>JABBWL010000134.1:0-198600 GCA_016758765.1 Suillus cothurnatus | reverse complement strand
CGCTGCGAGACAATACAACATCACAAGATGGATGTCGAAAGGTGAGGTGTACTTACATATTTGCCTCGTGTTGCGAAGACGTCCACAAGAGTAATCTTGCGAGGCCAGGAGTATGGCCCTGGGAAGCGGAGGAGTGAGATAAGAGATGATCCATTATGTTCATAATTTTGGAGGCTTCGGCGCGCGCGTGGTGGCTGCAGCATAATGGTTGCCTCCAGGTAGAGAATGTGGGTCAAATTGTCAAACGATGGTGAAAATGTGCTTGGGATGGTCTTCTGCAGACCTGAAGTTAGGAATAGTACAAAACGACGAGCCTAAAAGCATACTTCAAGAATTTTCCGTGCAAACTGTATACAGGTCAGCAAGCATGACATCACGAGATAATTTACTCACCTATTGGGGCTCCTTCTCTGACTCGCTCAGAGAAACATTTTTGTCGGCACAGCCAGTGGCGGTGAGCTGCCTGTCAGCTTGAATGCATCTCTTGAGCCAAGTAGCAAGCAAACTGGACAAAGCGAGCGAATCCTCTGTTTTTGAATGAAGCAGGACATACTTATGGAGGTCCAGCGCCATGGTCGTCTTCGTAATCGTGCATTGGTGCAGCCACCAGCATGTGAATTTAAAGTAATGAGCTGCTATCTCGTTTCTTGGTCTCATTGAAGTAATTTGACACAGCTAGAGTGAAAACACGAACCTGCGTGACCGCTGAGTTGCGTGGCAATGCGTGCGCTCTGATCATGAGACCCCGAACTCCCAATTGCAAGACCCCAGACCAGGGCTATCTCTGTTGCCTCTACTTCTCCAAGATGCCCCGTGCTCCACACCACAGTGAGGCAGAGATAAGGCATCCTCACTCATCTTCGCCTGCAATCTAATTCATACTCCAGAAGTCTTTATAAGATGTCTACAAGCCAAAAGTAGTCGATGAGTCGCATGCCCTGCGACTTGCATTCCTGTATTAGTAGATCGTCGACTCTTTGCATTTAGTGCACGATATTGCAGAAGCTTGTATGTATATATATCCAATTTCCCTTTTCAGAGTTGTACTCTATGTGGGACAATACAATCTAGTATAGAGACCCCCACCGTCTCGAATGCATATCTGCAGGTTCACGAATGCCCTGATGTGGGGCGTACCCCCATCAGCTGGCCATTCCCGCTGGCCGTCTTATCTTGGCTGTAATGTTCAGTGAGCATCTTGCAATTGTCGGGATCCTGATCATCACAATTTAACTCTGTGTTAATTGCGTCCCAAAGGTTTCCCTCCAACTGTATGCAGGCATCTTCTCTGTAGGAGATTACACGCTCGGCCAAATCACGACGAACGCGACTATCATCGAATGTCACTTCCCACACCATACCAGGACTATGGGATGGAATAGTCCAATGTAAGTGCATAACGTGCTATAAAACGCATGCGATCATGAGGCCTATGTATACATGTATAAAAATTGAAAACAACAAAACATCATCATGGTCAATAGTTTTGATGTCCCAATCTGCAGTAATCTTGCGTGTTGAACTGTGAAATCTGGATCATCTGTACTGAGAATAGTAACCCAATCTCATGGAATGTCAGGATGTATACATAAATATTGTAGGATGTACTCAACAACGACTCACATTCACAATTGGCAGGGTTTGAGATTAATACAAACACATTTTCAGCAATCCACTGTGTCCGTGGCTCCGAGTTTTTGGATTGAGTGCTGACCCGGCATGAAGTAATGCCTGTCCAAAAGCAAGCACAGAGCTTCCTGCAAGTGTTTGGCGTAAAATTCACAATGACAACATCTTCTAGATTCACTGACCTCAGTGCTGTGAAATCGTCAGACATGTTCATTAGTCCGTCATCTTGTGAGATGCGGAATGTTTTATAGAAAGCATGGACAAAGATCTTGTATCGTGAGTATTCTCTTTCTCGCTCTTTCATCATCAATTTCTTTGTATTGCCAAAGACTTTCAGATGATGGAACAAGGAGACGACACTTTTGAGATCGGCCATAACAATTGGACATTAAATCATTGAAGCTAGTATAAGAGAATGGACAACAAGCGTCAAGTCCCTTTTTGCATCTGGTTCACCTTGTCTCCGGACAATCGTGCAGCTGTTGCAGCTGCGAAACGATTAGGTTCAGGATTACACTGGATGCTTAGAGCTCTAACTTCGGCTATAGTCCATCCGGTCCATGAGATCATGCTGGAATTATATATTGATAGTTCTGTTGGGCAAAGCGCAGAGAATTGACAGACGTTGTCCAGATATACATAATCATGTCAATAATATCAATATCAGGACGAATAAAAGAACTACATAGCTCAGTTTTGCATGAAAAGGTTGGATATAACTACCCTCCGTCGCGACCTCAGCAAACGTCGAGGACATATTTACCCTGGGTATCTGTACGTGATCAAATATCACAATGCCTTGATCTTGTGTAGCCAGGCCTGTAGCGAACATATCAGACAAGGCATCATAAATGGCTCGATATTTCACCAGGCAAACCTAATGACCGCAGTCACACGAAGAGAGGTGAGGACCCATGTCCTTCTCATCCGGCAAAATCAACTTTGCTTGTGGACTCTCCCAGATCACCACTACTTAGTGCTCGTAAGACTGTGAGAGTTTATTTCAAACTCTTGGGTTTCCAGGATAGACGTCGAAGTGATTTCGAGACAAGCACTTGTATCGTGACCGAGTTCGGATTGCAAATAGCACTAAAAGCTTCCAGGTTAACATAGTTTGGGCGAAAATGACTTGAAGCCGACGTACCCTTGAATACCCTTCTCGTACACCAAGTCCCAATAGTTTTTCATCGATGCGGGAGATCCTCGACCGAGAAAGACGGGCTGGAATGTTACACGAATTATGAGTGTCCTGTCTGCGTGAAGGACATAAATCTGCATACCAGCGTCATGGAATGTGATCGACATGCCATCTGTGTCATACTACATCATGGATAAGTGGAACTTCATAATAGATAACCTGAATCTGAGCTGACAGCGCAGAGTATCCAGTCAATCATGGCTGATGCATGATGCGTTCAGATTCCATTGATTTCCGTCGTTCTCTGTGCGAGGGCGTCCGACCAATTTTCACTGGGCATGATGACTCAGCTGGAGTCTAGATCACATATAGTTGGCGCTGGGCGCAACGATTAAATTAAGTTACCCTCCAGGCTTCCTCCACATCAGGCGCTAGAGCAAAGCTTCTCACTAAGAATAATAATGATGTCATTATGGCCGCACAACAGTTTGCCTTCACCAAGGTATGTATCATCACTGCTACGATAGAAACCCAGACATGAGGTGCAACTTACTCTATTAATTATAGGGCAGGAAAGGTGTGCCTATCGTATCCTATATATGGGTGATCCATGTATGCGGACCCGATACAAGCAAGTTGCTACCTCTGATCCCCAATTGCTCAGAACCTCTACGATAATGACATCAAAATCAACCTGGAGGCTCGTTATCTCCCTTGGAACTGCAAAAGTCTGAATGTGAGTCTGATTAAAAATATCGTATTCGAAGCTGATGATCTCTAGGAATGTTCCAATGAGCGAGCCACCCGTAATAACAGTAGTCGTCAATTGGGAGTCGAGATCAGGAGGGGCGAATAGTGATTCATTGGAATGGACTAAACCCCAGATGACAACCTTTCGAGGCGCAGTAGTTATGTCTTGTGCCATTGGAATAGGTACGTGGTCAATTGTCACTTGATCAATAAAAATCCGATGAGGTAGTGCAATGCCGAGCCGTACGTGTGAGCCTGGAGACACCCAGCACCCTCCATGTTTCATATCATCAAGGAGTACTGTCTCTGGTGAGAGGCCACGCAGCGCCTCTAGGTCAATTCCCGATAGAAGTGATTGAACCTTCAGTAGCCAACGATGTCCAACGGAAAGATTCCACAAAGTTTCGGAAGTGAACTTGGGAACTATTCTAGCACCTGCAGACCGCAGAGCATAGTCATGGAGCGCCATAGTGTCCTTTGTGTATTGATTAAGTGCATCCTTGATCAACATCTTGACATGCTGCTCTAGAGGATTGGGCACCTCAGCAAGTGCAGTTCGTAATGCCGTCATGTGACCCACGAATGTAGATGCGATCATTGCAGCTGATGGAGCAGCACTTATGGTCGCTGGGAGTTAGTCTGATGTGCTTAGAGAGTTGCATAACGTTCCAGCAACGCGAGGAAAGTAACAGTGAATGGTGATGGGAAATGAGAAGTGAAATAAAGTCGCAAAAGGCAGAAGCATTGCAGCAACAGGGAAAAGCCACAAGAGCAGTGAAATCAACCAACGTGACGCGACGTCACCGACCATCGCTGACAATCCCCGTGATATGACGTGTCCCAAGGTACTAGCGGAGAAGATGCTGAAGAACTGCCACACAATGCTAGTGGCGTGCTCATTCAAGTTGCTTGGGTGGCGACAGCCGGGCTCAGCGGCATCAGAGTCCAAGTCTTGTACAGGTGTGGTAGCTTCTTGGACAACGTTGGGTGACTTGGGCAGCATTCTCATGTAAGTATGGCTTGCTGGACGTGGAAGCTTCTGCCATACTATTTCACGGTTTGTCATATACTTCAAGCTGCCCGGGCCTGGTGCCGCACTGGACTTATTATAACGAGCAGGTGAGACACAGGGAACCATCCACATGATCCGATAATCACTCACTGATGACAGTTGGAATGTAGTATCTGCAACAAACCTACTAGATGAAAATCGTCGCCTGAGTGCTGACATTGGGCTGAAGTACAGGTAATTAAGTTTGTTGTGTTGAGTCCGATTGATATTAATGATGCTATCTACCTTTGTCTTCTTTTAAGGCAATCAAAGGCTGTCCGACTGGTGAAATATCAACGTGCATTGTTAATGCCACTCTAGCTTGGTCATTTTCAGTTTTACTCCACTCCAAGTTCCGACTGGTCACCAGGCTTTATACCTTCAATTGCAAGGTGTGTGTGCAACAAGTACTTCGAGTATTCACTTGACCAGTGGCATGTCGCAAACCTCAACCATCGGACCCCCCAGTCAACGACAACATCGCTTTGCAGATGAATGTGTGATAGGCCAAGTGTTCCATTGTCCTCCAATCTACAACCTGATATTCTCTTGCGTCTCTCCAGGCACACTGGTGCGCATTGGGCTCAGTTGTCATGCTGCATACATTGCCTCGAGGGACTTCTCCCAGCGAGCCTTCAACATTCACTGTCATCTTTCTCGATTCATTGTCAAACCTCTCGCCTTCCGCAGCTTGCAAGCGCGTACTGGGACGCTTATCACTGGTTCGAATGTGCTGCAGTTTTTGGATAGGACTTTCTATCCTGAGGCTGACATGGACCTCTATGTTCATCCCGGGCATACAAGAGAGGTTTTAGACTTCATTGTTGAAAGGGAGGGATACCGATTCAAGCCACACTCGAGGCAGAGGCTAGATTACCGTGAAATTGTTCCTCATGAATGGGACGGTACTCAAGATCGTGGCAAGCCACTCCACTATCGAATCAAGGGCATCAAATCTGTTTTCTCATTTGAGAAACATGGCCCAGAATGTCCTCTGAAGATTCAAATTATAGAGTGCGCGGCAAGCCCCTTTGATACCATTATAAATTTTCACTCCAGTAAGTTTGCTGATCCCAATTCCACTTTTGCTGACTCGGAGTACACACAGCATGCGTCATGAACTTCATAACTTTTGATGCAGCATACTCCTTGTACCCAGTGGCCACGTTTGAAGAGCGGAACACTCTTCAAGTGTGGAGGGAAAGACCATTCCACGATCTCACCGTCGTAAACAAGTATAGCGAACGTGGGTTCACATGGTTTTCCACGCTCACTGCTAGCACATTCTCTCAAGTTTCCTCATTCCATGCTTCTGAAGACCGCACTGTTGGCGATCGATACACCTGGAAGGTGGCTCTCAACATTCAAGGAGTTGATTTGCGTCCACCGATGAACTCCTCTTCAAGCATTTTTCAGTGTGATCCAGTCATCTACAATGGCTGGTCACTGCTGGAACGAGACGAGGGAATCATTACTGTCTACAATCCAATTGAATCAACACTTTTCCGATATAACTACTCCACTGCCAATGCTATTCTGCAATTTGAGCTGTGTTGGTTTATGCTCCGCCCGTGCTTACGCGGTCACATGTTGCCACCAAGCAATGACCCGCTAGAAAAAGAGAGGCGGCCATGGTTCATCAACTCCGTTCTACAAGTACTCTTATGGTGATTAAGTTTTGTTGAAAGGTTCGATGCCGAACTTGCCAGCTTCTTTGAAGGTTCAAAACATGACCAGTGATGTAAAAGTGATGTAGTGATGTAACATATATATGCAAGCAGCCACCCTGAATCATGTATATTGACTGCAGAATATACATCGCAGCCTGAGTCTTTGAGAGCATTCTACTCGACGATCGTTTCATGGCATGTCAGAAGTAGAGTGCATGCACTTAAGCTACTCCCACATTTTTAGCGCATCCTAAGCACTGGTTTTCAATGTAAACGGTTGTGGCTTGTCCTGGAGCAACGGCCCTTCTGCGGCTCATTGAAATTGATGCAAATGCAGTCGCTATCACTGAGCCAATTAACTGATGCCGTGAACGATAAAATAACAGCTGGACTCACGAGTACATAGCAGCCTATGTCAGACATTACATGTCGGAATTTCATACGCGTTTAGACCACCAAGGTGCATGAGCTCTATTAGTGGGTTGTCAGCCCATATCCACATCCAACCACAAATGGTCAGGGACTGTGTGTCTAACGTTAGATCCCTGAAAATCCATAATCGCAAGTTCGCCCACCTGGAGTCCTGAAGTTTCCAGATTGACGATCCGCCCGGGTTTAGATGGTATATATGCTGAGCAAGAAGGTTCAGCGGACGATGTCAAGTACATATATACGAAGTCATGAAATTTGCATTTCTCCTCTAAAAACATATGCCCATGCCTTCTTGCTTTGCCGCCGTTGGTGGGTTCCATTTCACAATGAGCTTTCTGACTTCTGACTTTTTTCACGGATCCTGGCCATGGATGGAAAAGAGCACGGGAAAGGCCACATTCAGGGACGGATAGATCATATGTCTGGTCCTTCGTAACGTCATTATGGTCCTTCCAAACTTTATTTGCGTAGTAACCTGCACGGATACCCATCAAGGATGAAATACTCAACCACGGAAACAACCCACTTTTACACCACACATCAGGATTGGGTGTGATATCACTCCCTGAGAACTTCAGGGAGGGTTCAAACACCCGAGTCAATCTTTACGGGAGAGATCCACCTGTAAGTAAGCAAACCCACAAGGTTGCCAAAGTAAAATTTTGAAATATACCATTTTACAAGCTATATCAGGCACCCCAATACATATCTGACATCTTCCCAGCCTTTCTCTCACCTAGATATATCCCAATTATGCGCATGAACACTGCTGATAGGTCATAATCCTGTTGATAGTACAAAAATTTTGTGTCAGCTGTACATTATCAGTATGGCATATGTTGCTTACTTTGTCTGCTAGTAATGTTGCGGTAACGGATCTGGAGGAATCCACTAAATCTTTGTAAGATCGGATTGCATGATAAACTTGCAAATAGGCAACAAGGCATCATTTCTGAACCAATAGACTATAAATAGTTCAAGGATCAAAAGTCGAACCGAAGATAAGCCCATCACACAGTGTGACAGTACCTGTTCATGTGAGCCCAGGAATTGCCGCAGAACTAGTTAAAGCCCACAACTCCAAACATCTGCAAAGATCTCTGGGGCTGTTGGATATCATCAGTGCCGTGCCGGACGAATTCTTTTGCCCAAACTTCGTGCAAGGCCTATAAGAACAGCCACATCAATTTCATCACATTGCTATGATAGGGAATATTTGCGTGCGCATTTCGCTTTGTTATTTCTATTTGTATATTTCATCGGATTCTGTATGGGCGGATGCAAGGTCGTGTCGGACAGCTAAAAGCCCTTGGTCATAGTGTCAACAAGGCTGAATTCATTATAATGAGCGGTATTTTCTTGAGCATGCCAGAGGACTACTGCACAGATTTTGTTGCTGTGCTATTATATGCCTTATTTGGCTTCATGGGCACTAATTTTGATGAAGCGGTACGGTAAATGCCGTCCTACTTCGATTTCAAATAGCAGGATGTTCATGCCTCGTATAGATATTCCGAACAGAGCAAGTGCACCAAAGGCAATCAGGATAAGCATAGAGATGCGACCAGACTACTTTTTGAGGCCCTATCTATCACAGATGCTTCGCTACGGCTCTACATGCCTCGAAACCAGCGTCCAATCACTGTGAGGACGTTGCCCAAGGCACAAATCTGTGCGTGATGTCTGACCCCCCAAACTGGAACCCGACGTTTAAGAGTGATAGATTAAAGATATATCCTACTCTGGTCATCCGAGGGATGGGCAAGTACAAGAATTACACACTGAATGTCTTGGTGGATGTTTTGGCTCGGATATTGGCGCTCGCCGCTCGTAGTTCCGTGGACGCGAGTATATCGTACACAAAGGTTAGTCCCATGAGAGCAATGTGAAGCAACAAGATTTTGACATGGTTATCATTGCCGCTGGTCACAAGCAGTTGTCAAAATTCAGGCAATCTATGTGATATTGCGAAGCTGGCATGCGTGCAGCATCCTGAAATACGTAGCTCAGATATAGGCGTTCACACAGTTACACGAAATATGCCACACAGTATGACCGGAGTCCATCGAGCTTCTCAGATGAGATTATGCAAGAGGGAGGCTCGAGTATTGTCCGTGGGCTCTATATGTATGGTACTGCATTTCTAGTGCATGAGCGCAATCTACTAAAGTTCCACCATCATGACCAGGGGTTTGGGACACTGCCTACAGAAGAAGCAGAACGAATAGCACGGGGGGAACATGGGAGTGCGAAGCCTGTCATATCATGAGGTCTGACTTTCACGGGGAAGCTTATACTCACCTTATTGATCTATGGGTGTCGGTACCCAATTTTATTACCACAAGCTTGGCTACGAGCTCGACGGTGTCTACATGAGCAAATCATTACTATAACATATACAGTTACACACACGAGTTCCCCCTCCACAGTATTCCATGACATCCTGGATGAACCTTTCGACCCCTGTTACGTTGTGATACGCTGGTTTGTTTGTCGAAACAGCACATGCGAATATTATTCTCCTGTGACAACATAAAATTACAATGCTCACAAAGGCTAGTAATGAAAGCCCTTTCGGTCTTTCAATTTTGTTTCAATTGTGATTGTTCAAGACTGTTCAAGACAGTTCCCATTGACAGCTTGAAGTTTTCAGCGAGATAAGAAAGAATTTACTGGTACCGGTAAGCATAGAAATAGTCACCTCTGCGAATACTTACATAGAAATTGCCACATGTTGGTTTTTTAGTCGTCCAGATACAAGTCCAAATTCCGAACATAATTATTTCTCACGAACTGTCCAATGTGGACACCACCAACTATGCCACCTCGCCTGAAGGATGGTCAACCCCTAGGACAAAAATTTCTGCTTCCCCGTCTACTCAAAAACTCTGCATCTGTGCAGAATGCTTTCCAGAAACTAGCATTGATCTGGTCACTGGGTTTTCTGTTCGAGGAAAGTATCTTGGTGTGAAACATCAAGCCGCCCATCAAAGGCGAGAAGCAAAGCGCGGATTAGCTCCAGCAGAAGCTGCGCCCTCCCCAGTCCCATACCCGGCCTCATTGACATTTGACGGTCAATTACCGCCGGTACCTGTGCCCTGTTTAACTTCGGATGCACACAAAGAATCAACTCTCTGTTTCAAGATCAATTCCTCGAGTCATCAGTTTGACTTCGAGGACAGAACGGAAAACTCGTTATCTGCCAAATCCACCTACGTAGACCTCTTACATCACTTCGAAGATAAACTGAAAAGTTCTCGCATCCAAGACTTTGTCACGTCAGGTTTGGTATTCATTGATCCTCCAGAAGCCTCTTCTACTTTCCCACCTGTGATGGAACACATACCAAACATCGAACAGTCCGTGAATACGGGTCAATTCGCAATTGATGATGCATGTCCTACCAATTCTCAAATGATTGGTTATGAGGAGTGGCTATTCGAGTCTTATCAAGTTGCCAAAGATGGATCAAAGCATCCTGATGTTTATGTTCGCCTTCGCTCAAAGGCAGCACAAAAAGCACTTCAGAATGAGCTCATCATTATTACCGAGTTGAAATCTGTGGAGTGGAAGCGGCAGCTCTGAGCCAAAAGGAAGACCAAGAACATGACTCTGAGTGATAATGTGATTGAATGCGGTGAGTTTTGTGTTTGATATTCAATCGAGTCTAGGCTTAGTCACTTTCAGACCAATACCACAAGCATTCTCTACTTGAGAGAGAGCTGATATCCTTCCTGTGTCATTTATTATTGTCTGTTGTTCACCTTCTGTGTGGACTTTCCATGGCTCGCTGCAATTTACTTGCTTTTGGGCTGCGGATGGTAGTCACTCAGAGCTTAGCATTAGGGATGGGAAACCGTGAACTTGGACATGAGCCTGTTATTGCAAGCATTCCAGGCAACGTCCGCCTTGTGGCAGAGAATCTTTGCCTCGCTCCTGCTACGAAGTCATTTGTGTGTTGTCCCGATTGCTTTTGTTGTTACACCGAAGTTTCGCCATATCCTATGCACTGCACTTACCGCGAGACATCTACGAGCGAGACGTGTGGCAGGAAGCTGCAGAAGACCAAGACCATCCGTAATCATCGTAACATCCATATCACTCCTTCTAGGTGTTTCCTTTCCCAGGACGTGCGGCATTGGCTAGCTCGACTGTATTCCCACCCTGATATCGAGAAACATCTCAAACGAATCCCTCCGAATGACGATGGCCATGAACCTGGCATAGTTCGAGACATATGGGATGCTCAGATACTTCATACATTCCGTGGACCTGATGAAAAGCACTTCCTCGACGCACCGGGCGATGAAGGGAGGGTGGTTTTTAGCATGTGCTTCGACGGTTTCAATCCTTATAGAATGCGAGAAGCTGGCAAGAAAGTGTCAACCAGCGCCGTCTATCTTGTATGCCTCAACCTCCCTCCCTCTATTCGCTACAAGGTGGAAAATATCTGCTTGGTTGGAATCATCCCTGGACCCCACGAACCATCCCAACACCAAATAAACCACTTAATTAGGCCTGTTGTGGATGACCTGATCGTTCTCTGGAAGAAAGGTGTGCAACTCACCCGCACTGCCTCCTTACCCAAGACCGGTCGACTTGTTCACGCTGCCCTAGGGCCTTTGGTGTGCGATTTACCCGCAGCCCGCCAAATGTCAGGCTTTGCCTCCAGTTCCCATCTTCGTTTTTGTTCTTTCTGCCATCAGACTATTAGGGATATTGAAGATCTTAATTGGCAATCATGGCGACCATGGACCAGAGACAAGCAGTATAAATCAGCCGTCCGGTGGCGTGATGCTCAATCAACAGCCGAACGAGTGAACATATATACTGAAACTGGAGTTCGGTGGTCAGAATTACTCAGGCTTCCTTACTGGGACGCCACAAAGTTCATTGTTATTGACTCTATGCACGCGCTTCTTCTTGGGCATCTCAAGAGACAGTGCAGGGACATCTGGGGAATGGATGCAGACTTCAAGGACGGACCTGGCATCACATTCGACAAGGTGGTGGACTTTGCCTCTGTAAAACAAGTGCAAGAAGGTATGCGTATCCTGCGAGAAGGAAGCTTAGAGCAACTGCAGAAACTGCCTGAAAAAGTCCTTTATTGTATCTGTCATGAACTACAGATGGTTCGCTTTGCTGGAAGGAAGAAGTATTTACTCAAGAATCTGGTTCAATATGTAAGTTCCAGTTTTCTGCTACAAGAACTTCATAGGCTGACAGCAGTGTGCATAGAGAATTGATCATGGATGGTTCGATGCAGATGGGAATAGACTGGTCGAGCCCGAAGTGGAGTCACTCTTGCCGCCACCCGAACCTGAAGCAGTCATGAAGGGTGGTCTCGAGGATGCAATCGTTGTTCTGGAAAACTCTGCCGGGGGCTTGACGCGATTTCGAAAAGCGGTTCTCGCCACGCTCTGCGCCTTAAAACTAAAGGCCATAGCTGCGAATGTGGCACCCCGTGATGCCCCTGCGGGGTGTGAGGGTGCGGAAGCTCTTGTTACTGATGGAGTATATTTTGAGAAGAATTTCACGAAGGACAGTCTCCTACGAAAGTTGCAGGACTGGGTGAGTCATCGATGATTCTTTCCTGTAACGCTCGAGTCTTGATTCACCAAGTTACAGCGTGTACATGCTGGTGTCATCGACGACAAAGGAAAACTAAATGATGCAGTCAAGGCCAAGAAGTCGAAGAGTAAGAAGGCAAAAGTGACACAAGTTTTAGGCAAATGTACCCTCCAACATGTCTGGGATGACATGAAATATCTTATACTGCCTTCCCATGTTTCTGCAGCACCAAGCAACGCTGGATCTACAAAGTGTGGAAAGCTGGGCGCAGATGAATGGCGCGCTTTCTGCACTATCAACCTTGTATATACATTGGGTCGTCTCTGGAGCTCTCAGCCAGAGGACAGCAAGAAATACAAGATGTACCGTAATTTCATGGATCTGATCATTGCCGTCAGATTTGCCCACATGAGGACCATAACTGCTGAGCGCATCTCTCAGTACCGCTTTCACATGGAGCGGTATCTAACTGGCATGAAGTTATTGTATCCTGGTGCACATGTGGCGCCGTGTCATCATCTTTCTCTCCATCTCCCACAAATTCTGGAGTTGTGGGGTCCAGTCCATGCATGGTGATGCTTTCCTTTCGAACGCTATAATTTTCTCCTGCAACAGATTCCGACCAACATGAAGTTCGGTGTGTAGTATAACCTGTCTGCTATCGTTCTGGTCATGTTGATTTCATTTACAGGTGAACTCGAGCAGACGATGTTCAATCGCTTTTGCGAAGCCCAAAACCTGCGTGCACTCTTTTGCGATGAAAAACTCCCACCAGAGCTGAGGGAGCTCATCCCAGAGTATAAACGTGTTTTCGAAGGCGACATTCATGGTACTCTTGTCAATGATATGCTTGCTTACGATGAGCATTCCAATTCAGGCCATACAGAGGTCACCTGGTCAGAGTGCGACCTTACTCCACTTTCTCATTCAAATTATGGCCTTCTTCAAGAGTGGTATGCCACCTGAGTGCCGAACGTGGAACTATCAAAGATACGGCCGGAGGCTTTCCAACGCACTATCATTGCTCGAACTGGAGAAACTTTTGCGACCGCGTCAGCCTCCGCACGAGATAGTCTAGTGTTCTATCGATCTCATAACATGGAGAGGCGGTATGGTCGTATTCATAACATCTTCTCTCACACACAGCAAGGCGAAGATAACATTCAGTGGTCACGAACTTTCTTTGTTGTTGATCCCTTTGAATGCTTGCCGTCACACAGGCGGCATGCATTCCAAGGACTGCGTGGTGCGGGCTGTGATGTGGCATACAATAGACTGAGTCAACCTGCCGTCCTTGTCACAAGCAAGGACATCATTTCACACTTCATATGTGGACCGTACGAGGATCCCGAGATCGAGGGAGCCCTCATTTTCATGTTATCACTTGAGAAGGCAGGTCTTCTACTTTCAGTCAACATCAATTTCATTCACAACACACAGGAATGAGCATCTACGGGGCTGCAGTAGGCAGTTATCAGGAAGAGCCTGCCCCGGGAAAATGTTTTACTGTGTTTTATCAGTGTTTCGCGTTACCACCATCGGCTTTGTGACAGTAAAGTGCAGTAAAAATCTCTATGTTTGTGCAGTAATTTATCGTAACGGCACTCGGTGTGCCAGTCCCCGACACATGTATGTGTATAGCATTTAAATTTGTCGTACAAATTTTGACCACAAATCAAACCTTTAGCATTTGTGTGGAACTATGTGTTCTAGGAAGCGTGACGTGTCATAGCGGCACTGAGAAGCAGCCTTTCCCGACCCAAAGAAACAAGTTTCACAACAGAATTTTAATCATCGTCAGTTTCCAGCTCCATGTTGAAGATGTCAGGTGACTGGCCTTCGAGCTCGTCAGTAGAACATTGCCTCTGACTTTGCTCTGATCACGAAATCGACATTTATCGTGATGCACAAGCTGAGTCATACCAGTGGTGAACCTTCCTTTGAGTCAGTGATTATGATCAGTGGCACTGCGTTTGGTCCCCGCTCCTTTGTCCTTATCCAATATTAATACGCATTCTAGTTTTTTCTCAATCTTCTCCTTTGTCATTTGTTTTACATATAATGTAGCATGCATCGACTCGGAACATCAATTTGGCCTGACGCACAACCTCCTCACTTGGCACCCATCAAAGTCTCAACTTGATCGAACATTTCCCTTCAAGCTCGTACTACATTCTTGCTTTCTACACCTACCTGTTCTCCAATGGCTAGAAACCAGGCGCGGATTCATGGTCTACTGAGGAAGTCGCTCATCGGGGAACTTCTTGACACCCAATTTTACCTGTTCTCTGGTCGATTGAAGCGCGAGGGCAACGTTAACAAGCTGCAAGTGCTGTTTGCCAACCACGAAGCCCTCGCCACGGGTTCAGTGGACTTTTTTATATGTAAGCCATTCCACATATCTGTTACGCACAGTCAAGATCAGGGCGCTTTCAGTACTTTCAGAAATAAAATCAGTCGAATTCAAAGACTGCTGTGCTTGCGATGGAGAGATTTCTCTCGATGACTACGGCTATGCGTCTGATAGCGACCTCAACGATGAAGAGGAGGAAATCAAGGAAACAGTGCAAGACAGTAGGTGGCTTTACTAGTCATGACAAGGATTGCCTTATGATTATTTTTGACCCTTTTAAGATCAGAAGTGCACAAATGTCCCTGCGGAACGGACGTCTCGAACGGCATTAGAGACTTGCAAGAATTTTACTACCAAAGGCGCACAATGTATCATCCCAAGCCACAGAGTATTGGTAAAAGACATTGCATTCAATACATGCGTTTTTTTAACCTACCAGTATGCTTGCTTTTGTTGATTATTGATTTACACAGATGGCAGGCTTTATTGTACTATCTGTACACTGATGAAATTGTTTTTGCACCTTTGCGATCACAGGGAAGTAGCATGACGAGACGGTACAGCCTTGATGGGTCCCCACAATGCTCGCCGAAGTCCATGTATCGTCTGGCATGCAAGGTGCGTCTCACGTGAGATCGAATACTCCATGTAAACTGATAGCCAGGCTTATATCAGATAAAGCATGAAAAATTACAGGCCACAGCGCTTGCTGCTATACGATCTAGTCTGACCGAGCACAATATCTTAAATGAACTGTCTTCATCTCTGACATTGAGGTTAGTTCATCATGCATTTCCTTAACTTACCATCGATGCCAACATGCTTTGTGGAGGTTTCCTCCAATTCGTCACATGGAAACAGAGATTTTGAGCTCATTGTCTCTCCCACTGAAGCTCGTTCAAAGGATTGCGGCCGCTGACCTTCTGCATGTGGATGATTTTCATACCGACGAGCAATACTATGACGAATTGTAGCAGTATTTGTAGCAGTGATGTGCTAATGACATGGATCTCCATAGGCCTAGGCAAGGTTCATAATTAGCTCTAGATACAAGGTCGAGAAATTATTCATGATGGTTGCCTATTGATAAAACATGTACTGCCTCAAGTCAATGTATATATCATGACAGGATCAACAATAAAAGTGGAATACTCAAGGGACATGTACATACTGCCCTAGCAACAACATAACTGGCCACCTTCATGTATGCATCATTTTGAAGCACCATCATCAAGTCCTCCTATATGTGATCAATATACATCAACAGGAAACACCTGATTTGACAGTGGCAGTGGAGAGATCTAGTCAGACTATCATGGGGCATAGTCAGACTATCATGGGGCATATCCCGACTAAGGTGGGGAATAGTCAGACAAACTCAGGACACAGTCAGACTAAGGTGGAGGATAGTCAGACTATCACAGGGCATAGTCAGACTATCACGGGGCATAGTCAGACTATCACGGGGCATAGTCAGACTATCACAGGGCATATCCCGACTATCACAGGGCATATCCTGACTAAGGTGGGGAATAGTCAGACAAACTCAGGACATAGTCAGACTATCACGGGGCATAGTCAGACTATCATGGGGCATAGTCAGACTATCACAGGGCATAGTCAGACTATCACAGGGCATAGTCAGACTATCACAGGGCATAGTCAGACTATCACAGGGCATAGTCAGACTATCACGGGGCATATCCCGACTAAGGTGGGGAATAGTCAGACAAACTCAGGACATAGTCAGACTATCACGGGGCATATCCTGACTAAGGTGGGGAATAGTCAGACAAACTCAGGACATAGTCAGACTATCACGGGGCATATCCCGACTAAGGTGGGGAATAGTCAGACAAACTCAGGACACAGTCAGACTAAGGTGGAGGATAGTCAGACTATCACAGGGCATAGTCAGACTATCACAGGGCATATCCCGACTATCACGGGGCATATCCCGACTAAGGTGGGGAATAGTCAGACAAACTCAGGACACAGTCAGACTAAGGTGGAGGATAGTCAGACTATCACAGGGCATAGTCAGACTATCACAGGGCATATCCCGACTATCACGGGGCATATCCCGACTAAGGTGGGGAATAGTCAGACAAACTCAGGACACAGTCAGACTAAGGTGGAGGATAGTCAGACTATCACAGGGCATAATCCAATTAAGGTGGGGAATAGTCAGACTAAGGCGGAGGATAGTCAGACTGGCACAGGTCATAGTCAGACTAAAGTGGGGGATAGTCAGACTAAGGTGGGAGATAGTCAGACTAAGGTGGGGCATAGTCAGATTAAGGTCAGGGATGGTCAGACTAGCATGGGTCATAGTCAGACTAATGTGGGGGATATGGGGGATATTTAGACTAAGGCAGAGGATAGTCAGACTAAGGTGGGGGATAGTCAGACTAAAGTGGGAGATAGTCAGACTAAGGCAGGGGATAGTCAGATTAAGGTCAGGGATGGTCAGACTAGTGCAGGTCACAGTCAGACTAAGGCATGGGATAGTCTAGCATAGGTCATACTCAGACTAAGGCGGAGGATAGTCAGACTAAGGTGTGGGATAGTCAGACTAAAGCGGGGGATAGTCAGACTAATGCAGGGTGTAGTCAGATTAAGGTTAGGGATGGTCAGACTGGCACAGGTCATAGTCAGACTAAGGCATGGGATAGTCAGACTAAAGTGGGGGATAGTCAGACTAATGCAGGGGATAGCGAGATTAAGGTTGGGGATGGTCAGACTAGCATGGGTCATAGTCAGACTAAGGCAGAGGATAGTCAGACTAAGGCATGGGATAGTCAGACTAAAGTGGGGGATAGTCAGATTAAGGTCAGGGATGGTCAGACTAGTGTGGGTCATAGTTGGGGATGGTCAGACTAGCATGGGTCATAGTCAGACTAAGGCATGGGATAGTCAGACTAAAGTGGGGGATAGTCAGACTAAGGCGGTGTGAAAGAATAAATTTAGCTAGGCTGAATAGACTAGTTCCACTTATCCTTATACGCAAGGGAAGCTGAACCACAAGGACTTAATGACCTATAGTGACCTTATATCAACCCGACAGCGATAGCACTCTAAATTAAAAAATGGTGCGACTTGTAGTTAAGTAGCGCACTGGCGGAGGATATGAAAATAGCGGTGAGCAAGGATTGGCAAGCAATGTGCTGGCACAAGGTGTGATGATGGAGGAGTGGGTATTGGCTAGCAATGCACTGGTGTGAGATGCGGGGCATAGTCAGACTAAGGCAGGGCATAGTCAGACTAAGGTGGAGAATAGTCAGACTAAGGCATGGGATAGTCAGACTAAAGCATGGGATAGTCAGATTAAGGTTAGGGATAGTCAGACTGGCATGGGTCATAGTCAGACTAAGGTGTGGGATAGTCAGACTAAGGCAGGGGATAGCGAGATTAAGGTTGGGGATGATCAGACTAGCATGGGTCATAGTCAGACTAAGGCAGAGTAACTATCCTCCACCTGAGTCTAACTATCCCCTGTATCCACCACCTTAGTCTGACTATCCCACGCCTTAGTCTGACTATCCTCTGCCTTAGTCTGACTATGACCTGTGCCAGTCTGACTATCCCTCACCTTAGTCTGACTATGCCCCGCCTTAGTCTGACTATGCCCCGCCTTAGTCTGACTATGCCCCGCCTTAGTCTGACTATGCCCCGCCTTAGTCTGAGTATGACCCACACTAGTCTGACCATCCCTAACCTTAATCTGACTATCCCATGCTTTAGTCTGACTATCCCACACCTTAGTCTGATTATCCTCCGCCTTAGTCTGACTATCCCACACTTTAGTCTGACTATCCTACACTTTAGTCTGACTATCCCATGTCTTAGTCTGACTATCCTCTGCCTTTGTATGACTGTCCCCTGTGTTACTCTGACTATGGCCCATATGACTGAATATGGCTCCTGTGTCCCTGGTGTCATTCTCACTATTATTACATTTTTTCTCCAGGATGGCTAGTGATGCTAATTTACATCAGTCTTGTGTCAGAACGGTGCATATCACTGTGTAGCTAACTGTGACATGGTGACTCAAAAGATGTTATGTTATGATCATACTGATAAAGAACTTTGTTACACCACCTTAAGACCCTCCATTATTTACTGTTATTCATCATTTCTTTCATGTCTTATTTTAAATACATTTAGCATCAATTTCAAGTTTTGTTTTCAATATTTTTCCCATTCCCTTTATGTCATATTTTGAATATGTTTACAATTGCCATCACACATTATTCTGAATATGATTAGAATATCCTTCACTCTTCATTTTCAATATATGTTTGTACAGGGTTTGATGCAATTTTAAATTTCCTTGGCAATCATATGCTAAACACACTTTATACAGATGATGAATATAATTTTAATAATAATAATCATATGTTTACATTTCATATGATAAAGATACACTAACCATTCAACAAGATATATTTTTAATAAAATTTATCATATATGTCACATATGATCAACATAATCATATTTTCAGTATAAGGTACTCTTTTTATTGGAAAGGATATTTTAAATCTGTTCACAATGTTCATGGTGGGACTCAATATATCCTTATATGAAAGGTTTATGATATGTTTCAGATTTGATGCGCACAAATATATTTTTTGTAAAATGTATTGCTTTATTGTAAAGATATTTAAACTTAATTTTCAAATAAGATGAGTCATCTTATCCTGATATGCACCCAGTGTGTAGTCAGTTATCATTGATTATATAATACATTCGTTCAAGTACAAAACGGGAAGTGGTATATGGGCAAGGGGGGTCGTGGGCATAGGCGTTGGGCGTGGGCGCCCAACTTTGAACGTCCCTATTGTCTTTCCATGCAGTATCATTTGGCCCAGATGGATCCTCTACTTCCTTGCAGTGAATGACTCAAATTGCACTTGACATCCAGAACAACACCCCAAGAGATCCTTTGGCCCCAGCGGCAGCAGTAGTTGCATCTTCTTATACACAGGCATTAGACACAGTAAGAGTGCCAGTGCACAAGTGCACAAAAGGCATGTTTAACGTTATCTGTAGGTACAACTCGCCAAAACATTCCTAGGAATTGCAGAATCGCTCAGGAAGCTGAGAGGGTCTCACGTACATTAATCAAAGGATGTGTTGAACATTCAAAAAGACATTGTTGTAACGCTACATATCGGGGTCAAGCCTGTATGCAGTGTCCGACGAGATATTTCCCAAGCTCCAGGAAACGAAAGAACTCAGAAGTGTATCCCAAGTACCATAAGCAAGAACTTCATACAATTGTGGCGATAATCTAGTCAATGGCACTGCCTTATAGGTGTCAGTAGGAAGACTGCACAAAGTGGTGACCATAAGTACTAAGAGGATGACGCGTGGCACAATGAAAAACATAGTGCAAACTGTTTAGTTCATGACATGTGCTAGTACATCTTGTCTATAAATATCAAAATAAAGCACACGAGCAGCTCACAGAATCCAGATTGCCTGGCGGCAGTTCTTCCTGAGCCATCCGCCACGGGTGCCACTGACTTGCAAAATCGTATTTGCGCCTTGTTCAACAACCATGTCTTGCTCGGTACAGTCACAGTACACCCAAACAGAATTTCTGTGGTTAACAAAGTTCCTATTTTCGGTTTGACAAGATGGATGACGACGAGCGCTCAGCTTCACGAGCACACTCATCGAAGGGTGATCAAACAGACTGGACAGAGGACTCAGATGACGACTTATATCAATCAATAATATCCGATAATGGTGAAGACTATGTAAGTTCAGTTTTCTTGCGATCTTCATGATGTGGGCTGGAGTTTCCACGTTCTTCTTTGTCAGATGGACATGGAGGACTCTGTTCCGCACAATGATGTTCATGACCTTGTCCAGTCGATCAAAGGGATGTATCGGGTCCTGGACTTGATTAGTGAACAAGGGAGTGGTGGGCTAGATGACTCTATTGTCCTTACTGAGGCTTCTTTCGCTGATTGCTCCTAGTGGACAAAATTATCATTGCACAGGATTCACTCCGGGCATTCACCAATACCATTTGTCCAGGTTCATATGTGTCCATGACGAAAGTTAAGTTTAGCGTGCTGGATAGCTTGATCGTGAAGCCTGTTGGCATTTATGGAAATAGCACGACTCTTATTGTCTCTCAGCATCATCAATGACCACATGTGAGATACAAATTTGAGCTGTGGATCACATCAGTAAATCATGAGTTCAGTTTTCTAGCTTTTTTTGCACTTATTCATGTGGATCATTACAGATCGCCACTTTTTCCCACTATTTGTTTGGACGTGAAAAGCTTGTGCTTTGAAATTAAGTAACAAGCATATAATAAGTGGAAAAGCCGTAAAAAGTGACCGAGTCAAAAAGTGAGCTGCAAGGAGAAAGTAAACAAGGTAAGAGAAAAAAGTAAGCTATGCTAACATGCTATTTCGAAGGCATGATGGTCGGCATACTTGTTGACATAGAAAAGGGTGAATATGTCGAGAACATGGTGGGATTTAATCGTCAAGGGGAGCATATCAGTACCATAGACAGGAATAAGGTGAGCAGAGCGGAAAATAGTATCCACATGGATGACCGCGAAATGTGCGTGATGATCAACAGAAGAGGGCTCCACCATCCACATTCCGGTGTCGTCATCTGGTGTATTTCCGACTCGGTTGAACCAGCGGACAACTGCACATGGATAGTATACACCCCTAAGTCGAAAGGAAAAAAAAAGTGAGTACCTGCGCAATATCCATGCCCTGCATTCCATGAGCATTTGGGTCAGTAATGACGAACACGCAATCTTTGCGTGCATGCCCACTTCTCCACTTGGGGGATACACGAATATATTCATGTTTCATCCCCCCAATCCCACTCAAATCGCTCGGTGCGAAGAACACCGATACTGCAGAATTAAAGACCTGTATCTTCCCGTCAAACCGAGGGCAGTCTATGAGACTGTCAGGCACTTCAGTAGGGTCCATGTCCAGATACAATTGTCCAACAAGGAACTGCGAGACAAGATCAGCCAAATGCGGGATATCGAGCTCATTGGCGAGTGCATGGACACTTTGCGCCCGCTTTCTCCCTTCCATTTGAATCGATGATAAGCATATTAAAATTGAGCAGATGAACAAATGACATACGAGATGTTCGTGCGAGTTCAACATGTGCAAGGACAGATGTCGGCTTGTCAATGTCCTCAGAGTCAGCGATGACATCAGCATCAGGCACACTAGCACTTTTTGGCATGCTAGGTTCTTGCGAGTCCGAGTCAGTATGGGGCTCTTCTGCATCAGTTTGCGCAGAGCAGATAGCAGGTCGGCTATCTGCTGATGGTTCTAGTAGGAATGAAAGTCATAATTAAATACTAAACAAGATAGGGAAAACATACCGAGTGATGCGAGAACAGCAGATAAACATGTACCTGCGAGCATTCCACGAACACGGAAATCCACGCGTGATGCTGCCAATTTATCTAAACGCTGATTAACTAGCAGCATCTGTCCCAGCGCCTTGAATCGGCTGGAACGCCTCCAAGGCTCTTTTACAGCTTTGATGTGCTTGGACTCCGTGATCGAGGAGCACAGCCCATTTGGAGCACCAAACAGTCGAATAAGGTGGACATAATGAGACATGGAGTGTTGCCTAGGAAGCGAGAAGGTAGTGACTACTCCGGTGGTCTTGAAAACCTCGCGATATGTATGAAACCGAGTAAGTGCATCTTCAATTTCAGAGAGGGACTTCTCGGTGATGACATTACGACGGACGAGGTAACAGAACTCAAGCAATGCCTGGAAGGCACGCACAACATCAACCGGGACATAACCTTCAATTGCAGGCAAGTAAACCTTAGGACAATTAGCGCTACAATGTTTTACATAGAAAAAGATGTAGATTACCTTCATAAGTGCTTTTGAGTCATCGCCTGTCCACTGTTTGAAGTGACGTCCTTGGGGAAATCTGCGCAATCCGGGGAATGGAGGAACTGCTGCGATCCTATGAAAAATTAAGTCTAAGTGAAATTACGATACAGAAAACGCACCTTCGGTCAATATCATCTAGAATAATGTTAGCTTGCTTCTTTCCATGTGTCTGCAGGAGATATTTCTCTACCCACTCGACCAAATGATCTTTGTATGCTCCCTTAATGAGCTGATGGAGAATGTCAGGTGCGAGCAACTCATGAATATCAGCGTGGGGGAAATCGTTCATAAATGGCTGCATTCATGAGTGAATCTATGTGTAAATAAAACGGAGGGAGCAAGGTACCACAAGCTCGCCAACTAAACCGTATTCAGACTTCAGTGTTCCAGAGTCGCACTCCTCGATGAGTGCATCTGTGTGTGATCTTGAGCGACAGAGATTGATCTCATCGAGGTTTCCGCGACGTGAGAGACACCTTACTTGGCATAAGCATAAACAACAGTAAATCATCGAGAAAAACTTACTTGGCACACCAATTTCGTAATATACAGGCGAGCAGCACTTGCTCTTCGTAGTCTGCAATGTAAGGTCCAAGTCCGTAGATCACACGCCAATAATGGCCATCCCCGAAGCGTGCAACCTCAGGCTTCATCATGACAGGCTTGAGGTTCTTGAGAATGAACGAAAGTGAAGAGTGAAAGAGCTGGCGTCGAAAATTTCGGAAGCCTGGTGTCTCGGTGTGCTCTTTGGTTGCTTTCAAGATGTCAGAACAATGCGACAGGGAGAAAAACATCACTTACTTTTGGGCATTGCAAGAAAGCCTATAACAGCTACAGCATTGCGATGAGCGCGACGCACATTGTTCTGAACGTTACCGATAGATGCATAGAGTGGATAGTAGTCGTTCTGTCCAGTTGCGACTGAAACAGTCGTATTGTCACTTCCGAGAATGACTGGCACAAATGTTGAGCCGTGAGTGTCGGGATCTTCGGATATCTTGTCCTGTAGATGCCTTGGTTAAACTGCACACAATAAAATAATAAAAGACGTACAGCGTGAGCCCAGCTCCAATCTCCAGACATGAAATCTTTCCATTGACGTTCGTGGTTCTCTGTTGCAAACTCACGGTAGGGCTGAAGGTTCATCTCCGTAGCAAAGTCTGGATTAGCGAGCATATTTCGAACAACCTCGCGGGGGTCGCGAAACCAAACATCATGAGAATCTTCCATCCAGGGCAGGGCACCTTCATCTGGAATGGCGCCAGTGTATTTGACCGAAAAAGACTGCCATTTGACGTCACCAAGGGGAGTATTGTCGATTTTTTTGTAGAGGTCGCGATGATCAGAAAATACAGTGCATTTACTTCCAGCTTGGACTAAGGAAGCCGCCCAAATGTTCAGAAGTTGATCGATTGAATGGGCGGGAGTTTGATTCTTCGTAAATAGGTAGTCGGCAAGCTCGAATTCAACGCGGCTTCCATAAGGAGTCCAGTCATCCGGTGACTTCTCTGTGATTGGCGGTGGAGGAGCCCCTGGTGGAAGGAATGCGCCATCAGGATCACAAGGGTGAGCTATGTAGGTGTGAGTATATTTTTTAATATTGTTTAACAAAATTGAACGGTTGAACGACTTACCAGACAAGAAAGGGTGGTAATTCCTATACAACCGATCACCAGTGCCAACGAATTCTGCCGTCGATTGCAGAGGATCTTCGTCATCCATGGGACCGGTGTCACCAAAATCCGTGATATCAGGGGCAAGACTTGGTGAACGAGGTGGCGTTAAAAAGGTGGGGTGCTTCGCATTCATATGCTGGGTGTACCCTGACCGATTTCTAAACCAGCGGTTGTACCTTGGCTTTGTACAAGGGATGCAAAGACCGCTAGGTTCTCGGGGTGACTGTAACATGGCGCCAAGAACCTGTTGCGGTACTCCTTTGCCTTGAGTAGAGCTTTAGTAGACATTTTGTGTAAGATGTGAACGACTTACCGAGGAATGCAGGAGGAAGGGGTGGATACGCGCTTGCCTTCAGTAGGCATACTTTAGTAGACATTTTGTGTAAGATGTGAAAGACTTACTGAGACTGAATGTGGGAGGAAGGGTGGTACGCGCTTGCCTTGAGTAGACATGCTTCAGTAGACATTTTGTGTAAGATGTGAAGGACTTACCGAGACTGGATGTGGGAGGAAGGGGCGGTACACCTTGCCTTGAGTAGACCTGCTTTAGTAGACATTTTGTGTAAGATGTGAAGGACTTACCAGGACTGGATGTGGGAGGAAGGGGCAGTACACCTTGCCTTGAGTAGACCTGCTTTAGTAGACATTTTGTGTAAGATGTGGAAGACTTACCGAGACTGGATGCAAGGGTGGTACGCGCTTGCCTTGAGTAGACATACTTTAGTAGACATTTTGTGTAAGATGTGGAAGACTTACCGAGACTGGATGTGGGAGGAAGGGGCGGTACACCTTGCCTTGAGTAGACCTGCTTTAGTAGACATTTTGTGTAAGATGTGAAGGACTTACCGGGACTGGATGTGGGAGGAAGGGGCGGTACACCTTGCCTTGAGTAGACCTGCTTTAGTAGACATTTTGTGTAAGATGTGGAAGACTTACCGAGACTGGATGCAGGAGGAAGGGTGGTATGCCCTTGCCTCGAGTGATGTATGGAAGAATTCGGTTGACTGAAGACTGAGCGCAGGAGAAACTATTCGATGGCTTAAGTTAACTAGCCTGCATTGGAGGTGAGTATACATACCTGTAGCGAGGATAGGCGGACTTAGAAAATCAGTATTGAGAGCTACTGAAGGGTTGTTTGTTTGCGTTTAGGAAATTTCGTACATCGAAATAACTTTGACTTACCTTTTATAACTGTCATTTGCCGCGTTTCTCTTTTGTCCTTGCCTGCTATTCATATCCGCCATGGCACCTCCCCCCTCCCCTCGCCGAACACGTGTCAAAAACGCCACACAACGCCCTGGGCTTGTGCTTCTTGAAGGTAAACAAAAACGACGCACCCAAGCCCAGATCAAGGAGGACAAGCAGCGTACCAATGAAGCGCAGGCTGCACAGGAGGCCGATTTGCAGCGTGGACTTGACCGTATCGCAAGCATTGAGGCTGCCATGGAGGTGGAGCAGGGCATCCAGGCAACTGCAAAAGCGAAGCCAGTAAAGCCTCGTGCTAGGCCAGTCAAGAAAAAGGTAGGTGCGGCTAGTGAACTTACCTCTGGGAGTCTGCCTGTGCCTCCAGCACCGGCTAAGACTCAAGGTGGCATGAAGGGCCAGGATGCTGGTGATGTAGGTGAAAGAAATGTTGAAGCGGTTGGGAACGAGGTTGCAAAGCCGCCGAAGAAAACAAAGAAGGTGCACGAGCCAATTGGTGCTACAATCCTTGGCGGCGATCAGCGAGTCAAAGGGACTGGGACTGACAAGAAAGGAAATCATATACCGTCAGTGAATTTATCTTCTCACCATCATGTTGATGCTCACTGAATCAACGTTGCGCTTTATGACTCTGACCTGGGCACTTAGTAGTAAGAAATTTGGTTTAGCAGGAAAGATCAACAACTGGCGCAATCACCTGGAGCCTGAAACCAAGTCAAAAGTGTCCCCTGTCGCGAGACCTGAAACTGAACGTTCAGGTGGCTCAGTTTTGTCAGTGACAACCTTGAAGACAAGTCAGACTGCGGCAACTACGGTCTCACTTGCAAAAGACCCACCCCTTTCTTTGACAGATTCGTCAGACGGTTCCATATCGGACGATGGCGACGATGGAGGCAACGAAGAAGATAGAGATGGGGACAATGAATATTTCGAAGAGTACCTGTCTACTGATGTAAAAGGGAAGGTGGGAATGAAGGTGAGTCACTCGTTTTCGTTTGATGCATACTCACATCAGTTTGTCTTAGTCTGTCATACAGATCGCTGAGAGTTCAGATGATGGATTGCCCGACATTCCAGTATCCACACCATTCAATCTACTGCCGTTTAGTCAACAAGCTGACATAGTGAGATTTGCTCTGGAGCAGGCCCAGCAACCTCACACAGTCTCGTCCACGAAGAGAACGATCGAGGAAGCCGGGTTGATAGGCTCCTCCGAAGACAATAGTCAAGACAACGACAACGATGACGACGATGAGCAGGAGGAGCAGGAGGAGTTCGTTATTGACCCTATGTTATTGAATGAAGAATCTTCCTCGATCACAGAGATCCCCGAGCAAATGCGCACTACTGCAAAGGTAAGTGTTTATATATATATATTTATGATGCTAATAGTATACTCTAGACTAGTGTGACAGTCGCTAACGCTGAGAAACCGAACCCACCCAAGAAACCGAAACTGGAACCGGTCCCCCCGACAATCTCTGAACCCAGCTTGATGTCCGCTGACATGGCAACGAGGCCCAAATCTGGGAATCAGTGGCGAAACACGGATCTCCCACCGATTATGCTGGAGGAAGGTGCATGGCGCAGGAGTTTTATCCCAACGGTTTTTCTTTGGGCAGGTGCTCAGCCAAATTTTTGGTCAATCGAAGCCGAAAGTTTAGTTACAGCGCTCCAGGCCATTTTTGACGTCGCATTTCCAGGAATAAATCACAATGTTCAACCAAAAGGCCCAATTATAGGCTTGGTATGTCTCACTCTTATTTTCGTATCTGACTATTTTAACCCGCACCCGAAGGTGAATCAACGTCTTTGCTCCTGGCGCAGCAATTTCGGATCGACAGCAATCGCCCTCGTCACCAATTTTCTAGTTACCTCAAAAAATAATGAGACTGATGAGAATGTCGACGCTGACTATGAACAGGAGCTAGCAGCAAGTCTCCTGGAGAATTGGGCTTTCCTCTATGAGGATCCGGATAATCATGACCCAAACAAGATCTACCGGTCGGTGTTCATGATGGAAATGATCGAGTCTGCTCACATCAACGCAACTGCCGGATTCCTCGACGTACCAGCACTCGACACAGACACTCTACAAGTGAAGGGCATGCAAGCTGTAATTGCTGCAAGTGCTGCTGCAGTAGGTCATGACTGTTAATTTTAACTTTGATTAATGATTTATTTTTCAGCTCGAACACGCTTTCAATTTCGCTGCAAAGCCAAAAAATTTTGCCGATGACTCAAGCATCGGTACGCACAGCGTGAAGGGCAACATTAGGGCCCGCAAAACACCTCTGAAGCGCAACAAATCAACAGGTAAAGACAGCACTACGGCATCAGCCTTTTCGGAGGCTAACTGCGGCTTGGCAACATCGGAATATTATGAGTCCCTCAAGAGGCGAGGGGTGAAGTACACAATGGATACAATTGCCCTGGTGCGGAAGCGGCAGGAAGCGGCCCAAGATGATCCTTCTCAGCTAAAGCCAAAGGGCGGACGTGCCCTGCTCTGTAAGTAGTTTTTACTTGATATGTACTCTACTTACCGCATGTCCAACAGAGTAGTAGCTTCGTCCCTCTGTCCTGCGTCATCTGTCATTTTATCAACCTTTGTCGTAATTCCCCCGCCTCTAGTAATTCGAGCCATCTTTTCGTATTTTTGGACTACTTCTAGATTACTTTTTGTCTCTTTGTCACGCTTTTGAGCTGCTTTCTAGTGCCTCTACTTTTCGCACTTTTGGACTACTTATTTCAGACAGCTTTCAATGCACCATTTCACGCGGGTTTCATAAAATAAGTTGGGAAAAGTCGAGAAAAAGTTGGATTTGAGGAGAGAGATCTACTGAAAAAAGTTGCGTTCACTTTTGTTGTCTTGACATGATGTCCCACTATCTTGTGCGAAAAAGTTGGCCATAAGTAGGTAAGAAGTGAACTCATGATTTACTGATGCAATATCTTAAAGAACTTTTTTCTACAGGGCAGCACAGCTTGTTGTGGACCACAACGAGACCAGTGTTTCGAAACCGAGCCTTCGTTCTGGACTTTACATTGTCCGAACAAATTGTGAAGCTACCCCCGATGAACAATTGTTCGTCATCTACTGGCCTGAAGATGCCACTTGGGATGACTCAGCTCCTTCATCTGTGAAATGCAACCGTGTTACCTTCATGCGGTTTGTCTAATCCTCCCCAAGTTTCAGTGGATTTTTTTGATGCAGGAAATTAGGTACCTCATGACAATGTGCAACCAAATCATGGCACTCATCGCCCCCGAGCATGCCCGCTCCATCGTGTGGAATGGACAGGAAAGCAAAGACACTAAGATGGAACTGGACCAAGATGATGACAAGTTGAACGTCTCTGGAAGAGTATACTGCGGTGGTTCGGGCTCTGGCTGGGGAAGCGTAGTATATGGGGGGAGCTGCTCAGTCATGTTGGAGACTGCCACCCTGTAGGTGGTTCCTGGCAAGGTATATATAGTGCTTATCCGAGTGGGAAGAGGGCACCAATTCAGATTAGAGGCAGTGGCAATTGGCGCAAGTACTGCCTATCGATTCGGTGCCTATGATACTTACGTTTCCTAAGTTTCTTCCTGATATAGCAACGACTGCATGCCTACCACCGTGAATTCACAATTTCAGGGGACCACCAAACGAGATTACTGCCAGTTCAAGCCCAAAAGAAATCGATGTGAACGTTTGTTATATACCGAACGTCGGATTCGAGCAGAGTGGTCAACGCTAGGATCAATCACCAAACGGTAATATAGTACCGGCGTATGAATAAGGAATGTATACTTTGTAGAATGTAGACTAGTACTAAAGAAATACTCGATAGCCTATCAAGATATTAATCATGAGTATGACAATTATTAAACTTAATCAAGTCGTTACTCATCCGCGTCAATCCTTGGAAGAAGATGCAACGCATCCTCCTTGCGCAGCTTGCATCGCTTCGTGAGCGTCTGCAACATCTCCGTCCTCATATTTTGACGACTGCTCTTCAACCCCTTGGTCGGAACCAAAAACTCCCGCAGCTTCTTGCACATCCGCGCAAACCAGCTACTCACGTCCACCGAACATGCATCACGATTTCCAAGTTCCTTCAGCATATTTAGCACCTTCTTCCTAGATTCAAAGTATCTAGCTGCGTATATGTCTTTGTAGCCCTTAATGGTCGTGATGCAGACGTGCGTGACAGGGACAATGCCGGAATTTTCGATATGTGCCTTGTTCTTCGTCCACCAGTCGTCCATGTTTTCCTCGTTCTCAAGATTGGTAACGACCAGAGCGAGGGGCACTTCTTCCTGACATAGGAACTCATAGAATAATCTGTAGTTCTGCTGCATAGTGTTCGACACTCTGCCAGCCTTCATGCAGAAAAGCAAGCCATGTACGCCTCCTCGGTTCTTGAGTGAGACGATGAGCTCATGTGCCTTCACTAGGGCATCTAAATATCCCGCGTTGTTCATAGTGGGGCTGTCCAAGCCCACCTAGATTGTTTTTGAATTAGAATACCAACACGCTAGCAATTATTACGTCTACTTACCGTATCAAATAGATTTACATTAAGCTGGGGATCTGAAACTGTGATGGGATACTCGGTTGCTTCGAGTGGGCAGGATTGTGCGCCGGACGAGGACTCTGCACGATGGTCCCCAGCAATAAGATTTACCAATGAGGTCTTGCCAACGCCCATCTCGCCGAAGATAATGAAGTTTGGTGGTCGCGATTGAGTGGACATTATGGAAGCAGAGTGGAGTGATCAGCACGGCTAGGTGCGCGCACCGTGGCGCGAAAGAGTAGGGTGGAAGCAAAGAGAGAGGCCGTAGAGTGAGAGCTCTAGGGTATATACGAAATTATGAACGCTCATCGTCAGAATAACGCGCCTTTTTTGTGAGTCACCCTGCCAGGCATGCTACTATTTGACGCCGTAGATCAGATCATGCATGATGGCCTCACTAGAAGAGAACCATCGGATTTACCCACTGAAGATTCCCCATCGCCAGGGGCGGCCTCGTCCAACAGAATTATTGCATCCATATACATGCAGTATTCATGAGGCTTTCATAAATGTGATAGAACTAGGTCAGCATTGCGTCATGCAGCAATCTCATGAAAACCACCTGCCAGTGGGTCCTGCCGGCTGATCATCTCAAACACGAATAACATGAAGTGATAAAGAGCGCAGAACATATATGTGCCCCGCCACTGCACCACCGATGTCGTCGGCGAAGATAGCACCAATAGAGCAGTGGACTAGGGGCAGAGCTCCAACTACCGGTTCGGTCCTCCTTGAAGATGGTGAACATGCACGTGACTGACACAAATTTGTACAGACACGTGTAGGTGCCATTTTCTCACTGCTGCCCTCTTATGCCCTCCGGCTTCTGCTGCCAGCAGAGTGTGTAGCACTCCGTATCTCTCGCCCTTATATCCCTCCTATAAGCGCGGACGATCAGCAATCTGCCACCAATTTCTGCTGTTTATAGTCGCGCACGATGCATGTTCATTTCTTTGGTATTCAACTTCGAGTCAAGGCAGCTGACGCTTCCCGAGTAATTTCTCGAAGACGGAGCAACTTGCTGCTATGTAGCCCTGCAGCACCATGCCGTTCAAATGAGCATTTCACGTGAGGGTCTCAAGTGTCTAATCAGTATTTTTGAACTTATTTGTGCAAAGCATGGTGAACCCTGGCCTCATCACGGTGGCTAGACAAGCGGTCATTGGCTGCCACATTATTAAAAGGGGACGACTTTCTTCTCCTAACGACACTGATTAGGGGAGACTATAGCGCCAGGGTACAGATCGGAGTATCTCACAGCGCTTGCAATATCACAGTAGTGGTAATATGGATTGGGGCTCCCTGCCCGTGAGGCTGTTCTCCAAGACGCCGAAAGGTAGGACATGTCACAAGCTGCCGGATCCAAACTAAACTCGAGCTGACCGAATTTCACATCCCTAGCGTGCTGCGGACAAACAGAAGAGGGGTATCGATCGACGCTACACACAGCTTCAAGGGACCAGGATGGACGTAAGCCAGACGGCCAATATGCCATACAGTTCGGAATTCTGATAACTGTTCAAGCGTTTGTGAGCAGAGTGGATAGATTGCGGGATGGGTTTCAATTGTGACAGTACGCTCGGTAATTGGATAGTCTATTGGTATGGTGTTCAATAAAATACAAAGCCTTAGTCTAATCACTAGTTCTCCTCGTCCAATTCAATCCTTTGAAGAAGCTGCATTGCATCTTGCTTGGGCAGCTTGCAACGCTTCGTGAGCGTCTGTAACATCTTTTCACGACTTTTCCCTAACGCCTTGCCTGGAATGAAAAAATGCCGCAGCCTATTGCACGTCCATGCAAACCAGTTAATATCCACCGAGCACGCATCTCCCCTTCCAAGTGTAGCCAGCATATCGCATACTTTCTTCCTCGATTCCGAGTATTTGTCTTCGTATACGTTTCTGAGGCCCTTAATGGTGGTGATGCAGACCTGCGTAACGGGGTCTATTCCATATTCTTTAATATCACCCTGGTTGTTCGTCCACCAGTCATCCATGTTCTCTTCGTTCTCGAGGTTGGTAATGACCAGAGCAAGGGGTACCTTCTTCTGGCACAGGAATTCGTGGAACAACCTGTAGTTCTGCTGCGTAGAATCTAATATTCTGTTACCGCCCTTGATGCAGAACAGCAAGTCGTGTACCCCTCCTTGGTTCTGGAGGGAGGTGACGAGTTTATGCGCCTTCACTAGCGCATCTAGATAACTCTTGTCATTCATTGTGGTGTTATTCAACCCCACCTGTATCAGATGAGTCTTGACTTAGATATCCGTACATTGGAACAATTCGCGTACTTACTGTATCAAATAATTTGATATTGAGCTGGGGTTCAGATGATATGATCGTATACTCGGTTGATTCAAGAGTGCAGGATTTTAAACCGGCAGAGGCTTTGGCAAGTGGCTTCCCAGCAACGAAATTTATCAAGGAGCTCTTCCCGACGCCCATCTCACCGAAGACAATGAAGTTTAGTGGAGCTGTGCTGGGCATGCACGCCATAGATCTAAATGAGTACCGTGGACGTAGGAAGGGGGGTTGGGTTTAGAACGTTATCGTTCTAGATGGTTGTAGGGTATAAATATTCTATTTTGAACTCTCGTTGTTAGACCTTTACGTGCTAGATCAACGATACGTGACGACTTGGGATGATCCATGAAGCAATATGCCTGCGATATGTTCGCTCGTTAGTTGCGCGCTAGCTCATTCGAAGATACTCGATCGGGTTTACCCGGCAAGGAAGACCTCCCGCGGACTAAGATGTCAAAGATGGTCGGCCAAGTGGCTAGCAGACCTTAGCAGACCCATTTATCCATGGGTATACCATTGCTCTTGCAAATGAAATCTTCATTTTCCAGAAGTCTCAGTATCAAAATTACTTACAGTGAGGCTTTCATTTGCAATCGGCATTTACCTGGAGATTCGGTAGCCGTTAGCGTGCACAGCTGAACACACTTTATCAGGGTTGACCCAACAAGCATGGCGGCCTCCCAGTGCGACTGTGACAGATGCATGAGGCAGTATCGCTGTGTCATCGTGTGTGATTGGGGTGTAGCGGTCGGCGCAAGGAAGCTAAACTTGGCATCCGATTGGAGAGGACAGGAACAGTAGCTAGCCAGGCAGATATTGGTTAACAGCGGATACAGGGCACGCATGAAGCTCGAGTGTTGACAAGAAACTGCAGAGTTCAGCGTCGTCTTTGAAATCGAGCATCGCTAAGGTATTGCGGCAATTCTAGTAAGTACAGATTGCTACAAATGAGGGATGTGTTACGGTTCTATCTTTTCCTTATCTATTTCGCTTACTAATCATTCTATGATATTCTATTACCTTCTATCGTACGATTCCTTTTTCATTGGTTGATTTCTTTCTAACTCCGTCTCATTTATTTAAGCTCCGCTTAAATCCCTTTATATATACCGTTACTCTTAGGCTTGTACTCTTTAACTTGACCTACGCAGACCAGGGCCTGCAATCTACTGCTTAACTCGCACGACTTGTATCTAGGGATACGCTAAGACCAATTGTTTACTGTTTAGTTGTCATTTGTGACGCCGAGCGTAACAGGATGAGGTATATCAAGATACTGCTTTGTGTGTGTCAGAAGGAAGCGATCGAGACCTCATTCGACAGGCCTGTCTTGTTCGCAGCGAGAGGAAAGTTAGAGGGAAACAGAAAAGACTTGCGCGTAGAAACCGATCGTGAGTGACGAGTTATTGTGAAGGATACATTTAATAATCATTCTATGGCATTTATGAGGCATGGAAAGCCAGATATTCTAGCATCGCTCTAGTATTTACTTGCAGGGACTGTTGAGATATAAAGCATACACATATATCAGTATGCGTCGGACTCTTCCGGCGCAACCCTCCTATAGTTACACGTTCATTGATATCTTTTCCCTCAGTCGTTATTCCTTAGGTATGTTTACACATTCATTATATCTATATATCTAGCTACTCACTATACCAGTTCTAGTTCTTGTCATTAAAGACAATATCAAACACGTTTACAGCTTTGAAAAGCTCTGGGTATCCTTGATGCTGACATGTAGCACTTCTTGCAGGATATGCGGGGACTCAGGCTCTTTCAGGACGATTCACAAAGTAGTTGAAATTTTGTTTCTCAGAGCAATTGTAGGTCTGACTCGAGCCCTTTCAAACCACCTGTCCCCCCTGCCGTTCACATTCATCCCTAGATTGTGCATGGACTCAGAACACAACTTTTTACGTTCATGGGTAACTATATATGGACAAAGGAACTCCACCGCACACTACAGCTGCAGTCTGATGAGGTACCCAAGCTGATATGTAAATGGTGCATTGGCTCGGATGCGGAGATTGTTCTTCAAATTTTGGCTCAGTCTCTCAACTCGCCACCCGTAAGTACCCCCCCGCAACTTAGGGGGGGGGCATGGCTCTCGTGTTGGTTAGATGTGTTATGTCAACATGGGAACTCGCGACGAAATTCATCATCACTTATTCAAGGGGAGAACTGTATTTGACGTGGCGAGTCACCAGGACCGGGAATTCCACACACCAAAGGAAGTATAGTTGGATGACGGATGGTCACATCACGACAAGCGCACAAGACTAACACCAATTACATCACAACCGTTCCAGGAAGATTTTAGTCGTGATCAGCTGAAAATTCTTGTTACTAAAGCAATAACCCAGTTTGACGGTAGTTGGCCGAAGAGAGGGTAAAGGAGATTATGCCATTAGACACGCGATAGGCCCGGGTCATCACTGTCAACTGCTTTCGGACAGCGCAAGGTGCTTATTGTGAAGGGTATCAGAACAGACGCCGAGCTCGTATGTATATGTACACGTTTTGTTGAATCTTATCAAACCTGTCCTTGACGCGCCTGCAAGCCCTGTGACGATCGACTTGATGGTGCCGATTGATGAATACTTATAAGACGTGCGTTGACGCGGTTCGGTTCGGCTACGTAGATTACCCTGGATGTATCAAAGGACGTTACTAGTTGCTCGACTAATTATTTATAGCTTATTCACGATGGCCACACATACCTTCAATATGTGAGATATTTTGCTCGTAAATCTCGTCGTAGGTGTGCAGTGTTGAACTCCGACACGACCGAGACGAGGAAGACCGAAGCGTCCGATCTAGGAACAGAGTGAGATAGAGGTACGAGCGCAAGTGTAAAGGTCAGGGGGAGATATAGACGTTTTGATGTCGGTTCAAGAAAAAGAGTATATTTTATGTTTTTCATTCATATCGAGGATTTACCTTAAAAGCACCATGTGCTGCGCCCTAACATCTCAGTCGTTATCAAACACTGAGATGTGAGTACTAGTGTTTTATTATCATTACTGAGTATCTAATGTATCATAGACTTACCTGTGTTCCAGGTAGCTATAGCCCATACAATAGAGTGGTTATCAAACACTGAGATTCTTACCTGTGTTCCAGACTCCTCATCACATCTAGCTTGCCTCATCACAAGAGGTTATGAGCCCTGCCTCGACCATGGACTCCATGATTCCCTCGACTAACTCAAGCCTGTTCAATGTCCCGAAGCTTGCAGAGGATGGCTCAAATTGGATAACCTATAAGGAACAAATGTTAACGGCGATAGGGGCTAGGGGATTGATGAGATACCTCGATGGTCGAGCCAATGAGCCCACCCCATTCAAACTAGATGCCAATACGGGGGCACTTGCAAAAACAGATGGTTCAGTTCCTATGCAAATGGAAATTGACGAGTTAGATAAGAAAATCAATGAGTATCAGCAGAAGAACGCACTAGTAAAGCAGCAGGTATTCAGCACAATAACGGATCAGCTGTTGCTGCGTGTGCAGAATCTCAGCGCAGTGTTGTTAATCTGGGCAGAAATATGTCAGATACATGAGGGAAAGACAGAACTTGTACAGATCGATATGCATCGCTGCATGCAGGAGACCTGCTGTGATGAAGGAGCTGATGTTAGAGCTCATTTTTCAGAGCTACTAAAGCTATGTGAATCGCTGGCAGGAATGGGCGTTAGTATCGCAGACACAGATTTTCATGCCATCATCTTGGGCTCACTTCCAGAGTCATACCAACCACTCCTATCCTCTATCAGCGCAGCCACAAAGATAACCAAGACCCCACTCACCTCAAATGAACTCATCACCCTCATAACTGAGGAGTACGAGCATCGTCAGCTCACCAATCGGCAACCAGGAAAACGAAGCACTAGTACTGCATTGTCAGCAAGGGAGAGCAAAGGAAAAGGTCACGCACCTAGCACACCCACTAAGTCCAGCAACCTGGATGGAGTGCTGGAGGCCAGGGGGAGGAAAGGAAGGCCAAGGGCCAAGGCAGCAGAAGTGAAAGGGGGAGAGGAGCCAGAAGCAGACTGCTAATGCAGCTGCTGAATCTGAGGCCCAGGACGACCAATATGCCTTTGTGACATCAGATTTGGCTAGCATCGCAAAAGATCTGAACGTACCTATCGAGAAGCGCAGCATGATCATTGACTCAGGTGCTACATCTCATTTTTGTCCAGACCGGACCAGATTCCTCAACTTTGTGACCATACCCCCCCAGGATATACACACAGAAGATGGTTCAATGCTGAGCACCATCGGGCAGGGAGATGTTAAGGTGGAGCTACCTTTGGGTCAGAAGAAGACCACAGTCACCCCGAAGAATGCATTATACGCACCTAAGATGGCGTTCACGCTGATTTCGACCAATCGGATCACAGCAGCTGGTCTAGTGGTCCTCTTCGAGGGACGTATGTGCAAGATTCTATCACACACCCCTAAACAAGACATTATAGCCGAGATACCCCAGGTACAGGGGCTATACAGTGTGGTCACTGCAAATCAGAAACAGCATGCCAACTTAGCGCGTCAAAAACTCACCATAGCTGACCTACACCGCAAGCTGGGTCATGTCTCCCAGGAAGGACTTCTGGCAGCTATCAGAAAAGGCCTTGTCACTGGTGTAAACATTGACCTAATGTCTCAGCCAGAGTTCTGCAAGGTTTGCATCAAAGCAAAGTCAGTGCAGAAACCGTTCCAAAAAGAAAGCACTAGCCATGCACTTACCTATGGAGAGATGGTCCACACAGACCTCTAGGGACCGGCACAAATGACCAGTATAGGAGGATCCCTATATTATATCAGCTTCACAGACAACTATAGCTGCCAGACACGTATTCACTTCCTCAAATTGAAGAGTGAGGCACTTACTGCCTTTAAGGCTTATGAAGCCTGGTTGGGATGTCAATCCCCTGGAGTTTGCTTGACCAAAATGCGCTCGGACTGAGGGGGAGAATATCTAAGTGGAGAGTTTCATCAGTACCTGTGCCAACAGGGGATAGAATGGCAGTTGACCGTACACGACTCACCTCAACAGAATGGCATGGCTGAGCGTCTAAACCAGACCCTAGTTGAGTATGCTAGGGCGATGCTCCTAGGCAAGAACCTGCCTAAATACCTATGGGCAGAAGCAGTCAACTATGCCACCTGGCTCAAGAACCGCTTACCTTCTAGAGCAACCCCCAGTATGACCCCTTTTGAACTGGTGAGGAAGGCAAAACCTGACCTTAGTCAGGCCCATGAACTTGGAGCTAGGGTTTTCATCCACGTCCTGGAGGCGGGGAAGTTGGAAGTGAGAGCCAAGGAGGCAATCTTCATCGGCATGGATGCAGAAAGCAAGGCATGGCACATTTATTGGCCGGGGAAGTGACGAGTTTCTGTGGAGCGAAACCTTACCTTTGCCCCTACAGAGGTCATGATAGCTGGAGATACCCTGGATGAGGGGGAGCCTACACCTGTGGTCAATGACAAATACAATAACAACAACAACATTGTTATTAATGCACCTAACGTCCAGGATACTCCACCACCATCTACCCCTCCTAGACCATCAGTGCACCCTATAACCCCACCAGCTCCAAGGGTCACCAGGATGAGGCAGCTGGTTGGCTACTACACCAGGCTCCTGAATGGGGAAGCCAGTAAGGGAGAGACGGCCTCAGTGGCCATAGAAGCCCTGATGGAGGCATCAGAGATGGACCTGCTAGATGAAACCGCTCACCTGGAGCGGGCCCTGGCAGTTGCAGAGCCTGAGCTGAGCTTGCATCAAGCCCTAAACAGGCCTGACGCCACTGAATGGCAAGAAGCGCTGGATTATGAAATCAGTCAGCTAGAGAAGCTAGGTACATGGGAATTAGCTGATGCACCTAAGGGAGCCAACATAATCCCATGCCATTTTGTGTTGGCCACCAAGCATGGTCCTGATGGCGAGAAACTGAAACTCCAGGCTTGACTGGTAGCAAATGGTCAGCATCAGCAGTATGGCGTTGATTACTTCAACATGTTCGCACCTACAGCCAACATGAGCACCATTCACACAGTACTTGCCATGGCGGCCCAGAGAGACTGGGAAATCCACCAAGTTGACATAAAGAGCGCTTACCTATATGCCTCCATTCAGGAGGAAATATACATGAGGGCACCCCCCGGTTACCTGAAAGACGGTCAGAGAGGGAAGGTATTAAGATTGAGGAGAAGCTTACCTGGGCTGAAGAGTTAGCAGGTGTCTTTGTAGAGCTTGGCTTTAGCTGCTCCAAAGTCAACCAGGCCATATACTATAAGCACACCATGGACGCACATGTCGTCATCACGGTTTCCATCGACGATATGGCTGTTACAGCCAATCACACCACCCACATCACCCAATTCAAGTCCCAGCTGCACTGCTACTTCAAGATCACCGACCTCGGTGAGCTGAATTGGCTGTTAGGTTTAAAAGTGAGTAGAGATCGAGTTGTGCACACCATAACGCTGTCCCAGAAAGCATATGTCGACACCATAGCCAACTGCTTCTATCTAGGCGACACAAAGAGCACACAGACCCCCATGGAACCTGGAATGCAACTGTCAATAGAACAGTCCCCCGGCACGGTTGCAGAGGCCCAAGCCATGCAAGACGTACCATACCAGAGAGCCATAGGCTCCCTGATGTATGCAGCCACCAGTACGCGCCCAGACCTTGCATTCCCAGTGTCCACCCTCTCCCAATTCATGCGCAACCCTGGTAGGCCCCACTGGGAGGCCACCAAGCGCACTCTGTGATACCTGAAGGGTATGGCAGATTTCGAACTTACCCTCGGCCAGACAGATGGCAGACTGGAGGCATTCGTAGACACTGACTGGGTGTCACAGCCCCATTGCCACTTGATGTTAGGGTACATCGTTCTCCTGAATGGCAGCCCTGTAGCCTGGAGTGCCAGGAAGCAGCCCCTAATAGCCCTATCCACAGCAGAGGCCGAATACATCGCCCTGACTAGTGTGATACACAAGCTACTTTACCTGCAGTTGCTCATTTCCAAGCTGTATGAACCCCCTCCCCTGCCCATTCCAGTATTCTGCAACAATCAGGCAGCCATCACTCTTGCTTCGAACAGGAAATTCCAATCACACACCAAACACATCAACCTCCGGTATCATTTCATTCAATAGCATGTCAAAAACAGCACCTTCAAGTTGTACTATTGCCCAACTGACGACAATGTAGCCAACAACTTCACCAAGGCCCTACCACATCCTCGCTTGCAGAAGCTGAGACTCCTAATGAGCCTAGCTTGTGCTTGAGGGGGAGTGTTGAACTCCGACATGACCGAGACAAGGAAGACCGAAGCATCCGATCTAGGAACAGAGTGAGATAGGGGTACGAGCGCAAGTGTAAAGGTCAGGGGGAGATATAGACGTTTTGATGTCAGTTCAAGAAAAAGAGTATATTTTATGTTTTTCATTCATATTGAGGATTTACCTTAAAAGCACCATGTGCTGTGCCCTAACATCTCAGTCGTTATCAAACACTGAGATGTGAGTACTAGCGTTTTATTATCATTACTGAGTATCTAACATATTGTAGTTTTACCTGTGTTTCAGGTAGCTACAGTGACTTGCAAAACCATTACAATGTTTGGTATTTTGTCAGTGTACAAATTATGGCACCTGTATGCGTGGGAATCACACTTTATGTTGGTGAGAGTTATTGGAGAGCCAACCCCTGGCTACATTTGGACACCTGGGAGGATCTCAGTCAAATAAAAGGATAGCTGCTGTTACTTGTTAATATAATGAGAGATATACATAAAAACATTATGTCTGAGTTTGAAATTAGTCCCACTCTTCTTTGTTCTCAACCATTACCACCATGAGATCTCTCTCTATCACTCAAAAGAATACCATCCTCTCTCAGCTTGATGCTTGTCATTCTATCTGCTCTATTGCCTCTACAACTGGTATCAGCACTGCTACTATCTCCAGACTTCATTCCATGGAGCATTCTTTCTTACAAAAGTCCACTGGTAGTCATCCAGCCAAGCTTTCCTCTGCCAATATTGGGCATGCTATCCATCTCATCTTCACTCAGAAGGCAGAAACTGCTGTTCAAGTGACAAAATCTTTTTCAAATATTATCAATCAACCTCTTCATCCAAGTGCCACTGGCCACTACCTCAAAAAGCTGGAATGAAGGCTGTAGTCAAGTCTAAACATCCTCTACTGTCTGCCAAACATTGCAAAGCCTGCATAGATTTTGCCTATGCTCATAGAGATTGGACTTTGGAGGACTAGAAGTTGGTCATATGGTCTGATGAAACCAAGATTAATCATCTAGGGTCAAATGGGCTTGGAAAAAGTCAGGAGAGAGGCTCAGTGACAGATTGGTACAAGGAACTGTCAAGTTTGGTGGAGGTTCTTTGATGATGTGAGGCTGTATGACCTGGGAAGGAGTTGGCTATGCTGCTAAGATTGATGGTAGAATGGATGTGGATCTTTACCTTCAAATTTTAATGGATGAACTTCAGAATTCCCTGGAGTTTTATGATCTTAATCCTTCTGATGTCATCTTTCAGTGAGACAATGACCCTAAGCATACCTGCAAAAAGGTCAGAGAGTGGTTAAATGACCAGGAATTTAGGACTATGGTATGGCCTGCACAATCTCCTGACCTTAATCCCTTGGAACATCTCTGGGGTCACCTCAAAAGAAGGCTTGTAGAGCATAAGCATCCCCCTAAGGGAATGGAGGAGTTGTAGGAGAAGGATTGAGGAGGAATGGAATAAGATACTAGCTGAGGTGTATCAGAAATTGATTGAAAGTATGCCTAGGAGGATTGAGGCAGTAACTAAAGCCAAAGGAGGTTATACCAAGTACTGATATTTGTCAATACTGTATTCATTATCAACAGTTGCAAAACTGTTACAATGGTATCTCTGTCTTAAAATAGCCATATCTTCACATCCCCTGGGACAAATTATGTGACCCAAGTGTCTATGTCACTGTGGGCAAAGTAAAAAAGGTAAGGCCCTTGAGATGAGGATGAAATAAGGTGGGAATGTAATACAACATATAGATAAGTGGCACAGTAGACATGGCCCTGGAATTTTAAAAGGGAGAGGACTCCTCGATGGCGAAGGAATGTAAAATATCAAGCTTAATACTGTCCCACTAGTTTGAGACCATTTATCTTACATTTTAAACCAGGCAGGAAGGCTTGCAATTCTTCATTTGAACTCAAAGATGTGATGCCATGGGTTGGGCTCTCAATTGAAGCACAAAATGTTAAATCACTGCAAGACCATTGAAACCCGATCTGGACGGCCATGACTTTAGGTGGCAAACATGATCCAGGACTTCTATGCATGCAATCTCAATTTTGAACCATGTCTGCATGTATGGCCAGCTCATGGCCAGCTTGATTTTTAACACTCTTTTTGTCAGGCACAATGGGTCTATGGACATACATGGGATGTAAAATCTGTCTCCCAATGTCCCCACCGTGGCAACAGAGTACTGATGTTACATTTCCTCAGACTTTGTGTTTTGTAGTTTGGGCTTCTCTTTTTCTTGTTTGCCTGCTCATGTGATTCAAATGCAAATTCACTGATCTGGCGCTGCAGCGCAGCTCAGAGTCAGCGTCAGCTCTCATATCAGCTCGCCATCAGCGTACTATCAGCTCACCACAGTCTACTAGCTCTGTTCGTGGTAAAATCATCTCTGATTGTGTTAACCAAATACACATAGTTTGTACTCACTCGTTCTATCCATGGTAATGACTGTTTCCCCCAACTAGTGAATCAAGATCTTGCATTGCCAACTTTCCTTCCACCAACCATTCCAAGATGTCGTTCAGGTGTAAAAAGGTATGTTGCTTTGAATATTGTCCATGATGCGCGATAATTCACTGTGTAGGCTGGCTCCCTGAGTCCTGAACTCTCAATTCCATCCTGTCCAGATACATCTCAGGCAAAAAGACCATGCTCTTGTTATTCATACATTGGTTTGTGCTTTTCTTGTATTGCTATCTTGCAAAAATCTGATGTATACAGTTCTTCTCCTTTGTGCATTTGAGGTAAGAACGAATCCTACCAGTGGGATATGAATAATAATTCGTGCAGCATCAATGTGTATCAGACCAAGCATGAAGTCTACTTCTTACATGCAGAAACTATCATCAAGCGAATATTGGATGCCATTCAGCAGAAGTTTGTAGGTCAAAATCAGTCACAGGTATTCATCAGGTACATCGAAAGATATACGCTATGCCCGTACTCTAAACATCTTCATTGATGGATGCTGCCCACTGGGGGCATCGCATAATCAGGATCACAGAAGGGCAAGGGAAAGCGAGTGATGTTGATGACTCAGAAGGAGATGGCAAGGGACCACAGGATGATCGCAGGGCATCAGAAAGTCAAGGTAAGCATTTGCATAAATCTCAGGCAACTATCATTTGAATCTTGTTCAGTAGCGAAGGTGCTTTCTCAGCACAAAATGTGGAGCTCCCTACAGGATTGCACACAGACTTGACGATTATGGTCACTGACTTGCTGAGAACCGCCTCCGATGAGCCTGTACAATGTGTCATTTTGTATCTATAACAGAACTCAGGCACCTTGCTACCAAATGCATGCATAATGGTGGGCTATGCATATTTTTTCACAACAAAAACGCTCTTACACACCTAAAACATAGACCTGACTGAAATCATCAAAAAACATGTGTCTTGGGCCTCATGTACATCCCAACTCCATATTGACATTCCACAGATACCAAGTTGTTGTCTCAGGCCCTCTGGGAGTCTGCGCTGGTTCATTCATGCGCAAGCTAGCATACTTTTATTCCCTAGCCCCATCATTTGTTGTCTCATCACCTGCCTCTGATGAAAATAAACAAGAAAACCCGAAATGTCAAGCATGGTTCCTGTTGGATAATGACGTCATGCAGGTGGTGAGCTTGCCAGATCTTTACAGGGTCTTCAAACGCTGTTAGACTTCATATCATACTGTACTTTCTATCCGTGAATGCTGGTACATAACTCTAGAGCTGTCATGATGTATATAGGCTACAATAGTTCTTCAATGCATTGATACAACAAAAGCGTGAAGATAATTGTTAGTACAACCCCTTGCCATTGGGAGCAGTACGATAAAAGGCTGGAAGTCATACTTGAATGTGTCAACCTCAGACTGACTTGGAGATTTAGACTCATTGCTGGAGCTGTCCAATAGGTCACATGATTTTGATGTGCCAGTGGTCTCAGCTCTCCTGACAGGTATATGATGTGTGTTGCTACAGTACTATTCAAACGTACAGCATCTAACTGCTTGAATTTGAAGGGCCTTCTCCACAGTTTTTGTCAACCTGCATCCTTTGCTTGTCAAATGGGTCCAATGGGTCTGGAACACAATAATCTCCGGTCTGAGGCACGACTTCCAACTGTCCACCATTGCAAAAATCCCAGTCCCAATCTTTGATGTTTAATCGGAGCTTTGCCTCCAGTGGCAGCAAATTGTACCATACTGGATTGTAGCAATTTCGAGGAAGGCTGGGAGGTGCTGAAACTGACAGATTTGTCTTGTTTGAGTGAAGTCTAGTGTGTGGTACATTTCTGCACCATCGTCGGTTGGCTCTGGAAGACATAAAGTTGACTCCCAAAAACCTTAAGTCATCAACACGGTCGTCAATGCAATACATCAGTGAGTGGAATGTGGTCCCCCACCAAATTGGCTCGATGCACCTGTATCCAATGTGTTTTGCACACCTTGAAGTCTTCTGCAAATATGCAGGCTCCTGGTCTGGTTCACTCTCAGATTCATCGGAACTACAGCCTGCGCTCCCTGCTTCCTGTAAAAGAGCCATGTGTGGTGTAAATGGGCCACCATTAAGTGCACAAACTTTCAATTGCTCTGCATAAAGCTGAAATGAACATCAATGTGAGTATAAATATTGGAGTGAACGGATCACATACTCAATTTTTCCTTGACTGCCTTGCACTCTTCTTTAGCTCCAACTCCTTCTTATCTTTAAGCTCCTCTATGGACATTCCATTCTTAACCTTCTCTATATCCTTATAATAGTCTTGGATGGTTTGAAATGCGAATAGAATGCATCTTTCACAGCTTTTTGAGTAAAATATCATTCAGGAATTTTAGAGTTGCTGTACCAACGAAACTTGGTAGCTTTCTCGATGAAGTCAAGGGAAAATATAAGGATGGCATCAACGTTGAATTTCATAGTTTGATGGCACATCAGATCAAGACAAAAGTTGTCTGCAGTAATCTGGATGTGACCAGGAGCATCTGAGATGTATGCAAAGTTCTCATCTTCAGTGATGCTACAATTACTCGAAGTCAACAGTTTATAATCGCTGACTTTCAGAAGATGATGTGCATGCTGATGAATACATGCCTATGGCAGCCAGATGTTAATAACAGTAGTCTTCAATATGGATCAAATACAGTACCAACTAACCTTAAAAGCATTATAAGCCACCTTGCTATGATCAGTGGGAGCATCTCCACAATCATCCTTGGGATCAGGGACAAAACCAGCACACTTCTTTCTCTTTGCCTTTGACTTTGCATGATACTCAGAGGATAAGTTCCTTTGTTGTTCCTGGGTCCATGTGCAAATCTGACGGATTTCCTTAATGTTGTCTTCAATCCTCTTCACAATGGCTGACTGGTGGACTTCCAGCATCAAAGCCAGGTGCGAGAAGCCTGTAGAAAACCATGTCATCATAGAGGCCATGGCCTCTGGTGGGAATTGCTGATTTTGTGCGATCAGCTCGGAGGCAGGGTTAATTTGAACAGTTGGTATAGGGGAAGCAGGTGGTGATGGCGGCAAGTTTGGGAATTTGGGCAATGTAGAAAACGTGGTTGAGGAGTTCTTCAAAAGACATTGTCAGTTTAGCAACGGTGAGAAGAACCCATGAGACATACTGATAGAGGATCTAATGGTGGCGAAGGAACATCAGCTGCCTTTCGTTTTCCTTTGGACTTGCATGACTGCTGAGATTTGTTATCAGGAGATGGCTCGTCCAATCCAGAGGTTGACTGCTTTTCGATACCAGAGGACTAAAAGAAAATCAGGTTTAATCACCTTGAGTATATATAAGACATACAGTAGACTGCATCTGTATCATAGCACTAGCACTATGTTTATCCAAGAGCTCCTGTGGAGCTGCATCAAAGTTTCTTCCTCCATAAAAAAATAGTAATCACCTGTAAAGATGTAGTAGAATGATCCAACCCCTCAGGGAGACCTCGGATAGTACGATTGGAGCACGTAGAAGATTGTGAACCCCAGCGCTCAGGGGGGTTGGGCCAAGTCACAGGTCCCTTGATCTATGATATCGATGGTGATCTGCGGCTCATTGAACTGATCAATGCCAATGAACTCGTCAATGCTAATGAACCTCTGCATACACTCTGCAAGCCCCAGGCTGGGCTGAATGAAAATGTCCTTGCCATAAATGATGCCATGTACCTCCCGAACAAGGGCCTCCAAGAGTCTTATCTGAGACTCCTGAGGTGGTTGATCACTAGTTGACACTACTATCTGTAATCATTCAAAATAACTCCAGAGAGAGCAATGTGATGAACTGACTTTTGGTGGTGCGGTGTGATGCACAAACTTGGCTAGGTAGTAGGATCACTCCCTAACCAATATGTGGCCAATACCCTGCCTAGCTGCTATGTCCTAGAAGACAGTGTTTGACCCTAAAGGGTTTCTGATCTAGGCTCAAGCTCAGAGGTAGTGAAATATCATCTAACTTCAGACTGGTACTGGTGAAAGGGAAACATGCTTATATAAGCCACAAATGTAAAGAATGTAAAGTAAGTAAGTAAAGCTAATATCAGCCCAAAGAAAACTTAATTGTCACAGCGGACTGTGGTGCAGATATCATAGGATCCATTATGTGCTTCTGTGTCTTTGGCTGCTCTGAGCGGCCTTGCTCCCATGTAGCATCACTGGCCCACTTGCCAGCAAATGTCGCTTTTCCAAACCACATCAATAGTCCAAATAGATTCTTGGACCTGCATCAGCCCTACAAATGCAAATGAATCTTTTTGAAAAATGATGAATGTGTGACTTGGAAGACTGAAAGAGGGTATTTATTACCTTGTGCAGAGTATTGCCATGGTCTGAAGACCTGAAATGGAGTCGGAAACAATACCTATATAATGACCGGTCAGACATGAAAGAGAGGAAAGATAAAAAGCAAGGGACGGACACGCATCAAATTACAATCAAAGCGATTGTATTGTACATTTCCAAGAGAAAATTGATCAACAATCAAGATATAGTAATAGATCTTGGAATGAGCACAAATCTCAACCTTAAGGCCACTCCAAAGGCCTTACGCTAACTTGAAAAAATCTTACCATCTACAGTTTTACAGCAATTGGCCCAGGGCATTGACACTCCTTCTACTCTGACTGTCGTCAGACTCGGAAAGATCCAGATTCTCAAACATTGACACAGCTTCTCGCATTCACATGATGATGAGAGTGCCCTCACTTATCACGCAACATCTATGAGCTGGAAGACATGCAGTGAGTAGTAACCATGTCGTACTTTAGATTTTGAAAATAGATTCCATGTACTTTACAGATAACTCCAGACAACAAATACCACTTAATCTTGGTTAATCACTCATTATCAATTCCTTTGTCAGGTCTTGTCCATCTTGACAAGCATCTTTCCTTTGTTCTAGTGAATTTAAAAGGGGGCTCATCTGATATGTTACACAAAAACGCTCTCCACCATGAGCAACCAGTCTCTGAGTCAAGCCAGGGGCACTGCTGTAGCTTCATCTCTGGATTCATGTGATGCTCCTGAGGCAATTCAGGAACTCAACTCTATTGACTTGGATGGTGGCAAGGAACAGCAATTGGAGCATATCCTATGTAAGGTATTTCTATTTTATCTTAAGCTTGCTATCACTGATGTTTTACACTGAAGTGGACCCACATTACTATAGTCTTTTGAGCCAACAATTTCACCATGCTCCCCAACATGACGTTCAACTTGTCAGGAAAGTCTTTACTCTTTTTGACAAGGTAAGTCGCACAACGGCGAAAAAGCACTACAGCTCGCTGAGAGGTACTACAGCTTGATGTTCAATTCCTTCTCAGTGGAGCAAATGATTTCCTCCTCAAATTCATGCTTAAAGAAGTAAGTCCTATTAATCTGAATTATGAGGGTGCTGACCAGTTACAGCTCAATGAACCACCAAAAGAAGCTGTGAGGCTTGCTATTCTTACATTTGGTGTTTCCCTAGTCAGTCATCCAGTATTTGAGTTATGCATCTACTAATGTGTAGCAAAAGTTGGAAGAGCATTTCAGACGGTCTTAGAATAATGCTGTTCAGCTACCTCCTCCTGTTTTTCTCCTTATGCTGTTCATTCCACACCTGTAGTTTCCTTTTACTTATGTCGCAGTTATGAGTATGTGATCAGCTGTGATCGATCTATCATTGTTGAAAGGTGTCTGTTGACATACTTTGGATCTTTGTGAAAGCTTGAGTCCCTGAATAATCATAGAGCGTGAAAGTTCAGCCTGAGCCAATGATGCCAAATACGCTTGTTTCACTCAATTGAATCGTACAGATGTAGTGGTGGTGATCTCAGTGGACATGGGGAACATTAAGTTGGATGTTGCGGTACTCTTGAATGTGCCAGCCACACTGAGTAAAGAAAAGCCCCACACTTCATCCATATGAGCATCTTGTATTCGATGGATGTGTTTGCATTCTAAAACATCATGCAAAATTATGCCTATGGAAAGCGATTTTTTGGACATGAATGATTGTCAGCCAAGTTGATTTTCTCAATGCACCTCCATCTCAACTACCACTGGCAACAGTGCTCGATTACTCATGCTTTTTACACAACACCTTGACAACGTCTATGTGACCCTTGACTCTTGAGAGTCCCTATGAAAGACTTCACAAACAACCTGTCCATCTTGGCACCATTGAAAGTAGGTGTCACTCACGAGCACAAGCAAATGGGTGCATCAAGGGATTGAGTTTGTAGGTGGTAGGTAGAGTCTTGGATCTCCAGGACGTGCAGGCAGGTGTACTGAAGGAGCATGTTGTAGATAGTTAGATAGGGTGAGCTGCCATGTACAGGTACAGAGTATCTGTTCAGATCAGAAAAACACCAATCCAGACTTTTAGAAAGCAAAGAATGGAGATAAATGATTTGTAATAACTCACCAAGGGTGTTTCGACTAAGGATGGATGGGTGGCAGTGTGCGATCCCATCATTACAAATCTTACAATATGTAGTAGATCTGTGCTGACGTGGAGTCAGTTGCAAAGCTGAAGCATGCAGGGTCAGTCACACCTAAAGTCTGGTCACACTGAACAAAGGATGTCCATATATGAGGAGTTGAATGTGCGTGATTCTTGGACGTAGCTCCCCATCATTTTCCTTCATGCCTCAGGAAATGCCAAACTTGTACAATCTGATCTTCACTCTGACTGGGCATACAGATGGCATTACCTGTTTGTCATTTGCGCCTCAGGGCGATCTTCTTGCCAGCAGTGGAGATGACAGAAACATCATTATTTGGGATGTAGAACTCGGCAAGATACTACACTGCATTATTGCTCGTTGTGTAATCATGACCCTTGCTTGGGACCCATCAAAGTGGAGAAGATGGCTTTCGTTGGGGGTGCTGATGGTTTATTGGCCATTGTAGAAAATATCGAGGTAAGGATCTAGCATTCGACTAACTAAATATTTCTTACCTTCAGCATAGGATTGGGAACCTGTTCACTCTGTTCTGACAGGAGTGCAGGCGCCAGTTTATGCAATTGCTATTGACTTGCATACTAATCACCTTGCGATCAGAGTCAGTTCTGAGGTACATATAGCCAAAGAAGTCAGCTACAGTATGTGCAATAGTGTTGTGGTTGGCGAGGGGTTCTAAAAATCATCTAGGGAAGTATGCAACTTTCAAGATTTTGCCCATGCCTCCAGAGCTGCCATCTCCTTTGAAACCAAAGGAGCAGGTTGATAATTGGGTCCGCGCACGCTCCCTCACTTTCAAGAATTTCAGAAGAGAGCTTGTTGTTGCATACTTGAACCATGGGGTTGTGTAGGTCTGTTCATTTCCTATGATGCACCTGCTCACAGATTTTCAGATGCTGGCACATCGGAAGTGACTCAGATCATGATACTCAGAGGTGGCATATCAGTCCCATTCACCTGCATCAATTAATGTATGTCAAAGAGTCTGCATTTTTATTTTTATTCTCATGGGATCGGTAGTGGTAATGGCGCTCTTTCACCTGATGAATCCTTGGTTTTACTATCTAACCTCTCTGATGGTCTTGATCTCTACGCAGTCGGTCACAATCATCCAGTAAAGAGCTTCAAGTTCTCGTTGAATGGAGGGGTCAATCTTCCAGTGCAAGTGTCTTTTGTGGAACATGGATGGGGGATATTGGGTGGATCTTCTGAAGGAAATGTACATGTTTGGGGTTTAGCATCAACAGAAAGCCGCCAGGTTCTAGAACATGATGGTATGTTGGATGTTTAACTTTCCCAGCTATTATTACGTGCTAACTATACACAGGTTGTGTAGTGCAGGCCGTTGCTGTATGAGTTGAGTAATTTTCTGATTGGCTTGTTTCTCATTCTTGGTAGGCCTTCGACTACTTTGGTTATTCAATAATCGTCACCACCACCTCCCGTGACCCCCATTTGACCTGCATCAAGTTATGGAGATCAAATAGAGGTGAGGCACTGACTTGGTATGCCTTAAAAGCTATTGATTGTCAAAAATGTAGGTATCGAATGGAGGGACTGCACCCTATACATTACCTCTACTGTGGCGGTATGTTAAACATCCCCCGTCTTTTCTACTTGCAGCTTAACCATTTAAAATTGAAAGCTTCAACTTGCTTGTCACTTTCTTTTTAATCTGACACCAGCTGGCTTTCGCACATTCAGTCAGTCATTGATATATTTCTGTGCACTCAGAGTTTTGCTCGTCAGCTGTCTGCTGGTCAACAGTCCTAGCACTGTTTCAGTAAGGTTTATTCCTGTTTTTCACTTCAGAAACTGAAATTCACACATGATGCTTAGTTGCAGCAATACTGGTCGCTGGCGGACCTGGCATTACATGCATTTTCTGTCTGGTGGAGTAGTCTACCATCTCTACGTCAAATTCTTCTTCCCATAGTCGAATTGTTCTATAACTGGTTAAAGGAGGATTTGATTGTGGTTACTCAGGTGCCTTTCTTGACTAGTGAGACCAACCTAGTTCCAGAGGAATCTCCCCTAATTCATTCCACTGCGGCTTTTGCACACAATGCACTGCTGGTTGTCTAGTTATAGATCATATCCCTATTTCGTAGTTAGTGCACAGATGGGGGTCAGGCGAATTATCTGTTTTGGATCGACCATGCCATGCTTACTGGGACAGAATCACTTGAAGCAGATTAGTATTACGACTGTGACACATGTATTCTCAATGTCGGCTGTTACCTTATGATTCCCAGTGAAAACGCAAATAGAGGTTCAATGATATAAATCAAACTAGATAGATACAATAAATATAAAACAAAGAACGTTGAAGATAAGATCAAATTTACTTTTCTGCATTGGTGAAGCATCACCATTTCTGCATTCCTCCACATTCCTGCATGCAGCCACCAAGTATTTTTCACTGTACATATTTCTTGCCCTTCCTGTATTGTCTGCACACCCACTCTACTCAAAGTCTGTTGCAACTTGATATCACTTGGAAGTTTGAAAGACCTCAAACCTTCGGTGTGATGACACCAGTGCATCTCAACAGAAAGTCTGGTAGTAAGTCAGCCTTTGGGTGGGGTCAGTGCAGACTTCACTGTACATCTTAGTGCCAAAGGTCTGTCTGATCCTGCCGGCCCTGCCCAGCATGCTGCGCTATTCATCCCCTGATCTTCTTGTTGCCTGCCGTGTATCTAGTCATACCTACCACCTTCTTGCAGGCCACAGGTATCCGAGTCATACACACACTTTTCCATTGCATACTACCTTTCTCGACGCCTGCCACCACATCATTCTAGTATGATTTCCCCCTTCTGTTAGTCCAGATCAAAGCTTAGTGTTACTCACAACCTGTCTCACAGTCTTTTAAATGGTGACAATGGCAACTCTCTCATATTCTTTGGTGGATGCAAAAACACTTTTGAAGGCTGTTGGGTCTGCAGTTGCCATTATGCCTTGCGGGGGATGCAGTGATGAAGATCCAGACTGATTGTTGACCAATGCAACCAATGGGCACTCTGACCTTGTGAGTTGATAGCATTTATCTGCTATTTTGCTTGTTTTTACTAGGTATGATTGTTAATGTGATTCGTTCAGATTCAGAGGTCTCTACAAGCGGCCAACATTCATTTAGGGTCAAGACTACAATATTGATATGCCACTGCTTCAACCTGTATTTCATGTATCTTTGGTAGGTCCCTCTGGTAGTATGATCTGAGCCCAATAAACTAGGGCACAAATGGCAGGCTGCAGACGTGACATTGGGATGTCCCTCAACTGCAAACATTAGTTAGACCCCTCTGACTCTGTCAAACAATGATACACCCACTGCATCATACACAACTGCCAAATCATCGAGGAGTTGAATCCCCTGCGGTCCCTCAGGGATGGGGTCTCATCTATTAAACTGCGGTGCATTGAGTGAATTGAAGGTGTCTAATGCAATATGATTCCTTACTTCGCAGAGAATGTCGACCACAAATGGATAAAAATCCCAATGCTTCTTGGCTAGTTTGAACAGATACTCAATATGGCGGTCATGGAGTTCAACATTGGAGTCACATTCTTCTTCTTCCTCCAATTTTTCTGATTCTGATTCTGATTCTTCGTTTGAGTCCATACAGGAGTCTGTGTGCAATCAGCCTGAGTGCACAGTGTTGCAAAATAAGTATCACCTTCTGCAAATGAGTCAAGGTCGCCATCCTCTAGGGTGGCTCGGGAGTACATTGAAATGCACCTCAATATTAGCACTTGATAACATTGGCACTGTGTCATCATATGTCAAGGTGTGTTGCCCACTGATGGGTAGTAGTAAGTCAGAGGATGGTTGAATGGCTTCTTATGGACTCCACTGCACCTTAAATATGATATATACTTCAACAAAGGTAACCTCAAAATATGTTCTTCGTGCACGAATCCTAAGATCTGGATCTGCTGACATTAGCAAGTTCAACAAAGCAATCAATCTTTGTCCAACCCTTATCTTTGTTTCTAGACTTGCCACGTCATGGTTGCTGAAGTCCCAACATCTAGATCTAATATCAGTAAGTTGAAGAAAGCAACCAATCTTTTGTCTTTCTTTCTTTATAGTATAGTCAGCCTGCTCCAACTTCTACTAGTCATAGAAGCCTAGCCACGACTCAGAGGCATTTGAACTCTTGCATTGGCTCCGCCCATATGCATAGTATGCATACCAAGGTAAGCACAGTTTCAAATTTTAAATCTGGTTCTGTACTGTATACTTGTCGAAAACAGATGGAGTTTGATCGATACACCGCAATGCGAACATCTACTTTTAGTACTACTACTTCTAATCTTCATGCAGCATTAGGTAACTGGGTTCTGCTTTCTCTGCCTTTTGACAGCATCTTGATCTTGTTTCCTTAGCATTGATCCATAATCTGACTTTCACGCATCATTTCGCACCAGGGCCATAGACTGTCCCACTGGTGGCATTCACAATGTAAGATTGTAAGAGGGTGGGGATGATTTAGGCAATCCCTGGTAATCATGGCTTATCAGCCCTTTGTTTTGTGCATCATGATTTAAAAACAGATCATCTTACAACATCAATTAGCTTACTCTGTCTGATGGCTCCTTCCTCTAGGAAAATTTTCTGCCAGAATTACTTTGGAAAACCTTATGATCTTCGTTCCTCATCTTCGAAGTCAAGTCCTAATGCTACCTCAAGTATCACTTCTGCAACTAGTAACAATGACACATTTCACCTCGAGCTCCAGGCTACGTGCAAAGTATGTTTGTGTTGGTCATCCTTGAACCTGTCACTGACAGTGCTGTCTCTTCCCAGATAGCAATAAAAGTCAATGTCCTTGCTATAGACACAGCACGCCTGAGAGAGGTAAGTATATACTAATAGTATCAATGATAATCCTCCTCTTTCTGATCGCTGGCTCACTAGGAGCTCATCACAGCAAAACATGAGCAAGAGCAGGTTTTCATGCAGCAAGATAACATCACCTCTGCCCATCAGCGTGTATGTGCCTGGCCTTTACTGGTTTGCCTCAAAAAATGATACTCATTTTTTCACAGCTGAAGCAAGGTGTGAAAGTTGCATTGCAATGCCCGACGTGTGAAGGGGTTATTGAACAGCCTTTCACATGAGTCTACTCCTGGTATGATTTTAGATGCTCACAACCACATTTATTGAACAGGCTGGAGTGCCGCCATACGTTCTGTTACGACTGCCTCGTCAATTTCTTTCACCCATGTATCAGGGTCCGTTTATCCTTCCGCCCTGAAGCAATTCTTCCAGAGAATTTCAGGAATCACGTCCTGCCATTCACCCTTGCTGAGGTTGAGATATTGTGTGATGGTGAAGCACCCATCCTTCCGGGTCGTTATTATCACTGTCCCACATGTCGAGCGTACATCCACAACCCTCCTACTGAAATCCCTTTGCTCTGCGACATGGCCGCTAGCATAATGAAGGGACTTGGTCCTGATATAAAGCATGCTACACATGGGGTGCCTATGGATCCAGCTGCACGATGGACAGTGTTCTTTCAGTAGGAGGGTGGTAGCTACAGGACGGATAACAATGGGTTTGAGGAGCTTTCTCCCAATTCTTTGATGTATATTACTTTGCCTGTAGACTAGTACTCTGTCTAACGAGGGTACCAGGTCATGGTGTTATGAAGATGATCCGAAGTGCATTGATATGACTTATTTTGAACAAGTGCTCTGTTTGTTTTCTATGTATCCCATGAATTACAGATGGCTGTGACTATGTTTGCTATTGTCATTTCCTCTTCCCCTGTTGCAAATAGTGTTCGAATGTCTCGCCAACATTGTACTCTTGAAAGTGCAATGTATAGCTGTCTGTGTGTGAACCGTGATGAATCTGTGGGCAGATTGAGCATGGCTTTCTCCAGTGTGAGTCCTTAACATCCATTTAACTTGAATGTTGTCGCATAAGCAGGTCGCAGAGGAAAGTGTTTTCGCTTTACGGTCCAAGTCTGTCTCAGTTTCCGAACACATTTGATACCAACTTAAATGACTCTAATCAGTAATCCTGTGTTGTTGCTACCCAGGGCTTTTATTATTGTTGAGTCTTTCCTCGTGACAAACGACTGCTCAAGGTATCTAGTGAGTAGTACACGACAGTATCACATATATCCTCCAACTGAGGATTTTAGGTTGTCACAGGCTATCTTCCTTTTATACCATACTTATCATATACATGGTTTTACTGTGACTATTATCCAGGATCCTGTATACCCTCCCTGAGGATGCTATTGACCAGTGTCATGTACTTGTGGTTCTTCTCCAATTGTTTCGAATTCAAATGCCAAATTTTCAGTCATTGTGAGCTGCCTCATGTGCATAATCGTGATGTCTTCTTGCAGTTAGAGGGACATGATAGTGAGCAAGATACCTTTGGTACTCTTAGATCGAACTTACCCAACTTAAACTCGACCTACTGTAGGTGATGATCCTTCTCTTTGTGGCTGTTGGTTCCAAAAATGTCCTTGGAATCATCTATCTGAGGTTCTCTCCAGATTAACTTACTATTCATCGTGCAAAGGTACTGTGTTGATCGCTATTTCAAGTGATGTTTACCTCTTGGCACTGCAGTTTTTATGTCACCCTGTATGAATAAGTCATCATGCGTTAGTTGTATGTCACTTGTAATTCAGCTGTGTATGCAGTCAGCAACAAAAACATCTATGTCACCATACCAATAGCAGGTGTCACTTCCATTGCATTAACAAAATCCGTAAACTTACTACATCGGCAAGCAACAGATTTTATTTGCAGCTTCATCTTATGGTGAGTTTCATTGTGCACCGCATCTCAGTTGTACTCTCAGACTTATTTACTATGATAGTGCTTGGTTTGGGTTAGTTGGCTGAACTGTGCTCACTTTGTGCATGTGGCTGACGGGTTTCTTTTGCGTTCAGTACTTACAGTGACTTGCAAAACTGTTACAATGTTTGGTACTTTTTTAGTGTACACATTATTGTGCCTGTATGCATGGAAATCACACTTCATGTTGGTGGGAGATATTGGAGAGCCAACCCCTGGCTACACATAGACACTTGGGTTACGTGATTTGGCCCAAGGGATGTGAAGATATGGCTATTTTAAGACAGAGATACCATTGTAACAGTTTTGCAACTGTTGATAATAATTAAGGTATTAACAAATATCAGTACTTGGTATAACCTCCTTTGGCTTTAATTACTGCCTCAATCCTCCTAGGCATACTTTCAATCAATTTCTGACACACCTCAGCTGGTATCTTGTTCCATTCCTCTTTAATCCTTCTCCACAACTCCTCTATTCCCTTAGGGGGATGCTTGTGCTCTATAAGCCTTCTTTTGAGGTGACCCTAGAGATGTTCCAAGGGATTAAGGTCAGGAAATTGTGCAGGCCATACCATAGTCCTAAATTCCTGGTCATCTAACCACTCCCTGACCTGTTTGCAGGTATGCTTAGGGTCATTGTCTTACTGAAAGATGACATCAGAAGGATTAAGATCATAAAACTCCAGTGAACTCTGAAGTTCATTCTTCAAAATTTGAAGGTAAAGATCCCCATCCATTCTACCATCAATATTAGCAGCATAGCCAACTCCTTCCCAGGTCATACAGCCCCACATTATCAAAGAACCTCCATCAAACTTGACAGTTCCTTGTACCAATCTGTCACTGAGTCTCTCTCCTGACTTTTCCAAGCCCATTTGTGACCATCTGACCCTAGGCAATTAATCTTGGTTTCATCAGACCATATGACCAACTTCCAGTCCTCCAAAGTCCAATCTCTATGAGCATAGGCAAAATCTAAGCAGGCTTTGCGATGTTTGGCAGACAGTAGTGGGTGTTTAGACTTGACTACAACCTTCATTCCAGCTTTTTTTGAGGTAGTGGCTAGTGGTACTTAGATGAAGAGGTTTATTGATAATATTTGAAAGAGATTTAGTCACTTGAACAGCAGTTTCTGCCTTTTGAGTGGAGATGAGATGGATAGCATGGCAAATATTAGCAGAGGAAAGCTTGGCTAGACAACCACCAGTGGACTTTTGTAAGGAAGAATGCTTCTTGGAACAAAATCTGGAGATAGTAGCAGTGCTGATACCAGTTGTAGAGGCAATGGAGTGGATAGAATGACCAGCATCAAGCTGAAAGAGGATGGCATTCTTTTGAGTGGTAGAGAGAGATCTCATGGTGGTAATAATAAGTGTGGGACTAATTTCAAACTCAGACATAATGTTTTTATGTATATCTCTAATTATATTAACAAGTAACAGCAACTATCCTTTTATTTGACTGAGATCCTACTATCCATATCAATAGTTGCAAAACTGTTACAATGGTATCCTTGTCTTAAAATAGTCATATCTTCACTTCCCCTGGGCCAAATCACGTGACCAAGGTGTCCACGTGTAGCCAGGGGTTAGCCCTCCAATATCTTTTACCAACATAAAGTGTAATTCCCACGCATACAGGCACCATAATTTGTACACTGAAAAGGTACCAAACATTGTAACAGTTTTGCAAGTCACTGTATTCTGCTGCAGTGAGAAGGTGCGAGTACGCAATCGAAGCTATGCTGGATGAGGTGTTGGAGGGACAATGAGTCCGCCGTGGAGGGCAGCAGTGTGAACTACAGAGTTGTCTCCAGATAGAGACCTGTTGCAAGCGGAGCTGAGATGGGACAGTGAGATTATGGATGTCAAGATGGAAAATGACATGGTCAATGGACAGAACATGCTGAAGTTATGTGGTCAGTGTGCTGGAATGCAGGTTGTGAGCAAATCCCTGGGTGGAATGGCAAGAATGTGGGATGTCCAGAGCGGTGAATGAGTCCTGGCATTTGGCAAGGCTGGGCACTAGCCTCAGTATATGTTTGCTGTATACTCACCCAACTCGACAATGGGCGGATTCAACGAGAATGCAGTAAAGATCTGGGATGCCAATATGTACAGGCGAGTTAACTTAACCAGTGATGATCAATCAGTTTGTAGACTGGCTTGGAGTTCGCTTACATCTAGGTCAACTTGAATCCCGATTAACACAGCCACTTTGTGGACTTTTCCTTGTCTCCAGACAACTGCCTGTTTGCAACACACTTGTTCGTGATTGGCTTCATGTAGATGTATATATATATATAATATCAGTATGTAGAGAAGAGAGATCCAAATGCTTGGGCCATGATTTCAAGTCATGAGCCCACACCGAGAGTGACAGCCATGCATCTGATGATGAAGGCAAAAATCAAAAAAGAATACCAACTACTACGTAGGTTACACCAGCTTCGAGTGCATGGCTACTTCTGCTGGTTTGAGAATTCTTCTGAGTTGATTCTTGTACATTGGGCTGCACTAATCTGTTAGCTGACAAGGGGTAAGAGTACAGAAGAGTTGGCCACGCACCACTTGACTTGACCAAATTTTGATATAAGGATGCCAGTCCTCATGTTCAGAGGATCTGCTTGTAATAAAATGCCTTCTGTTTTGAACCAAACAGTACTGTAATAAAGGCATCACAATCATGTGGAAAACAGACATACAAGACTGACTGCAATTGTCTGCACTGCAGAAAGTTCTGTCAGGTGAATACTAAGCCAACAGTCATGGAGGGCTCGTTCAACTGATTCTTACCCCTGCCATGACAGAGCGCTTGATCCAGCTGGCCACTGTCGATGTTCCACAAGTGCACTTCCCCGTTATCACTACCACTAATGGCAAATTCTCCAGTGGAATCAAATTGCACATCACAAATTCAATTACACCTGATCTTCATATGGAGCATCCGTACAAGTAACAGATGGCAGGTTGGGTTGTCTGTTAACCTGTAGACATTGATTCTGTCTTCAATATTCCACACAAGAAGAGAGCCTAGGGAATCTGAATATGCTGAACTATCGCTGCTCAAATTCAGTCTTTACAACATAGAGGTGGTAAGACACTCACATGTGGCTGCTAAATTTTTGCCTCCACAACTTTTTCCAAGGTGAAATGGTCCATGCCACACTATAAATTATTCATATCATTACTTCATTATCAAACTATGAAATGCTCACATCTCACAAGAGTCGAGGTAGGAAATGAGAATGCTCTTGCCTTTCTGGAAGAAATGGGTTGAAATGGCAAGTGCTGGTCTCAGGTCCTGGGAAAATGGCAGATCTGCCAGTAAACATTGCAAGGGCTCTAAACCAACACTAAGCCTGCAGCTAGGTGAGAAAAACAACAGCGTGATTTACCAAGTTTTCCTATGGCAAGTCTGAAGAGGACAACTCTGCCTGGTCCTGTCACAGCAATTATACCATGAGCATCATCTACCTCAATGCTCGTCACCGAACCCAAGAATACCATCTGCATGCTCAAAAGCATGTCTGCCCGCTGTCAAACAGGAACAGATTCATTTCGATAAAACCTTGAAACCTTACTGTTAGAGGCACTTACCTTGTTGCTACTCAATTTTCGCAGTTGCATTGTCCCATCAGCGCCACCTGACAGAAGGAAATTTTCAGCAGACATCGGTGAACCAACAGCCCACTTCAAGGCCATTATGGGGCCTTGTTTAGGCCGAATGCATAGAATTTCAGATGGTTCAGTAATTGACCACAGCAGGATATCCCCATCATCCCCTACAACAAGTAACGTTCAAAGGGATAATGAACGATGTGCCGGGCCAGCATAAATGAATACTCACCTCCACTAGCCAGGTAGCCCTCTTCACTAAAGCACATACAGTTAATTGGAGCTTTATGGCCCCTGAGGGAGCGCTGTAGATAAAATTTGTTCATAGAAGTCATCCAGTGGACTGATCACAGGCATCCAGAACACATCAGTGCCAAGTCATTGGTTTACCATGACAGTGGACATGTGACAAATTCAATTTACATAAATCCCGCGCCATGCTGCCAGTATCTTTTAAAGTCTGTGAAAGAACTGATGCTTGAATCATTACATAGCTACAGGCGTAGTTCATATGACTCCCATGTGCACCCTCCACCTGAGTTTTGTTATCACTATCAATCATATCAAATACCAAGTGTCCTATGGTCTTCAGAATCAATGTGAATTGTGCCAGATTCTGTATCCAACCCAGCGTTATTTCACTGTGTTAAAGTAGGTCACCCTCCATTGATTTGAGTCCTACACTTGACTTGTTTGTGGCAAGCGACTACTACAACTGGTTATCAAAATATCCCAGAAGCAGAGTACTGTCAAGAGACCAGGAATTTATTTGGTCGAGTTCAATAGATTATGGGCACGCTCACCAGCCGAATCAAGTCAGTAAGGCCCCAAGATAGGATGGACACACCTATGTCCTGCTGATAGGCTGAGCGCAGCCAAAAGGGAACACCATGCTGTGGAAAGTCTATGCTATGTGCCATTGGTCTGGGGCATATTGAGGAATTGCCCACGAAAGACCACTGTAAAGCAGGGAAGCTCAAAGAACTCACCTCCAGCGATGCAGAATTACATCATCCAGAGACACTGAGCAGATGTGCTACTCACCAGCTGACCACAAGATTAATTCAAAGTTACTGAGGTCATGAATGGAAATATTGATTAATTGAAGGGCTTGGACACCTATATATCTAAGAATCACATTATTGTTCCTAGAACATAGAACCACTGCTAAGTTACACACTGCCTTGATTTGCCTTGTGTTGTGCGTTGATGTTCTTCATGTACATCTTTGCAAAATCCCTAGCTGGCCAGTGATCCACATAATTAGCCAGGGCGGGAAATTCCTTAAGGGCCTTCCCATGAGCTACGAGTCAGTATTAGAACCATGTTTTTGAGAGTTCCATACCACCACACAATAATTTGTCAGGGCGCTGGTGGTCTGTTCATGGTATGGTCTTGCCACTTCTAGATGATTCAGACAAATAGAGTGAAGGACTTTCTGCAGATGCGTTAGCTCACCGTGACTGATGCCATCAATATTAATGCCGGTAAGCACTCACCTGTACATACTTATATGTCACATCTTCCCATCCCAATACATCCTTCAGGGCATAACCACCAGCAGTCGGCTTGGAAAGTGCCCCAGGTGGGCGTGGTATTATTTTTTCAAACTCTGGGAATACAAGGTTGTGCAATGGATAGACTGCATATAACAGGCAATGATCAAATATAGTATACATGCAGATAGATCAGGACTCCAGGGACAACTTACCATCTCCAATGATGCATGGCTCTTCTCAAGCTCGATTGAGTACTGTACCTGAATCCAATTCAACATTTGGGACATCAGATCATTAAAATATTTTTGACGATAAAAATTTGAAGATAGGGGGGGGCTCGGGCTTCTCTCATTGTCGAACACAATCCGCTTTATTGTAGGAGGGAAATATGGTCTATGATAGGACATGGCCTACTCATGGCAGTGACTCAGTTTACCAGCTGCCTTTGTTAGACTGGGTTTCACCGTGGGCAAGTAGAAACAAGGAGATTTATCACTCAAAGCATTTAAGGTGAATGAAAGGCAGGCAAAAGTCACTATTAGCATCGTGAAAATAGATTAATAGGTAGTTTAGGATGCTATGGATACATGGGTCAAGTTTATAATATGTTAAAAGCTTATAAGCGGGGCCACACGTTTGATGTTGCTAGAAATGAGTGTTAGAGCACCCAAAATGAAACTAAAGATTAGCATGCTCATGATGAAGTAGGCTTAATCGATACAGTCACACGCAAACGGCAGACATTGTGATGGAGGAGATGGTGTGATGGAGATGGAGTCACCTGTAGATACGCCCAGAACCAGAGGACCAAGAAAACAAAGAAAGCTGGCACTGACCGTGTCTTGAGATGATCCCCACAACTGCACAGCCACTGGTTTAGAAAAAGAGATAGTTATTGAAACAATATATGGAAGACCTGACTTGCACTATGCAGACTGTGAACATTGAGCTTTGTCTTGAAGGAACTAAAGATCACGTGAGACATGGGAATAATAAACAAACCATCGGCCGCAGCACCACTAAAAATCCAGAGGTACAGCTTATCATATTCAATGGTCACACCATGATCCCATCATCAGAGCAAGCAGTTACACACACTGAACATTTGTGGATATACCATATTGAAAGTGGCCATGTCGACAACAATCAGTGATTCAACCATTGATATCCATTGGATTGAAGCTGATATCCTTTGTTCATGTCCAGTTGCTTTATTACTGTGTCAATTGTACTTAAGAGACTGAGTGTAATCGCTCAAATCATATTTGAAGTGTACTGAAGGGTCTTTCCATTTGTGTCAACTACCACGGCTCCCGTTTTGATTATGAAAGCTCCAAAATGTTCAACTACCCAAGGCTACTGAATGAGATTCCATAGATATGTCTCCTCTCCATACCGACCCATCCAGCGCGTCGAGCTAGATGTGAGGCCTCATTCTGCTTTCTTCCACCACTTATTTATCTCTTGACAGCCCATTTTAATCCACCAGCAAGAGTTTCCTCAGGTGCCGGCGCCTCTTCTCCAAGGATGTTGGCGTCTTTGAGGAGAAAGTCGATCTTGATGTACAGTCACTCGGTCGTTCATCTCACGTCGAGGCATGCTTACAAGTTCTACAGAGTACACTCATTCACCATCGCACATTTGATCGTAACCTGGGCGAATCACCAGTTATCAGTAAATCGGCCACACCTCCCGGCCATCAACTGCATACATTGTAAATACCCCTGTTCAGATGCATACCATGGCTGCTGGTCACTCGGACAAATCATCGACAACCTTGGCAGGCTCAGCTGCAGGTGAATTCAAGTTAATCTGAGCATACGCTCTACTGACACGGTCTTCAAAGGCGAGTCCACCTGCACGGGTGTGACGAGCGCTCCAAGGACGTGAGTGTTGCCTCGAATTCAAAAATTTACCTCACCTGACATAGTGACAGGTCCATGTCTGATGACCAGCAGCGTCCATGACCCACAGGTTACCCCTAAACGCCAGGAGCACAAGATACGTGGCCTGGACGTTATGATGGGTTGGTATAATACAAAAGGCCAAAACCCGATACAATCTCCTCCTACATGCCTACATCCTCAGTTGGGAGATCTATTTATTCATCACTATGGAGATACCTCGATGCAAATCTGGCTTTGGAACAATGGCGTTTGGGAGCCGACTATTCAGGATGGGCATCACCACCCCGTCCTAAAGGACCACAGACTATGTATTCGTGATGGAGTCGATCCTTCTTGGGTAACAAGAAAAATGCTTGCAACTTACAAAACTCGGGCACAAGGAAAAGATGGTACAAGACTGGGGTCTACATTAGAGTAGAGGAGATGGACATATAGTTTATTCCATACCCACTAGTAGTCACACTAGCCATGCTGCAGGGCGCCCACCACTTCAAAGCAAACTACCTTCTGTTTGGGAAGATTTGATCGCCGCTTGTAAGTGTGCAAAAGCTTAAGCCTAAGGAGATCTGAAGGAGACAAATTACGGTCTCAGACTCAGAATCATCTGAATAGCATATCAATGGTACTCAGTACTCAGTGCCAGCTCTGTTTGGATACTTGACAAGCATAAGCAGGCAACTCATTGTCCGTCTGCCAGCGAACATCATTCCTGAGCATTCGGGTTCAGGTAGCACCTCACTCGAGATAGCATTCCCCTTTGGAATTCGAGGCTAAGACCTCGCGGTTATCTTCGTCAGGTTTGTTCCATGTACTCCATATATACACCCTAGCTAACACGATTCCTACCACACCCAGTGACGTCGGATAGCATTGGTCTGGATCCTTATTGATATCGATCAATCATCATTTGCAGTCATCACTTCGCTTCACCCTTTGTCTTTCAAAGCTTTATGTCTCCTATGCACATTCCATCTGGTTCTTGATCCTTCCCCTTTGACATTGATTTTCCATATAACATGGCATATCTATTGACTACATAACCCTGCACACTCGAAACCATTGAAGTCCCTTTGAACTTGTACTGTTCTTGCCAGTGATTATACAATGGCGACGAACCAGACACAGATTCATGGTCTGCTGAGGAAGTCGCTTATCAGGGGAACTTCCTGACACCCAATTTTACCTGTTTTCCGCTCGATCGAAGCGCAAGGGCAACGTTATCAAGCTTAAAGCACTGTCTGCCGACCATGAAGTCCTCACCGTGGGTTCAGAGTACTTTGGTAACTGTAAGCCATTTCATACAGTCTGTTACCACTCAGTCAGGTTCAGCAAACATCTTCAGTATTTGCCGAACCAACACTCGAGGATCCTGCTATTGTTGGATTCCAAGGCTATGACACATGCGAGGAAGGGATTTCTGTCAATGAATATGGCTATGCCTCTGATAGTGACCTCAGTGAAGAAGATGAGGAAGCCGATGAAGCTATTCAAGATAGTAGGTGGTTTTTCCCATTATGTGGGTTTACATTATGGTAATCTTTTGAAGATCTGGATGAGAAATTTACAAATGTCTCTATGGAACGAATGGCTCAAACAATTGTTGAGGATTTAGCCACCAAAGAGGTGCAATGCAACATCCAAAGCCGCAGTGTCTTAGTAAAAGATACTGCATTCAATACATGCGGTTTACTACCCTACTACTGGTGTCTGTCACTGATTGACTTACATAGCTGGCTGGCTTTTTTGTACTATATGTACACTGACAAGATCATTTTTGCACCTTTGTAATCGCAGGGAAGTATTACTGTCAGGATACTGTCCTGCACAGGGATGGCGTCCATCTTGATGCTGATGTTCATCCTGATCAAACTCCAGCTATGGAAGAATAGAAGTGGACACTGGAACTACTAGATTTTATGTGATTTATCACACCAGGAGAATGTATATAGCAGCCTCAAGATTCAATCTGAATATGATGACATTTTTGTCTCAACATGTATATCTAGTCTATGTGGGGGCTGGTATGGGGCCAGTACTGGCACATACCCTGTGAAAAGCTGCTGTAGAGGTAGATTTTCAGCAGACTTAGCAGAGTCGGAACCATCAAAGATGAGCATGGAGATAGGCTAAACTGAACCAGCATAACTATATATCCATTACCGCTCAATGAACAGGTTGAGGTACACAGAAAAGAAGTAAAGCATGCATTTCAAAAATCCTAAATACAATTCAGGTTTGTCATAACAAACCACATTGCTTGCAATCATAGATAATCACAGATGTTAAATCGGACTTCAACTAGTCCCCCCACGATGATGCCACCATGACTTTGAGAGCCAATTTCAAATAGAACATCTGGGATGCACCAGGCCTCGACCACTCAACCCCTCAGCTGGGTAAGGTGTTCCATGATATACTGCAGCTGTATTCCTGGTACAATGACAATGTCACCAGTCTTAACCTTTGGCAGATAGTTCCGCATAATAACCGTCAGACATCCTCTGAGGAAACTCATATGCATCATTGCTTGACTCATACACAAGGTTAGTGGGCACAGGGCAGAAGATCTCTGTGAAAATCATTTATTCTTGGTGTACGATTCATAGTTCCAGGGTACTGTCTGCTAGGGGGACTACGGCATTGTCTTCCCATGTCCTGATCTCATCGTCGTTGGGCTCTGGCGTGCATCGCATGAACAAGGCGACCTTCTCCCTGAAATGCAAGGCGTTCTGAGGCTTGATAAGGCCAAGGTAGTTTTGAAGAAAGCCATCCAGTAACTGAGAATACTGGGGAAATTGGAAAGGACAGCACTGAAGTGTTGGCGGCCTGCAGCACCTGCTAGACCCTAGATGGGAAGTGTCATAATACTGGTGACTAACTACAGGATGAGGTAACACACCCAAATGATAATGATGCCAACAACAAGTGGAAGACTGCCGGGATTGATATTGGCGAGCATTTGACCTCCGAGAATGATGACTGTTGTGGAAAAGCCAAGCTTAAGCGTGATCAGTAGGATAATGTACACGTAAACGAGATCCAGCTTCGTCTGGCTCCAAAAATTAGCGACATGATCTAACAGGTTGGCCAGCGGGGTGGGACGCAAGCAGGTGGAGCCACTGGGTGAAACCTGCTTATGAATTCAAACCTGCACTGACTCTTGGAGGCACAACATTGCTAACAATCTATTATGCAGTGCGATAACAATATAACATGGTAACGGTGACTATTAAGATGATTATGACGAAAATTTATAGGGAGTGGTGGGTGGGTGCAAAGAATGATATGAATAACAACTCACGAGTGAGGATGTGCGAGCTATTCTGAGCTCGATGTCAAAGGTAGGTAAAGAAAATGGGTGAGAGAAAGGAGAAACTGTGCTTCTGCTCAGCTGGAAGTGTGGTGCTAGGAAACTCTGGCGAGCTATGTTACCCGGCACCTGGCAAACATCTGGTGGAAATTAGGCAGGAAAAAAATGTAAACAGAATGATGGCCATCGTTCGAGATAAAGTACCAATGACCTCTGAGTGATGATTGTAAATCACACATGTTATTCAGGCAGAAAATCTCTGCAATATTAATGAACATTGTGTTTTGCACCATGGACTCTCCAACATCAAGGATATCCGGTTCTAAGTGTGCGCAAAGGGTCTACAAGGAAGCATTAGATGAGCTATAAGCTCATTGAAAAGGGTACAATTGAACGCACCTAATACCCTGTAGGAAGTCAAACTGCCTTCTGATCATGTCTCTCCTTTGCAATCTAAGCATGGTATGAGTTTTTAGGATCCTTGGCATGCTGTAACACACATTCATGAGAGTTCAAAGTCGAAAAAAGTATGTAACGTACAACGAACACCCTTCGGATTCGAGGTAAGGTAAAAGGTGACTATGCTTGAAGACCAAGAAATGCCATGAGTGTGATCTAATAGTACAGGATTAGGATATGAAAATGACTAGTATTAGTAAGGCTGGGGAAGACAGGTGAATGAACATACAATGTACATTCAGAAGGTGCTTCTCATGCCTTAACACAACCTCCATATTCAATGTTGCGTCACAAGTCCTGCTGGACACATCCAAAGTTTGAAAGTAATGCTTGAGCTCACTGTCAGTCACATCGTCCATTTCACCCACCATGCTACATGGTCATATTTGAAGATATCACAGATGCAGGAGCTTAGGGTATCTCTTGAGAAAAGTGCTGATCTTGAAGAGAGACTGGACATGTGCAAGATAATTGTGTCAACAATTAATGGGAACCTCAGGTATGCCCCTTGATCTTTTATGTGGGCCGCATGATGCCAATCATACAACATGTTGAAATAAGCAGGAGTCAAAAAGCTGCATTATTAGTATTTCTACTGGGAGGCACATGCCAAGTATGATGAGAATGGGAAGCTTAAGCAGGAGATGATTCTCATCGTGCACATGTATCTTCTATTATCCTCCTACCGCACATATGCTCACTTTTCCTAGCAATGCCATTCAAAATGTGCATGTTACCATGGTCTAATCTTGGGTAGGCCCCGGAGTACAGGCACCTTCTCATCTAATCAACCCAGATGTTTAGTGATCAAGTTTTCTGAAGTGACTGCAAGTGTTTTCCACACACTCATGTGATTCATTGGAGACTGGAACGACCCCCTCTACACTGGACATTATGGCCTTCGTCAGATTCGTTTTCTGCACAGCAAAGTCCTGCACCTCTGGCTGTCCATATGCGACAAGTTCACTCAAATTCTGACTAAGTAAAAACAACATAATAACAATCATAAAAATCGTAACTGACAGCTCAAAACCAGCTTTTTGCATCTCTTTAGATATACTGTGACTGCTATGATTAATCGTGTGGTACTGTGCTGCCGTGGTAGTCTTCAGAACACTATCATTTCTGGCATCTATTTCAAGGCCTTCTTACCTCTCAAACTACATCAGTTTTCTCTTGCCATGAAAATCAGTTGTGGCATCATTGTAAATGCAAGTGATATTTCTGAGCTTCCAGATGACTTGTTTGACACCATGTTTCATGATTGTTTAGCATCTTCTGGGTATATACCCAGCCAATATACACATATTCCTTGAAAGGTGAAGTGCTCCATAAGTACCTTCCGCTTCTGACTGTGTATAATCATCAATGATCATTCTAGATATGTGCACATCATTCGTAGCTCCACACTCCCCTCTTCATTTCAGAACACTCAGCTATCATTCCTAAAGCTGTTCAACTTGCATCCTCATCACAGGCTAGACTTGAGGCATCACTTGGGCCTCGTGATGAGACCAATTATCTTGGTCTGGAATTGTTCAAGCTATACAATGATGAGATATGCAATAGACACAGTACAATGATCCATGCATGCACTGGAAGCATGGTTAGCTCTACTTCTATCCACTCCCTGCACACCGTCCAGGAAGGTGGTGAACTTCACAACATGGCCCATTCATCTTCTCGCTCCAGCGGAAAACCAACGCGAGTGACACCTTCGCCAGCTGCACCTCATAAATGCAGCCAGGACAGAAGAGAAACCCGAGAAAGTACCTGAAACTACTGACAACTATCATGGCGCATCTTTGTTTTTGGCCTTGTATACTACCTATCCTGCTCATCGGCACTTAGGCATTTTTTATGTCGTTAGATACTTCTGAGGTAATACATATGTTTTTCAGACAATGTTGATTTCAATTTCATTCTGATAAATTACCAGTTCTTCCATTTGTCACTTTGTGTGTTGCTCTCACAGGAGGGTCCATATCTTTGACACCCCGATGGATGGCATACTTTTGCATTGCTGACGACTTGTGCCTGTGAACTCAACTGTAGCAGAAATCGGACACAGTGAATGCTTGTCAAGGACCTCCATCAAGCATATGAAAAATGGAGCATGTAGTGGCTCAGGAACAGAATATTCTTGAAAGGGAGAAGCACAGTGATTCTGCCTCATGGCAAATTTGAAAGGCAGATTCAATTAGGATGATTTAGGAATCTTTGTAAATCGGTATTTTTCAGCCCTTTGTGCCTTCATTTTGGTGTGTCATTCCCAGTATTTAAGAATGGACTATCTCACAAGATCTTGATACCTCAGTGCACTCCACTCCCGATGGCTCCTTTTCACAGCAGAATGGTCTGCCAAAACAACCTTTGTACACCCTACAACCTATGTTCAATGCTGAAGTTGAGTTCTTCCTCACCCACAACCAGTTCCAAGTCATCCTCTCCTAACTTGAATGCTATAACCAGTGTCCATGATATGGTGCATCTTGAGCTAAAGACTACTCATGAGGTACATTTTCTGGCAGTTGTAAAGTGTCTAGATCGTGTGGACCATGTTGTTACTGCACATTGCGAAGTGGGCATTCAGCCTTTCACTGATTCATTCAGAAACTTGATTTCATTCTTGCACAGCTCTTACATCCTGTTGATGTTGTACTGCATTGTCCCATTTGCAAAGCAGTTATGGAGCGGCCTTTCATGTAAGCCAATTTTGATTGTGATTCATTGTTAAGGTCATACTCAAGGGGTAACGGATCCGAAGGGCTTCGGCCTCAGCTCATATGCTGTGCCCCTTTCCCGAGTATAGCCCCATATTTCAGAATGCTATACGTATCATATCCGAAGATCCAGATGGCTGCTGTAGCGTATCTGAAGGTCTGGACGACTATCATATGGTATCCGGGTAGAGAGGAAGGTAACGTATTCCTATCTGTAGACAAGGGATAGTATCGTATGGTATCCGAAGGTAAGGATTAGTATCGTATTCCTATCCGAAGATAAGGAATAGTATTGTATACTTATCCTGATGGCGTCCGGATATCAGACGGAAGTATAAGGACTAGTCTAGACAAGTCTAGGACTAGAAACTAATAGAGTATCGACTATCCATAGATAGAGGCGGATGCGTATAGACTATCGGATACAATCCTTAAGTCTCGGAGGGTGACAAGAGTTGTTAAGACTCGAGTCCGGATAATGGAATGAGGACAATCTAAGATGATATTTGAACTAGGGTGCTATAGGACATATACAAGAGTTTATATACAATAGAACTATGTGAGAGGCTATGCACAAAGCATCGCAATGTATAAGCAACGCTTATTAGAAGTCAAACATAAGCCGGCAGTTAATCACAAGTGAAACGGATCAGTAGAAACATAGCCGGAAGAAAGCATAACCGATACACCAGAAAGGAGGATATACTAAATGGAGGAAATAAGCAGTGTTTAACGTTATATAAACAGGATATGAATGAAGAAGCTTATCATGACAGATCCAGTACAGATCTGTGGATCGGATCTGACATCCGGAACTTCGGATGAGAAGCGCGAATGTATGGGATATGACATTCATGAATTCTCCTCACAAGTGTATTTGCGCAACAGACTAGAATGCAACCATAGCTATTGCTTTCACTGCATAGTCAATTGGTTTCATGAAAGCATCAGGACCCGGTTGTCCTCCTGCTATGAGCCGCTTCCTCAGAACTTCAAAGACCATGCTGAACCATTCACAAGCACTGAGGTGGATATGTTGTGCGACAGTATATATGCCATCATTCCTGGTCAATTTGATCACTGTCCTATATGCCAAGTATTTGTTGATGAGCCTCCTATCGAAGTCCCTTTATTCCGTAATTTATTCAGCGAGATTAATGGAGTGTTGGGCCCTGAGGTAGAGCGTACAGAGCAGGTATCCACAGATCCAGCTTTGCAGTGGAAAATATTTTTTAGGAAGAGAAGGTAGAGATAATCGGGAGTAGCTACTGTACATGTATTGTTGAGGTCATCCTGAATCTATCACTGGCACCCACTTTCTTATCACATCAGTCTTCGATTTTTGGAATAGGCTGTCAGACTTTAGTAGGAAGCGGAGTGTTGAAAAAGTTTGCTCCTGAATTGTGATGATTATGATTCAGGAGCAAACAATCACAATTCAAATATTCAGGAGCCTCTAATTGTTATTACTACACATACTACCATTGACACCCATGAACAGAGCGAAACAGAAATGTTGCACCTGCAAAGTTTTTGGCTGCATTAATGAGCAGTACAAAGATCCTACTCGAGTTGACCTGCCTGGGAGGCTTCTTCCATACTCAACTGTTCAGAAGCACGAGCAGCAAGAAATAATATATCAAGCACAGAAGAGACAGAACAACCTTGATGCTATCTTCATTGCAGCAACTATGACTGACAGGATGGCTGTGGATGATACTAGCATGCTTTCAGGACAAATTGGTGATGGTACAACTGCTAACCTTGTGCGCATGAAGTTTTGGTTTAAATATCTGCAGATGGAGATGATTGCAAATGGCATCATGATGGAACTCTGTCAGGGCAGAAGACTGCAGATGCAGAAAGGGGCTCGACTTGTCAATGTGCATACCTTGCGTGAAAATATTGATGACACGATAATTGATAGTATTGAGCAGCTACGTCAATGAATACACTAGGTTCACTACGAGAGTTATTACATTCTCACATCAGCCGCTTTTCATTCCTGCCAGCTGGCCTGATGTTCATGGAAAAGCCAATGACAATTTCGGGCCCTGATCCAGGACCCCTGGATCCGAAAGGTTCCAGTGATTTTGTGAAGCATCAACTGGCCATCAATAAGGTTCTGGAGATGGTTGATTCGGTTTCCTGTGAGGGAGATGATTCTGCGCGAGCACTTCAGAAGTCTTTGGTGCACAACATTCAGGCGCATCAGGCATATTTGGACAATTTCATATTGGAGAACTGGCAATGTCAGAAAGCGGCTAGCGTAGCCTTACCCCTAGAGGTCCAACATCAGCTATCAATTGTTTTGGATAACAGTAAGCCCAAGACTTCTAATGAATGCTATTGCTCAAGATGGCCTGCCAGCCCGTCACTTTGGCATACCTCCAGTGCTTGAAAGCTTCTCAATCTGTCTCCTTTCCTGTGTTTTTATAGCCATCCTGCTTCACATTCTTGGTTCCCTCTCCCACCATAATGTGTCCTTTCTTCTCATCATTATGGGATGTGTTGTAATGAGCAGTGTTCAGAGATTTTGTGCCGATATCCAAGATGAAGTTAAAGACCACAATCTCTTGCTTAGAAGGATAAGCACGGCTGCCAGACAGTGGCCATCAGATATTTTCACTGGAATAGAGATGCTCAACATCGATCCTGATATACAAGAGTACATTTGCTACCTGAGGGATCACAGTATATATGGCCCATTTTCCAAGGGCGAAATGGAACAAAATGGTGTACCGCACACGTGCCTGTTTCAAGAAACTCCTTCTGATGAACCATGTCAAGAGCCTCTTTTCCACAAGCCAAAGCCTGGGGAGGAACCCAAGCCAAGATTATGGTACATGTATCAGCCTTTCAAATCATGGCTGGGTAGGCTCTTTAGCCGCCCAGATATTTGTTGTGACGTACGCTGGTCTCTTAATCTGCCCACTTCTAGAATGTATGACATTTGGGACGGCATCATCCTCCGGAACCTAAAGGGCCCTAACGAGCAACCATTCATTAGCCAGGCTGATCAACGAAGCGAATTGCACCTGGTCTTTAGCATGTTTATAGATTGGTTTAATCCTTTCGGATTGAAACAGGGTGGACAGCATACTTCAGTGGGTGCTATCTACCTCATTTGTCACAATCTACCAATTCACCTGAGGTACAAATTTGAAAATGTGTACCTGGCTGGAATCATACCTGGACCCAGAGAGCCCCGCCAGCATCACCTTAATCACCTGTTACAGCCTCTCATTGACGACTTGCTATGCTGCTGGCATCCAGGTGTTACCCTGATGAAAAGCTTCCTCAATTGTGGTTTTGGCGCAATCATTCAGGTAGCACTCATCCCCCTTGTATGTGACTTGCCAGCTGCAAGAAAAGCTGCAGGTTTTGCAGGCCATGGCTTCAATATTGGTGCCTTTTGCTCTTTCTGCCTCCAATCATTCAACAATGTCGTCAATGTTGACATCTCAACATGGCCGTGACACACCCATGAAGATCATCTGGCAATAGCCATGCAGTGGAGGGATGCGGCATCATCAGCTATTCACGATGAATTATATGCCAAGTTTGCAATTAGGTGGTCAGAATTACTGTGTTTGCCATACTGGGACCCAACACATTTTACTGTCCTAGATGTGATGCATAACCTTTTCCTCGGCAATATAGCCCACCATGTATGGAATATCCTAGGTATTGATGCAGATGCTCATCCCCCTGGAAAAGAGCATATCAAGCCCCACACTATGGAAGAACAGCAAGAGCAGCTTGATACGGCTATCAGCGCAGTTAAGAAAGGGCCTAAAACTAGTCTCATGCATTTGCGTCAGGGGTATATTGTTTCTTTGGCAACAGCCAACAATGTTGCACCAGTGGTCACAATCACAAAAGACCTTCGCTACAGGGACAGGGCAAATAACTCAAAGTCACTCTATGTTGATGCTCTTATCAAATTGGTGAGCAATTCACGTCGCTTTCTGTCAGGTGTCTGACACATACATTAGTATAAGATAAATCCAGGAGCTGAAATATGCTGCCCGAAGGTGTTTCCCAGCCCTACCATTGATCTTTCTAGTGCTTGGGGGAAGAAGGCGAAACTTGTCATTCTCCACAATGGCATATTACAAGAGGTATGGTCGGATATGTCCAAGACCAGAATCCCTTCCTGGTTGAATCGTGCACCGGCAAACTTTGGTCATGCGTCCCACAGCAAGATCAAAGCTGATCAATGGCAAACGGTTTGCTTAGTTAATCTCGTGATTACACTGTGCCGATTATGGGGCACCCCCAAAGCTGATGAAAATGAAAAAGCTATGTTGCAAAACTTCATTGCGCTCATTATTGCTGTTCATTGGGCAACTACTCACTCAACTTCTGAAACCCACATTCAGCTTGTCGAGCAAAATTATACTTACTATCTGAAAACTACAATCCAACTTTTTGGGCCAGGGGCAGTGAAGACCAACAACAATCACGCTACACAGCACTTGGCGGAGTGACTGCACTCATTTGGACTGGTACAGTAAGCAACAAAACTGTTGCAATGTTTACATGATTTTGATTGTTTGAGCTATATCATTGCTGGGTTAGCTGCTATGAGAATGTGTATGAGATCATTATTGTAGCCCTACATCCAGGCTACAATAGTTATACTATATATAAGGTGTAAAACAATTTCCTTAAAAAGATAAGCTATTTACAACAGGGAATGCATTGCAACAGTTTTGTTGCTGATATTTTTAAATAGAAAATCCTATCAATAGACATCAGTTATGTTCTTGGGTATGTCTTATAGTGTCATGTGACATGTAAATTGATCAACATGATATAAACTAAGCCAAACATTCAACTTTTTCAACATTCATCATCATGAAAGCCCTCTCTGCTGAAACAACCAACCAAATCCTCTTTCACCTTGATTTAAACCAATCTACAAGGGATATCTCACATGCTACTGGTGTACACTATAGTACCATTAGCAGAATTCACTCTAAACTTTGTCCTGACCTTCAAAAGTCCTCTGGTGGTCATCCTTCTATCCTTTCCTCCTCTGATGTTTGACATGCTATTCGCTTAATCAGCACTGGCAAAGCTGAAAATGCCACTCAAGTCACCAGAGCACTTCAGGACATCAAGAACCAGCCTATATCCTCTCAGACAACACATCATTACTTGAAGAAATCTGGGATAAAGGCTGTGTGCCAAGCGTCATAGGAGAGCAAGACTAGACTTTGCTATCAGTCACCAGCACTGGACTGTGGATGACTGGAAAAGAGTCATATGGTCAGATGAAACCAAAATTAATTGTTTGGGGTCAGATGGCAGAAAGTAGGCTTGGAAAGGGGCAGGAGAGGGCCTAAGTGATAGGCTAGTAGAGGGAACAGTGAAGTTTGGTGGAGGTTCAGTGATGATGTGGGGCTGTATGACTTGGGAGGGTGTAGGGTTGGCCTGCAAGATTGATGGTAAGATGGATGCTGACCTTTACACTAGCATTTTGGAGGATGAACTTCAAGAAACTCTCAACTATTATGACAAGTCTCCTGCAGACATTGTCTTTCAGCAAGACAATGACCCCAAGCATACCAGTAAGAAGGCCAATAAGTGGTTTGAGGATCATGGATATGAGGTCATGATATGGCCTGCACAGTCTCCTGACCTCAATCCAATTGAACATCTATGGTTTATCCTGAAAAGGAGGCTTGCAGAGTATCCCAATCCACCAAATGGTGCTTCTGGATGGTCTGCCAGTAGCGAGATGGTGTGGGGTAAACTGGAGTTGATTCAAAGACAGTAGTGCTGACTCCATTTGCAAGTGGTCCATACACAATGTAGGTATGTCCAGTAATCCAACCGATATCAGCCATGCAAGCGAACTTGTCATCTGGGTGGACATCGAAAACGTATTTTACAGTAAGGGCAGCACAAAGGAGGTATCCTCCAGTGGTATGGATGACACCCTTGGGTTTTCCTGTAGATCCGGAAGTCTGAATATAGATTGAAATCAAGACTTGGCAAAGATATATGGAAATGAAGGTACTGACATAGAGAATGAAGAGTGGGTCTTCTGAGGACATGATCTTGTGGGGACAGTAATTAGGGACTTTGGCAGTCTCCTCATGCCACCACTTGTCTCTGCCTTCGACCCATGGTACCTGACCACCAGTGCACCTGAGAACGAGGACATGTTCAATGGCAGGGCATTCCTTGAGAGCAGCATCAACAATTGCTTTAGTTGCGATTGACTTTCCACCATGCCTGCCCTCATCACTGGTAAGGACAACACGCAACTTGCAGTCTTGAACACGGTCGCAAAGAGATTCTGCACTAAAACCAGCAAAGACTACAGAGTGAATGGCACCAATCCGCACGCAAGCAAGGAAAGCAGCAACGGATTGCCACATCATTGGGAGATATACTGAAACAGTATCACCCTTCTTGACACCAAGAGATTTAAGGACATTTGCAATAGAGCAGACCTCGCAGAGCAGCTCCGCATAAGTGACAAGGCAACCATCCTCAGGCTCATCTACCTTGTAGATAATGGTGATCTGATGAACAGCATAAGTGAAATTTCAATATACTATTAGTTACCACAAGTTCGTGCATCCCCACATCTCGTGCATCATTTAAAACGACACTTTTCTACTACAAATATTCAAGCTAATACATGCATATGCAATCATAAATCATAAAAACACCCTACAAGCTTTAACGGATGCAATCCAACAAGAAACAAAAGAGATAATTTTTTGGTGGTGACAACAGTTTGTATCACTCTCAATGTCACCTGCTGGTACTGCTGCAGCGGAGTTTGGAACTCAGACATGCTTGTGGCAATGCATCACGACCCATCTGAACGCATACATGGGTGGGTAGTATGGCATGCACTCGAGTTGGTGAGAAGCGGGAAGGTCCCAGAGATCCTACCAAAGAGGCTCACATTCAAGCTGCCATCCATGATACCTTGACTGGTGTCTATAGCAGTTTCTGAAGTGCTGCTAAAGCTCACAAGGTAAGCACTCCCTCAGTAATTCTGATGCTAACTCAATTTTCCTTTAGGTGCCCCCACAGACTGTACGAGATCATGCTTCAGGCAATCGCGGCACTCAGAAATCATTGCTCAATGAATCCCAAGAAAAGGTACTGGTGGACTGGTCCACCATAACTCAGATTCAGCCACCCCTCTTCATCCCCGCAAACTCCATGCTCAAATATTCAAGAACATTTGATGGTCCCCTCAAATCATATAAATGGAAAGAAGATCTGGAAGCACTTGCCAGGGCACTTGGACTCTCGAGAGACAGGAAAATTGCTGATCTTTCTGCGCAGATCGCAGCTCACTTGCAGGATCCTGGCACTCATCAATTCCTTGTAGATAATCCTCAATTTTCAGCACTATATGTTTTGAAATGATGTGGGAACTGTGGGTGCCATGACATCACTGCATCTACCTCAACTTCAACTGAAAGCTTAACTCGGACACCTTCAGCAAGCACTTCTCTCCCCCCAGCAGCCAAAAATGTATTTCCTCCACACATGCCAGTTTGCTCACAAATACAGGGATCCATTCCATATTCAAACCATTGGCCAGGGCAACATCACATTGGTGCTGGATTTTCACCAACTGCTTCAAGTCCTGTTGCATCCACATCATCACAACCATTGCCATCTGGGCATCTTAATAATGATGACAGTCTATATTATTCTGGTAACCCACAGTACATATTTTAGATTACTACATAGGCAGTACACTTCGTATATACAGTATATCTTCCTTCATGTCTAGTGCTGAACAGACTTCAAAACCAGCCAGTGTGACGAGACCGTGACTTTCCATTACATTTGTGTGACTGCATGAGATGTGGTGTGCACGAACTTGTGGTAACTAATAGTATAAGAAGTGCAGTATTTACATTGTTTGGGTGTTTACAGCTGTGTGCAAAAACCTTGACAGTAGTGCGCATGACAAGAATACATTAGGAAATAAAATAAAATAAAGTCTTAACATGAATCACGGTGCTCAACATTCAATATTCAACACTATGCCATTCCGAAAAATCAGTCATGATGTCAAACTCACGGCTGTCAAGCTTCATGAATAGAACATACTGTCTCTTGAACAAATCCTTGACTGTGTTGGCTTGTCAGAAAGCACATGCTCAAACTTTGGTGTGAAACAGGGGATGTTGTTCGACACAATTATGGTCCTCCTGGTTGTCCCCATGTACTCACCCTTGATGATGTGAACTATCTACTTCAACTTGTGAACCACCATCCTGACTTGTTCCTCAATGAATTGCCAGTCTTACTCAGCGATAACAGATTCATTTCCATTCACTACACCACCATCTACTGAGAGCTTTCCTGCACAGGAATTTCCTGCAAAAAGCTGAAGAAGATTGCAACCTCGCTATTCTTCTTTGAGGACTTGGTTTTCTGTGACAATGTTAGCGCATACATGCACTTGAAAAGCATACACATACCTTATTTTTCAGTAGATGAGCCTTGATCACCAGATTTACTGAGGGAGTCTTTTGCTTTGATGCGAGGTTGAGGAGAAATTGATAGTCAATAGGTGAACACAATGGCATAGAAGATGCTTGAGTCCATGGTATGGTCCATGTGACAGAGTAGTGTTCAAAGGTGATTGTCTTCAGTTTCAAACCCTCAGAGATCTTTTCAAGAATTTGTGCTTTGATTGTGTTGAACTCAAGCTCAAGTACTCACATATAGTCTTGGATGGCTGCTTGCAAGGACATCTGTAAGCTGGATGCTTACTACGAACTTACTTAATCATTGTCATGTGACTTTTCCCCTTATATTCGACACCTTGACATTGTACCAGACTAGACTCGGGTCTCTTACCTACTATCATCTGTCCAGTTGTATCAACATTCTAGAAATCCACAGTTTCATCCTGTTATTCATTCAATCCGATTAGTGTTCCCCGCCGCTTCCCTGGCAAGGTTCCAACATCCTCATTTCTTCACAGGCTCTTTCGCAGCCACAGGTGAAGTCAGCTCTATTTCATTGTCTGGACTCATGTCCATCGGAACAATTGGGGTTGTTTCACATTCGGTTTTAACCGCAGTGTTAGAAAGCTCATTGAAGATGGAAGGCATGGTGAGAGGAATTAAAGATTGATAATACTAATCAGTTATGAGCTAGGGGAAGGCACGATACAATTGCGGCACGACTTTCATTTATTTATTTCCTAATGTATTCTTGTCACATGCACTACTGTCAAGGTTTTTGCACACAGCTGTAAATGCCTAACGATCAACACAATTGTAAGATGCATTGAGACCACCCTCTGGGAACCAGACGATATCACCAGTTTCGAAACCACCGGCACACACAGTCTTGAATGGATGGTCCCAGTGGAGCATCTCATGGGCCATCTAATGTGTCCATCAATAAATGTGACATAGAAAGAAGTGAAAACATGAACTAGCCTTTCTCCACCAAGCATCAGACTTGTGGCCGAGAGTTTCAGCATGAGAAAACTGGTATGCTGCGAGATCGGTGTGACAAACACATTAGCGCTGGGCGGATATTGAATAAATTCCCATAACTGGCCTCGCTTGTCGCACACCTACGTAGAATCCGGTCCGATGTCGGTATCGCGCTCCCCCATGTCCTGTCTATGCCCGCTTACCTCCACTGGTGCGTAAATTCCCATTGATTATCATCGCTAAAGCTACTGGCGCAGGCTGTATTACATGTATCCCCGTGTCGCGCAACCTACAGATATGACGCGCCGCGCTTACATCGCTACAGGTTTCGCCTACGCCTTCCGTATATTCACGCACTACGATATAAGGACCAGCAGTAGATAGTTCTTACTTACTTCCCCTTCCCGCGGGCAACTGTCGTATAGCGGAGTCACCTAGTAGTTTCCATAGTCGCGCAATCTTCAAATCCTATTGTTCTTCTGTGTCCGCGCGCGCTATTAAGTTCCCGCAGTCGCGCGCTACTACTCAGGCCCTCACTCTCGCAAGGTCGCGCTTATAACCCGTCGCGTCCAGCGCCAGCGCGTTGCTTGCCAATACCCGCTCCTCCCTGTGTTGCGTCTAGCACCAGCTCATTGCTTGCCAATACCCGCTCCCCCCTGAAGTTGCGTCTAGCGCCAGCTCATTGCTTGCCAATTCCCGCTCCTTCCTGTGTTGCGTCTAGCGCCAGCTCATTGCTTGCCAATACCCGCTCCCCCCTGAAGTTGCATCTAGCGCCAGCTCATTGCTTGCCAATACCTGCTCCTCCCTATATTACGTCCAGCGCCGGTTCATTGCTTGCCAATACCCGCTCCTTCCTATAGTCGCGTCCAGCGCCAGCTCATTGTTTGCCAAAACCCGCTCCTCCCTGAGTTGCGTCTAGCGCCAGCCCATTGCTTGCCAATATCCGCTCCTCCCTGTAGTTGCGTTTAGCGCCAACGCGCTGCCTGCCAATACTCACTCCGTTCATATCACCGCGCCTTATACCAGCGGGTTATCTACCATATCCTTGCCCGCCGCAGTTCTCAAATCGCCCGCCAACGCGCTACTTAGTTACAGACTTACTCAGTGCGCTATCGCTGTCGGGTTGACATAAGGTCGTTATAGGTCGCTAAGTCCTTAAGTTTCAGCTTCCCTTGCAATTAAGGATAAGTGGAACTAGTCTATTCAGTCTAGCTAAATTTATTCTTTCACATCGGGACCAACGTGAGGAACTTTCAGACCAGCCTTGAGGTGGGGAGTGACACGATGAATTGGAATGGGGTCTTCAGACATGATGATGGCTGATGAGGGGCAGGAGTTGATGGCAGTAGCTGAAGATCAATCTGAGTCGCCCCTTGCTTTTAATGGCATGCAGATATCCGACAACCCCACAAATCTTTATTTTGGTTCCTGCACAGCCACAAACCACCTTCGGCTTGAAACTAGTCATAAATTCTAAGTAGAAAGAACTTCATAACTACAGGTTCCGCACTAGGCGTGCTCAATTCTTGAGTTGTCACGGTCAAGAGTTGTCAACTTTCTATTTGTACCATTATGCAATCATAATTTCGGTTCCCAGAAAAGGTTAGAACCCGGTATGCATCTGGGATGACCGAGGGCAGACACCGGGTGATGGACTTCAATGTTTCGTTTTGCATGTCTTTGTAGACACATATAACACCGTTGATTCATCACATGGTGTCTATAATGTTTTACAAGACATTAATGGTACTCAACAGAGGACTTGAGGAAATTTCGAAGAATTCAAAAATATTTTCTTCCTTGATTGTATGAGCCGCACAAGCCCGCACCAGATAGCATACTCGCGAGTACTTGAAGTCCAGCGCTTGTTCTTGTCGGAAATGCAGCAGTGCGATGACTGTGGTCATCATTATCACCATCAGCGAAAACGAAGTGCTCAAGTTCAATGCGAGTGCGTTGTGAGATCCCCAACAGAAAGGACAGTTAAAAGCTCATGAAGCTCCCGTTTTCGCTGCATAACGAGCGCACTGTTACGATGAATATTCATCAGGGAAACGTAATTTGCTACGGAGCGCTCTGTAGCACCCTGTAGCACCCTGTAGCACAATCAAACTTGCTGATGTTGTCTGATAAGGGAGAGTAAACGCGGTGGCTGCGGTGTCCAAATAGAACCTCACCCGGTCGGCTAAATTGTTTGGCTCTAAGGCACGGTGGGACTTGACAACTCTTGACCTGACAACTTAAGAATTGAGCACGCCTACTAGTCCGCAGGAATAAGGTGAAGCTTAACCATATCACTTAATACGTCATACGCGCTAACCCACAACAAACTCGCTGAAAGTGAGCATGATTATGATGTACTACCATGCGGCTTGGCACCTCCGTTGGCTCTAGTGGACTACACTCGCATCAAAGGATTGGAGTCTCGAGGATTTAAGTTGGACATACTCCGATGGCGCCGCATGCGAATAATGATTAATGAATGCTTGGCATTTAATTTGAACATGAACGTACCAACTTATCATCCAACCATGCATCAGAGCATAGATCTATCACATTCCCTATGGACTATGTCTCTGCTCACTCTGATTTAAAGTTGACATCGCTGTGTAGCGCCGATACTTATTACCCCTTGATAACCCTTCTGTTTCAGATTACTCATTCCATCAGTTGTGACGTCAGTATATTTTGTTGATCCCGAAGTATCTGCTGCAAACCCAAACGCCATCAGTGTCTGTATATATGCCCTTTTTACAACATCGTGCATCCAGCTGCATCGATGGTCCCGTTCTATATCGTGATCACTCACTGATATCAGTCTTTTGAGAGGTGATCTCAGAGCAGAACAGACCCCTTGCATATTTCGGACGACGGGGTTGGCACGATCGGATCTCTGCAGGCTCCCCACTTAATGCCCACTAATGCCCCATATATTCATTACTGAGTGGACTAATTGTTCTGTCAATGTCGATGTGAAATCGTACACCACAAGCTCGTCACAGCGTTGCGGCACATTTTGGGGACTCAATAGATCCTATTGGCGAATACATAGCGCGATTTACAAAACTTTCCCGAAATTTGAGAATCAGTCGATCTGCATCCACGAATCAAGAAATTACATCAATTTGCATGCTTCGGTTGATTATGGGAACGAACCGAGCTGGGCTCCGTTCTGCTACACAGCAATCCTGATGTGCTTCGGTCAACGATCGAGAAGCGCAATGGCGATCATGTCATCCACGAATTTGACTATGTACGCGCGGTTTATTGTATACGTCGCAGACTTGGTCAATTGCATTGTTAATCGACTCACAGCCAGACGAATATATAATTCAGATGCGAGTCATTCTGCGAGGTATGACTGAAGAACATTCGATTATGTTTAAACATCAGGAAATCTACACATTACTTAATGTCCCTTAAAATCTTGAAAATTTGTATTAAGTAGACTACGAGGACTAAGCCAAATGTAAGAACATGTAAGAATATAAGTCTTTGCTTGATGGAGACTTGATGTCTTTGTGGGGAACATCATCACATTGTCATTAAGGAGCTTATAAGACACAAAGGTGCAACAAAAAACAATCTAAGTCAATATGCTATTTCGAACGCATGGTGATCTACGAATCTGTTAACATAGAAGCTGGGCCATATGTCTAAAACGTTATGAAGTGTAAGGTTGTCCGGAGCAAAATCAGAGTCAAAAATAGGTAAGAGGTGACATGCACGAATAATGGTGTCAACGTGAATGATGGAGAGCTCTCGACTCGAGTCTGCATGAAAAGAAGGTTTTACCATCCACATGCCAGTGTCTGGATTCGGCTCATTTGCAATGAATTTGAACCAGTGGACGAGTGCGCATGGGAAAGTCTCTCGACTGTGCTGGAATGAAAAAAAACACAGGACACGACTGACATCCATCCCATTGATCCCATCCTTGCTGGCAGTATTGACGAGGACAGTGTCATTACGTGCAGGGCCTCGACGCCATGATGGTGCTGCACGAATGTGTTCGTGCTGCATTCCACCAACACCGCTAGGGTCACTCGGTGCATAAAAACTGGCTGCGGCCGAATTAAATATTTTGATGCGGCCCTCAAATCGTGGACATGCGCTGAGGGGAACGTTGTCGGAAGTGTGCACGTCGTCCGCAAGGAGTTGATCAAATAGAAAAAGTCGGACAAGGCGGGGGAGATCCGGAACGTGAAGCTCGTCTGCTAACGCGCGGATATTGCGCGCACGATATCGTTCTTTGAAGACACTAAATTGAGTAATTTGAGATATACACGAGGGAGAGGGAACTCACGATGGGTACATGCCAATTTGACATCGCACTGTGCTCTGGGTCCTTCTATGATGCCATCTCCAGGCTCGTCCAAGTGGGGGCGCTCTGAGTCTGCCTGGTCTGCCGGATTGATCTGGATGTCTTCTCCATCGTCGTCGTCACCATCACAATGGTCGTTAGTGCCGTCGTCGTCATCGTCATCATCGTCAACTGCAGCAGCTGCCGTGGCAGTTGTTGTTGCTGCTGCTGCTGCGGCCATTCGGGTTGTTGTTGTTGCTGCGGCTGTTGTTGCTGCTGCTGCTGCCGCTGCGGTTGTGGTTGCTGCTGCTGCTGTTGTTGCTGCTGCTGCTGCTGCTGTTGCTGCTGCCACTGCGGCTGATGTTGCTGCTGCTGCGGCTGTTGTTGCTGCTGCTGCTGCGGCTGCGGTTGTGGTTGCTGCTGCTGCTGTTGTTGCTGCTGTTGCTGCTGCCGCTGCAGCTGATGTTGCTGCTGCTGCCGCTGTTGTTGCTGCTGCCGCTGCGGTTGTGGTTGCTGCTGCTGCTGCTGCGGCTGTTGTTGCTGCTGCTGCTGCCACTGCGGCTGATGTTGCTGCTGCTGCTGCCGCTGCGGTTGTGGTTGCTGCTGCTGCTGCTGCGGCTGTTGTTGCTGCTGCTGTTGCTGCTGCTGCTGCGGCTGTTGTTGCTGCTGCTGCGGCTGATGTTGCTGCTGCGGCTGTTGTTGTTGTTGCTGCTGCTGCTGCTGCGGCTGTTGTTGCTGCTGCTGCTGCTGTTGCTGCTGCCGCTGTGGTTGTGGCTGCTGCTGCTGCTGCTGATGTTGCTGCTGCTGCTGCTGTGGCCGCTCGTGTGGTTGTTGCTGCTGCTGCCGTTGTGCCATGGCCGTTGTTGTCCAGGGCATCCACCTGCATGGCGACGTCGTTCTGTGCAGACTCGAGCTAGTCTAGTATGCATCCATATTAGTATACATTTGTTGTAAAAAGTAGAAGACGTACCTAGATATGCTAAATGATCTAAAACGAACGAGTCGTCAAGCATTCTGCGTGCAGTGAAGTCCGAGCGTGATGCAGCAAGTTTGTCGAGGCGCTGGTTGGTGAGCAACATTTGTCCGAGCGCGTTGAATTTGCTGGAACAGCGCCAAGGCTCCTTGACGGCCTTTATGTGTTTGGACTCCGTTATGGAGGAGCATATCCCGTTTGGAGCACCAAACAAACGGATGAGCATGGAGTAATGGCACAGCGCGTGCTGGCGTGGCAGTGAAAATCCGTCGAATCGAATACCAGTATCTTGGAAGATTTGTCGATAGCGATGGAAGCGTCCAAGACAGTCGGAAAGCTGTAGAAGGGTGTCCTCTGCAATAATGTCTTGTCGCACGATGTAACAGAATTCGAGGAAGGCCCGAAAACACCGGATGATATCCTGAGGGACGTGTCCCTCGATCGCAGGGAGATAGACCTTCATGAGGGCCTTGGAGTCGTCGCCGGTCCATTGAGAGAATCCATGTCCTTGTGGAAATCGACGAAGTCCTGCGAAAGGCGGAGCTGCAGCAATTCTGAGATGATGAGAAATTAGTTAGAACAAAATTGAGAGACACACTGAAACTCACCGATGATCGATATCATCCAAAATCGCCTTCGCGCGTGTCTTCCCATGCTCTTTTTTGAGATACTTCTCGACCCATGCCACGAGATGGTCTTTAAATGCTCCTTTGATAACTTGATGCAGGATGTCCGGTGCGAGGAGCTGGTGAATGTCGGCGCGAGGGAAGTCATTGATGAAAGGCTGAATGTATGTTAAAATGATACCATAAAATAGTAGAAAGACTCACCACTACATCACTAATGACTCCCCATTCCTCCCAAAGTACTCCGGAGTCAACTTCGTCACAAAGGATATCTACAACTTCCCGCGAACGAAGCCCACCCTCACCGCTGTCCAAATTGTCAGGATAAGCGAAACATCTAATGTATTGGTGTTAGTACAGGAGAGACCAAATACACAGATGAATTACTTACTTTGCACACCAATTCTGAACTACACAACCAAGGACAAGTTGCTCAGGATAGTCGGCAATATAAGGACCGAGACCGTACACCACACGTCTAAAATGCCCATCCCCAAATTGGACAACCTCAGGGACAGACATGGCGGGCTTGAGCGATGACAAAATCCACGACAACGAAGAATGAAACAATTGTTTCTTGAATTTTCGGAAATGCGGATCATCCGAATGTTTTTTTGTTGCTGTAAGACTTTGTTAGTATTGAGAGGCGCTGAGAAAGTAATAAACACACACTTTTTTGGAATGGCCAAAAAGCCAATAACGGCTACAGCGTTACGGTGAGCACGGCGAACGTTATTATGAACATTCCCAATCAAGGCATACAGCGGGTAATAATCGTTTTGTCCCGTTGCCACCGAGACTGTGGTTTTGTCGCTTCCGAGTATTACTGGGACAAATGTTGAACCGTGCGTGGCAGGATCTTTGGCGATCTCATCCTGATGAAGTGTCAGTGAAAGAAATCGTGTTTGTAGCATTGAACTTACTGCTTGGTCCCAGGCCCAATCGCCTGACATCACATTGCGCCATTGGCGAGTTGCGCTTTCACCCTGGCCTTTCCACTCACGATACGGCGCATAATCCATCTCGTTTTTGAAGTCGGGATTGCCCAACATGTTGCGGATGATAGTGTGCGGGTCGCGGAACCATGTAGTGTATGTGGCGTCCATCCACGGTGTGAGATCACTTGCTGGATCAGCATCTGCACCATACTTCATCGAAAAACTCTGCCAAGCGACATCTCCAATTGGTGTTTCGTCGATAGTCGAATATAGGTCCCGGTGGTCTGCAAAAGGAGGGGCATCTCCATGTCGCGCAAGACCAAGGCCCCACAAGTGCATCAATTTATCGATGTCACCAGCAGACATCTGTACCTTCTTGTACAAAAACTCTGCGGTTTCAAACTCCAATCGACTACGGTAAGGCGTCCAGTCACCTGGCTGTTGCGATGTTAAGGGTGGAGGTATGGTATCCGCGGGAACGAAATTGCTTGCTGCATCGCATATACGACCTGCCCAAAAATTAGTTAGAATGTACTGATGATAAAATTGAGCTACATACCATCAAGTTCAAGGTGATAGTCGCGATAGACTTCATCCACGTTCCCACTGACACCCGGGGCCATGTTGTCATCTATGGCATCATTGCCGTAGTCATAGTCCATCGTATCCTCGTGGTGATCGGCTGCGCGGAAGTCGACATTCGGAAGCAGCTGCTCCCCATTGTTTGAGTCGGATTCTGCAGGGCGTTGGTGTGCATTTGCAGGCAATTCGAACGAGAAATCGTGGAGTGCGTGACGGTGCTGTGTGAGACCTGACCGGTTCTTAAAATAGCGGTTGCAGCCAGTGTGCGGACAAGGTATTAAGTTGATGTTGAATGTCCTGCGGTTTCGTCCCATTGGTGCAGAAGTCATAACGGAGTGTGACTATAGGTCAAATGTGAGTGAATAATCAGTGAAACGAGCAAAAAATACACACCAAAGAGACAAGAACACAGCGCACTTGAGAGCTCGGGATGCAGGAGGGCTTAGCAGCCAGCGTCAAGTTTTAACTGGCACTAAAACAAGCTAAGGTCAGTAAATAGCAAAGTACATAATGGCGGGCTCACGCGGTGTATAATAACAACACTCTAAAACAACCCTTCTTCACCACTTCTTTGCCCCACCCCAAGAGTCCACCTGTCCTGCTCACCAGCTCTCTTCCTCATTCCTGCCACTGACCATGGTCTCTACACGTCCATCCAATGCTTCAAAAAAGGTCGCTCAGGTTGTCATAGATGCGCAGCAAAAAAGACGAACCTCAGCCCAGGTACAAGAGGACAACGCTCGTCTCCAAAGGGAAAAGCAAGAGCAGGAGGCAAAGACCCACAAGGGCATTGCCAAAGTCGCAGCTGTTCAGGATAAACTCGCCGTCCAGGAGCAAAAGGCGAGCGCGGCGAGAAAACCCCGTCCTCGTCCTGTTGGCAAGACTGCCGCTGCAACCACTGCTACCGAGATGGCACTGACTCCTTCCCAGGCTAAAGCCACAGGACCGAAAAGAGGTGCTGCAGCAAAGGCAGCAGAGGCGGAGGATCTGGATGAGGTGGGTGATAGTGGTGAGGCAAACGCGCAGAAAAAGCGGAAGCGAGTGCAGAAGACAACTCACCGTGATGCTGTTGGGGCTGTCCGTGGTGCCGCAGTATCAGCTGATACTGATAAGAACAATGATGTTACTGATGGGGTGTTGAGTTCACGTGCATCAGATGCTGGCCCGAAAGGGAATACAGCAACGTACGTACCTTGATATTATACCACGATGTTGCTGCTGACTGAACCAACTCTTTTTTACTGGAACTTACTGAATGATTTGACCAGTGGCTTGAAGGATGCGGCCTACAAGGGCTCGGTCTCCGTGTGGGCACACGCAGTTAAGAATCCGAAGACAAGCACGCTGTCTCAATTTCCAAGGAGCGAAACACATCCTACCAGTACATCGGGCATCTCAGCACCCACACAGTTCACCAAAGTGACAACGATCAGCAGTGCTACTGCCCCCCCAATAACTCCCGAATGCTCGGAGATCGACGATGATGCTCACATAGTAGGATCTCTGCTGGATGAGGATGACGAGCCAGAACGATTGGCGGCACATGCCCTCTCGGATATGAAGAAACAGCCAAGTAGTTTGCGTACCGCGTTAGGAGCAATGGTTCGTGTTTTTTTTTGTTGATTTTTTATTTCCTTTGTTAACTACTTACTACAGGATGTGGTTGAGGTTCGCAATAGTTCACTGACCCCACCTCCACCTCCACCTTCGCAATATCAGTTCACTCACTCCGAGTCACTCCCCTCATCTGTCGCAGGGGACGTTTTCACGGATGACAACGAAGCGGAATCAGAAGACGTCATGGCTGTTGACAGCGTTGAGGCGAGCCCTGTCGTTGCTACGGGAAGCAAACGGGTAACATCGAAGGTACGCACAGTCACTCAAAGCAGCCCACACTGATACGCAACCGTTTCACAGACCAATGTCGATGTATTCGATGATTTGGATGTCCCGCCCAAGAAGCGTGTCAAGAAGGAGCCGATAGATGCCCCAGAGAAGAAGGCACCCGCTGCAGAGAAGAAAGTCACCACTGGAGAAGTCTCAAGAGTAAAGTACAAGAACAGCGATCTTCCTGCTGGTTGCCAGGACGGTAATACATGGCGCGGCTTACTTATTCCTACTATCGCTCATGCCGCTGGTGGGCACGATGTCCATCCGTGGCTCATTGAGGATGATGCGCTGATTCTGATCCTTACGATGGCTTGGAAAACTGTCTATGCGAAAAACCTGACACTCATTGATCACTCGATCGTCCCAGGAGACGCTGTCTATTACGTGGTAAGTCTCACCGATACAGCGTGTTTGTAGCTGACACTATCTAATGTAGGCTAAGCAACGCTTGAGTGAATGGCGCGGTGGATTTGGTTCTGCTGCCGTCATGATGATCACGAGTCTCATGGCAGCTGACCCGCTCTATGAATCTGAGGATAACCGTGTTGGATTCGCAGATTTTTGGCTTGAGGACAACAAGTTTCTCTTTGGGGATGTTGACTCCGACAACAAGAAGGTATGTGTCGTCATTTGGTGTGATTTTTGCTGATGTCTATGTGTGTCTAGGAATGGTCAGGAATGTGGCAGTCGACATTCGTCCTGCAGACTTTCGCGGCGCACCTCAACTACACCCAAGGACGTGTACCGGTCCCAGAGCTCAACAGTGAGGAGCCGGTTCTCAGAACTGCACTTTCTCTCGCTGCAGCAGCAGTATATTTTTTTTTGTTGAATTCACGCATTCTTCTGATGACTTCAGCAGGTTAAACGTGCACTTGTTCTTCTTGCAAATAAAGAGATGACCTTCGAGATCAAGACCACCACCTTTAAGGGCAAGAAGAAGCCTTCACGGAAGGGTAAGGCATCAGCTGCAGAAACCGAATGGATCGCCATCATCAGTGACAACGAGACTTTTTCGGAGCCGCTCTGGGGATATGACACCCGAATGTTCTTGACCGCCATCAATCGCGTTCCTGCTGACAAGATGAAAACCATCATTGAACAAGCTCAACAATACATGAAGGCCACGACTCGCGCTGGACGATCGAAGACGGATGGTGTGTTTGCAGACACCCAAAATGAAGACTTCGATGAAGAGTATGCTGACCTCCTCGCTTTCCGCTGAGTGTAATTTTTTATTTTATTCATTCATCATTTATGGCGCTCACTCATTCATAACAGATGTACATCCATGGCTTGTGGCTCGTAGTACTCGAATTTCGCCTGCTATCATTCAAGTTGCCCAACTGCCGACTAGTGCTTTTTCTTGTTTCCTTCATATAACGTCTCACCGTCACTCTCGCATGCTCGAAATACTATCCTTTTTACACCGGCGCGTTGCACTTCAATTTTAATCGTGCTTTCGTGCTACTTTTCCTCTGCTTGTTTTGCCCTAAATTCGTTTTAATACCCTTTGTAATCCCTCTTAGCCACTACTTTGGATCTTACTGAAATCAATGGATCGTGTTTGGAAAACAGCGCTTGATCAAGTAACCCTTAAGTCGAACATAAGAATTTGGATCTAATTTATTTAAGAGATACTGTTCTTAATGATTTCTGGCTTATTTGTTCTTGATCCATTGTGAGTACGTGCTCAGCCATCATTAAGGCATCATTAAGTAATGTGTTGATTTCCTGATGAATATGGGTCGACGTACGGACGATAAAAGTTTGTCAACTTGAGCCCCACATTCATATGCACCGTTGAGCCTAATACAAATGACCAATCGAGAGGCGGGCTATCCCAGCCGTCTAAGGTACGCGATCACGAACGCATTTGGAGGTATTGATTAGATTCAATGCGTTGCTCGCATAGCTAGACGACCACGGGGACTATGCATACCAATGGGACATGATGTAAACGGTCATGGCAAGGCGGAATCAGAAATCATTGGTGTGATGTACAGATGGCCGTTTATCAATGTCGCATGGGCAGTGTTAGTTCCAGACCGCTTGCACTGTGAAGTCCATGATGACGCTTACCTTGTATTCTTGAAGGAGTTCCAAGTGACGGGCCTCAAAAACAGTAAGTGCTTGTTCTGCTTCGAGGAGGTGGATGTCAGAAAAGTCCGGAGATGCTAGTGCATTTCTCGAATCTAGTACTCGGTGGGTGCAGACTGATTTCCCTCGCACAAAGACTGTCAGACATGATCTTGCTGCGCTACCGGATAAGTTGAATCTCGGAAAAGAGTAAGTACATTGTCGCGACAACGGAAGCCCACAATAATGATTCACCTTCTGATATTCCATCGCCAACCGTACCGCAGCATGCCTGCCACGGTTCCACCAATCAAAGGTGCCAAGGACGGATAAGCATTCTTAGAAATGAAGACAAAATGTAATAAAAAGTATCGAATGTGGCGGAGATGTCCACAAGACAAATATTCGCTGTTAGAAGTGGAGAGTAAATTCAGAAACTTGATCGTCCATACAGTCATCTATCTAATATCGTCAAGCTCAAATGAATATTGCGTAGGGATGTCTTTTACATACTCTAATCTCAAAAATCTATCACTCAGTCACTTTTCTAACACAAGATTGGCTCAAATTATCCCAAATTCGATTACAACGCTTCGTAGACATATAACGGACCATAGATTAACTGTAGACTCGCTATTGTATCCCGTGAGGCCTTTGGCATCTCCGGAAAACAGTTTACTGGAACAAGTTCATCAAGAGCTACAAGGATCGAATTGATTAATTACAAGGAACGGAAAAGGCAGGAGACTCACTGCTCGTAGCACCGCTGCCAGCGTGTTCCATGTGCCATGCGACTCAAATCAAGCTCAACACATCCATTCTCAACTACTAATGCAGTTTGAGGATTATACCTGAACGCCTCTCGTGAAGCGGGTGGTACCCAGAATAAGAACCGACCATTGGGTCCCATCATCCATCCATCTTCTCCGAGGAAGGTGAACGTCGACCTGAGCTCATCATAGGCGGTGCCTGCGAGAAGCTCAGCAGTGCCGCGTAGTGCATGAGTCGAGTTTGATGAGAAAGAAATGAAGTCATCGTTCGTAGTGTTAATGGCTGCTGTTGGATGTGGGACGCAACTGCCACATGGAGAGGATGCTGAACAGTCTTCATCGGCGTGGTCCTGCAGTGACTTCCCAATTACTGCATACCAAACCCGAACAGTCCCATCATTTGAACAAGAAATGATTCGGGTCCCATCCCGCGAGAAAGAGACTGAGATAATTGAAGAAGTGTGCCCTTGCAGGGGCTCACCAACTGGCTGTCCTGTAGCTGCATTCCACAGTTGGACAGTGTGATCTTCAGAACCGGTCGCGATGCGAGTCCCATCCGGAGAGAACGAGACTGAGTAGACATGACCAGTGTGCCTCAGCAAGGGCTCACCGACTGGCTTTCCTGTAGCTGCATCCCACAGTCGGACAGTCTGATCGCTCGAACCTGTCACGATGCGACTCCCGTCCGGGGAAAACGAAAGTGACGTAACCCAACCGGTGTGCCCCTCCAAAGGCTCACAGACAGGCTTCCCCGTCACTGCATCCCACAGCCCGACAGTTTTATCAGCCGAACCAGATGCGATGCGAGTCCCATCCGGAGAGAACGAGACTGATCTGACAACACCGGTGTGACCTTCTAAGGGCCCACCAGCTGGCCGTCCTGTTGCCACTTCCCACAACCGGACAGTCCTGTCGTCTGAACCAGAAACGATGCGAGTTCCATCCGGAGAAAACGAGACTGAGTTAACTTCACCAGTGTGCCCGCAGAAAGGCTCACACACTAACTGCCCCGTCCTGGAATCCCACAGCCGGACAGTCTCATCCGCAGAACAAGTTGCGATCCGAGTCCCATCCGGAGAGAATGAGATTGAGTAAACTATTCCAGTGTGCCCAAGCAAGGGCTCACCAACCGGCTGCCCTGTCACTGCATCCAACAGCCGGACAGTGCCATCCCAAGAACCAGTCGCGATGCGGGTCCCATCCGGCGATAGCGAGACTGAGATAATTGAGTCAGCGTGCCCTCCTAAGGGCTCACCAACTGGCTGCCCTGTAGCTGCATTCCACAGTCGGACAGTGTGATCTCCAGAACCGGTCGCGATGCGAGTCCCATCCGGAGAGAATGAGACTGAGTAGACACAACCAGTGTGCCCCAGCAAGGGCTCACCGACTGACTTCCCTGTAGCTGCATCCCACAGTCGGACAGTCTGATCGTCCGAACCTGTCACGATGCGACTCCCGTCCGGCGAGAACGAAATTGACATAACCCAATCAGTGTGCCCTTCCAAAGGCTCACAGACAGGCTCCCCCATCGCCGCATCCCACAGCCAGACAGTCTTATCATCCGAACTAGATGCGATGCGAGTCCCATCCGGAGAGAACGAGACTGATGTGACCCGATGAGTGTGCCCTTCCAAGGGCTCACCGGCTGGCTGTCCTGTTGCGACTTCCCACAGCCGAACAGTCCCGTCGTCTGAACCAGAAACGATGCGAGTGTCATCCGGCGAGAACGACACTGAATTAACGCCATCAGTGTGCCCCCGTAAGGGTTCACCGATTGGCTGCCGCGTTGCTGCGTTCCACAGCCGGACTGTCCTGTCTCCCGAACCTGTCACGATGCGAGATCCATTCGACGAGAAAGCGACCGAGTAAATTGATCCAGTATGCCCCAGTAAGGGTCCACCAATGGGCTGCCATGTTGCTACATCCCACAGCCGCACGGTCTTATCGACTGAGCCAGACACGATCTGTGTCCCATCCGGCGAGAAAGAAACCGAGGTAACTGAAGAAGTGTGCCCCAGCAAGGGCTTGCCTACTGGCTGCCCAGTCGCTGCATCCCACACCCGCACAGTGCAATCATCCGATCCAGTCGCAATGCGAGTCCCATCCGGCGAGAACGACAATGAGTTGACGTCACCAGTGTGCCCGGTTATCACAGTCTGAACAGCTGTCCAGTTCTCATCACGTCCAGATGCCACACGAAGAGAGTTCGGAAATCGTGCAGAGAACGTTCTGGATAGTGCACAGTTGACGGGTGAGAACGGCAGTGCTGATACATAGAGATGAGGTGTGCTGTGCAAGATGATGCCGCCGAAGAGTTGGATAAATCTCTGCACATCCATTGCAGCGGACGAGGCATCTTCGAATCCACTCTGACCCTGCCATTACAATTGCGTGTTAGTGGGCATGTAATTTAATACTCAAGAAACATGTGCTCACTTTCAACCACTTGGCAATGAGCGGAAGGGCAGGGACAGCGCCACTGAGCGCATTCATAAGGCCGAGTACCTCAAGCCAGAAGAACAGTCTCTCATGCTCGAAGAATGATTGTATTTCTTTCGCGAGTTCTGGATCGAAGTGAGTTGTTTGCACGTGGACAGGCCAAAATCGACAGGAATAGGATAGATGTGGTAGGATGCATTTTTCAACTTGTTCTCGCAGTCCTGGATCTTCGGAGTTGGGGAGATATGACGATTTTAGATCGCACATATTGAAGGAGAGTCCATGTTCCATCGCTCGAAGTGATGCGAAAGCAAGGTCGCGTTGTACCTTTGACACGTCGACGAAGAACTCTCCGCTGCACTCGCGGTCTGTAAGGAAATCGCGGAAGGATGCATGAAGAGGTCGGATTGGGGTAGATGAATTGGTGGTGCCGCCGAGGAGGGATCCCAGGCCTTTAACTACGACCTCCACTTCGTAATGGTCACGTTCGTCTGGAAAGTGGCGTCTCATGGCGTTCAGGGAAGCTAAAGGGATTGGTTCAGCTGTACCCAGAATTTGACCCATCACTGAGTGAAAGTTCGCAAGTGCAGCCGAACGCAGTTTCTGTGGATGCTGGAAACTCGTAGGCGTGGCCTTAGGTATGATCTGTGTCAAGATGAGGTGGTACATCTCATACAACAACATGCTTCTGTCGGCAGGATCGCGCGACACAACAGTGTCGAAGCAAGCCCTTGATGATGATCCAAGAATAGGCTCTCTGATGTATCTGCAGGCGAGACGCGCCCACTCGAAAAGTCCATCAGCCTTTTCAGCCAGGGTTTTGAATTCTTTGTCCCCAAACTGCGAGAGCCCTTCCAGCTCCTTTGATACGTAAGTGCAGATGTCGCGCTCTGCGCTGGCCGTTGAAATCTTGTCCATGGACATCTGTAGGATATGCTGAGCACCTGAAAGCTCAGCTTCGATGTCGCGAAGCGGGCGAGAAGTGATGATGATCCGGAAGTTGGCTGGGAGTTCGGTGATTCGTTTGGCACCTAGTTTGCCCGCAAGAATGCGAAGAAGGCGGAGTCGTGTCTCCACGCCGCCGCTCTCGTCTAGTGCGTCTATCACGACGACGACAGGTCTTACAATCGACCCCGAGAGCTTTCCCAATGGTTTCATGAGAAGTTCGTCCCACTGTTGGACGATGTCTGCTGTAGTCTTCAGCGAACTCGCATCTTTGACTGCCTCTGCCAGCGCTCGTCTCATCTCCTGATCACGGTCGGCCAGGTCGCGCGCGATGGTGGAAAAAATCTTTTCGTGACGACGGTCGGCATCTCGCTGGTGATCAAAGCAGTAACATGAACCGAGCCCTCCCACATTATTGAACCAGTTGGCGATCGTGTGGGCAATGGCCGACTTGCCCTTCCCTGCAGGGCCAGATAGCCAGAGCACACGCTGAACATCATCGCCGGTGCTGTTGACCCAGTTGGTGATCTCGGAGATGATTTCCGTGCGCGTCCCTGGTAGACACTGTTTCCCGGTATCTCGTCCTGCCCCATCAGCATATGTCATACCGCTGAGATCTAGTGTTTCGCCTGAAGACGTATGAATAGATGTCGAGTCAGAAGCACGTACAAATCCTTACCTGTACGATGGACATAGATGGCTACATCGCGAGTAACTTGCTTCTGGAAGTTGTCCATGAGCTTATCCAATATTCCGCTGTACCCTCGAATCGCGTCATCTGTTTCCCGGCCTATGTTCTTTCCGGTTCTGCTCCCTATGATAATAGTAGAACATTGAGACTGCGAAAAGCGCAGTGACTTGCAAAGACTCACAAAAGTTCTTGGTTTCAGAATAATCTTTGATAAAATGGGCACATTCAAGGATCTGATCAGAAATCTGCCCAAGGACGATGTGCATGGACGAAATCTGGTGAAGCCTCCTGTCTTCTGTAATGAAGTCGTAAACGTCACCCAACTTCTGGAGAAGGCCGAATATGGCTGTATCGCGATCCGCCTGAGCTAGAATTACCTGCACGCATAATAACTGAGAAAAAGATATGAATGATAGCAAAAACAAACATACTTTTGCCGCCCAAGACAACACGCTTAGTGCCATTTTTGCGTACGGATGTACCTATGGAACATGATCAGTTCGGTTCCGATTGAGAGATATGGTCCGTACCTCCGCAAGTGTCCCGATAACGCTGTCGAATATCTTGAGGGGTTGAAGATATTTATCCTGGAAATTATATGCAGCGTCAAGATCTGCTGGTGCATTTTTGGCAGTTGATGCTCCGGATTTCACATGTCCCGAAATTGGCTTCATGAGTTTTACAGCCTCTTTGGCATTCTGAAGTGTCGGTTGGAGATCAGCGCCTTCCATACCAGGGGGAGAGTCCTGAACCTGGGCGACGACCAGAATTCAGAGAAAGAGAGAGCAGCAACTAAAAGGTGACCCACTTTGGTATTCGGGATCGATGAGGTACCTTCACGATCAACATTCAGAGGAACAGGCGTGCTGCTGCAAGAATCCTTTGAGTGCTTTTATACGATCACAACTCACATGAGCCTCATTCCGGGAAATTCAGGATCCCTATCGACTCACAGAAATCTTTTTAGTCGCATTCTTAACCTTCCCCAGAAACCGACGGATTTTGCCACGACGTCTGCCCTAGATGAAGTATGCATTAGAGTTAATGTTTTGAGTGAAATGAGAAGCGGTCCTCATCAGAAACATACCGAACTTTCACCAGCTGTTGCTTCACTGGATGCGCGGTTGTCAGGAGGATCTTGTTTTGAATTCCTTGATTGCTTGTGTTCACTCATTATTTGAAATAGTTGATGTTGACACGGAGAATCAGTCTGAGCGAAGTTGGGTGGGATGAGTAGTTAGAGGAAGGGCGGGTCCCTGCTTCAGTGTTTATATCGAGAACAGGTCATTGCCCTTGGCCGCAAGCCTCGATGCAATATTTGTTAATGTATTGACTGGGCGCTTCAGATTCAAAACTCCGGAAATGCAAGGAAGTCGAAAGAACAACTATTTTCAATGCCTATACCCGTCTACAGAGAGACTATGAAAAACGCCATGCCAATCACAGACATGCCAGTGCAGACTCGCCAGTGGCCTTTGAGTGACCTTGGTCGAGAAAACCATGATCATGTTGACTCCACGGTTGTCGAAAGCACCTCATCCGCAGCTTGCCGTTTGAATTTCAAACTGCGTGCACAAATAGGGTGAGTTGCCACTTGCTCGCTTCCTGGTTTGAATCAGTGTTTCGCAGAAGGTGTGCTTGCTCTGCTCACCATCGAACAATTTAAAAACTGTATTGTGCGACAACTCGAAACCTTACAAAGATCTGTGAGACCATGGTTAGGTGGTGGACATTATGATAGCAGTGCCAGTAAGTACTCAGTGAAAGCGAGTAAGAAGTGAGTGCTGCAAGTTCCGCATCATGATTGCGACGCCGGTTTACATAAGGTTACCAGGCTCCTTTCGACGTCATCATATATTTGGTATGAATGTCGGGGATCACTATCTTTTAAATCGCGAGCGACTTACGCCGAGTACATTAGTAATTGAGTACTTGATATGCGCGTTGTATCAGCATCAGCCATCTGGCAGGTCATCATGCATAGCCTGGTTGAACGCCGTGCTTGGAAGGTCTTCTTGATGCACGGCATTAATGGCGCGCGCGTCCGACTCAAACGGGAGAAGACTCTTCAAGTTCGAAGTGCGAAGCTCGCGCAGTTTGGACTTTGGATCTGGACTCGGAACTTATTCATAGACTCATCAGAACTTATCATAATACCTTCAGGCCGCATCTTCTTCATCGCCGATCAAAAAGTGAAATACTACTAAAAGCCACACAGTCTACGGGCCAGTTCACGCACGCACCTTTACACATGGATTTACTACACACACCGCAGACGGTCAAGGTATGAGCACTTGACACTCGGTCTTTCATTCTCCGAACTAACTCTCGTGCTTCTTCGTTCACAGTATCTTCGAGGTTTGTTATTGGTTTCCTCCCCTCATTCTACTTTGTGCTCAAAACACCGGAAAAGTTGCACCAGCCGCGATTTGGGCGAGTTAAGCATGTACTCTTCGCGTGAGTGAATGCTGAGACTTTATCGTTCTCATTAGATACTCGATTATTTTTTGACACTTGAACATGAAGTCCGTCTGTACAGCAGCATGAACTGCTGGAGCGTTGCGATTGTCTTGTTTATCCTATCTAGATATGCTCCAGTAGCATGGATAATCAGCGAAATATATGGTGAGCATTGCACTTTATCATCGAGCAAATGTTCTCAGTGACAGTGGTCTGCCAGTCACTCTTGGACAACCATCAGAGGGAGCGGTATGAACTCCCCCTGAACCGTACTTAACGTATGTTGACGCTCAGTAATACAGTGCTTGCCATCATATCGAACTAGTGGGGGTAGGTCACCTCGCGATCGCTAGTTTCTACGTCAACTAATTCATCCCAGCATCGTTGTTTCTTATCATGTTGTCCGCAGAAGGTTAGTCTGTTCACATCGACAAATAAAATTACTTATGTTACAGGTCTGCTTCTTATGCGTATACTTGCCTTATGGTATAACAACAGGAAGATAAAACTATTTTTATTGGCGAGCTACTCGGTAAACATTTTGACTGTTTTGTTGTCCCAAGTGGTGATTTGATGGAGCTTAAAGCTTATGGTCGTCTCCATGGTCACTTGCGATGTCTTTGCGGAGTTTCTGCTCGAAAGCGTATGTGCGCCCACATCGACCCTGAGCACTTTAGAGGTTGCTACGAAAGTGGAACACCTGATGATGGGCAAGTTTATCAGCGCAGCGCTGTTTGAATTCGGTGAGCGATTCAGGACGCTGCCTCAAGTCAGCTTTGCTGACGAATTATGTGCAGATGTGATCATTCTTACAATGGGTCATTCAATACTACTATACTCTAATGGCATACGCTCCATCGGTGGACCTTGATGGTTCTATCGTCACTGGTTCCGAAAAGAGGTGTCTTGAGTTCTGTGAGGATGAGAAGCGAATGGCACTGTTGCAGACTAGTAATTACAGGCGCAGGATGTTAAGTTTATGATCAGTATCATGATCACAGCACTAGCAGAAAGGGAATTTCAACTGCCGGGTTCCCAAAAAGGTTATGATTGTACCTAAGGTTAGGGTTGTACGACTTGGCGATTAGAATTTAGAACGCAGACTTGAAGCTTGAACCTTCGTGTCAAAGGCCAATTGCAATCGAAGGCATTCCCTTACTTTTGGCTTTTATATCTAACTATGGTAGGCACTACGACGAATGCTTTGTACATTCCACTAAACATCGTTGTTATGACTAGGCCCGCAATGAAGAGAAGGCACAGTCGATGCTGTACCGTTTCCGAGAAGCTCAGGCAGCTGAACTCGGCCTCGGGACGCGCGCAGATCGTCGTCCGAAGATGGCGAGCGCCTGCAAAAGTCTAAGGGAGTGCGAGCGGTGGAGAGGAGAAATTCTGAGGGAACTAAGCCGGAAAGTGTCCAAGATTCAGGATGGTGTGTCATTCCTAAGGAGACTCAGAATTCGGACGAGCTAACATGCATCTTTCCCAATAGCTGGTTTGACTGACTACGAAGTTCGAGATGTAAACGACGAGATCAATAAATTAATGCGGGAGAAACGACATTGGGAGAATCAGATCATTGCACTGGGAGGTGCCAACTATCGCCGGAATGTAGCCATGCTTGATGATGATGGGAAGGAGGTACCTGGAACAAAAGGTTACAAGTACGTCCGTTCTAATTCTATCCCAACCATTGAAGCTGTCGCTGATAAAATGTTAGGTATTTCGGCCGCGCAAAAGACCTCCCAGGCGTACGAGAACTTTTCCAGAGCAAAAAGCAAGAGGAAGAAGAAGAAAATCAGGCGCTCGCATTCTATAAAAAGTTTATGAATCAGGGTCCCGCATATTTTGGCGACTTGGATGAAGCAGATGGAAAGTTGTTGGAGTATGAGCGTCAAGCAGAGGAAGAAGGTACGTCATGTCTACGAGTGTGGACAGTTTCATTTCTTACATGCATCCTGCAGAATGGCGAGACGAATATACAAACGTCCGGGAGATCCTCAACCTCCCTCTTGACGACCCAATACCCCCAATACCTCGTGGATCATCGGCAAGTTCATCACCACTTCCATCAAATGGGCCCTCTCCACCTCAACCTGCAGTAAATGCTAAACGCAAAGCTCATGAGGAAGATGTTGAAATGGACACGGTGGATGCGGAGGCAGCTGCACCTGACCAGGCAAAACGACTCCGCAAAGCTGAATCAGATGGTACAGCGAAAGTAGATATCATCTCCTCAAATGGAGGCGCAGACTCGATACGCTCACATGCGAACGCAGCTGCTGCTTACTTGGGGTTTTTGTCACCAGAAGATCTGCTGCCACCGACACTTCCGACAAGAGGGGAAATGGAGGGCGTATTATTGGCTCTCAGGAAACAAGCACTTGTGGAGGAGTATTTTGGGGAGTAGTCAAAGTGTCCTTGTACGAATATTGTAGTTTATTAATATGCCTATTGATCTGCGCTACTACATTGGGTTTTCATAGTCTCCCTGGGCAGACAATAAATGAACGGAGATTATCATTGTATCCTGGCTCCCAGGTCCGTCAACTAGTAGCCGCAGTGCACACCGTCCTGATGCTGATGAGTCGATAAGGAGGCGTTCAGATGATATTGTCCTTCGTTATGTCGTCGCAGAATTTTTCCTGACTCCTGTGCAGTTTGGTGTCCCCGATTCGCAGATGAGGTACTACCTTCTTACAGAGATGTTCCCCTTTCTGGTCTTCACAATCTAACTTCGGGCGAACGTCAAAATAATAACATTTCCATTATACATCCGAATATGACCGTGAAGTATTCAGATGTGATGCGAAGTTTCTCCGCGTCACAAGGTTCCTCATCGACAGCTGCTGGTTGTCGTCGCAACATGTGCTCCTGCCTTGAGCGAAGCGATGCCGATAATAGCCAATATTTTCCCCGGAAGCTCTGTTATTCCATTCAAAAAGCCGCGTTCCGCCATTATGTCGGTGCAGTTTATCCATGCCCTTTAGCTTCCCTAGAGAAAAAATGATCACCATGGGCATTTCAGCCTTAAAGCGTTGTGGTCGAAGAAACTGCATGACCTATGGGGCAAGGATGCAAGGATATCAACAAGTGGCATGGAGTATCTCTGTTACCTCCATTCCGAATTTGGGACGTGACACTCCTGCCGACAGCAACTGAAACCAGGAAGCCTCCCGAGTTGCAAATGGTACCAGATCGCAGACCACTGAGCTCGTGAAAATCGAGACACACTGATCCAGACGCTGGCACGATGTTTCAAGATAATCGAGTATGTGCAATGGTATTGAAACGAAGCTTGGGCTGTTGCTTGTACAAACTTGACATGATAAATGGGAAAGTCGTCGGTTGAACGGTTCCGTAGGTGATTGCCCAAGCCAAGCACTCAGTGATAGGAAATGGTTATTCCGAGGAATTTCTAGAACGAACACTACACCCATGCGACTTAGTGCTTCCTGGAAGAGGGGTGCCAGTGATGGCAGAGAAATTGCGGATATCAATAACTCACCTGACAGGCCATATGACGCATAACACCACTTCTTCCTATTTTATTTCCCTACGCGGACCGCTAGTGCTACTCGTGAGCGACGTTTAACGCGTGAAAACGTCACTACTGAACAGATTGTCCGAAGTTTGAATACTATAAAAGCCACGCGAATACCGGCAATTAATGTTCGTCGGCCTTCGTGATCAATTGCTGCAAAGGGTTACCATGAGGCTTTCAAAGCATATCGCTCTTGTTTTTGCCCTCGCAGCAGGTAGCGTCACTTGTTATAGCTTTCCTGATTGTGAAGGTGGACCTCTAGCAAGCAATGCAGTTTGCAACACCGCTCTTGACCCCATTACGCGGGCAACTTCTTTGGTCGAGCTGTTCACTGTTCCAGAGCTGATCAATAATACTGTCAGCACGTCCCCTGGGGTTCCTCGTCTGGGTTTGCCAGCGTACCAGTGGTGGTCAGAAGCCTTGGTGAATGATAATGTTTAACAGAGTTTCGGAGTCTGCCGAGACTGACTTGCTTGTGTCCAGCATGGAGTAGCAGACAGTCCAGGTGTTAACTTCTCGACGTCGGGCGAATTCAGCTATGCGACATCGTTTCCCCAACCAATCCTTATGAGTGCTGCGTTTGACGATGAGTTGATCAAGTCTGTTGGAAGCATTGTGGGTATGGAGGGACGTGCCTTCAATAACTACGGGCGTGCGGGTCTAGACTTCTGGACACCAAACATCAATCCATTCAAAGATCCTCGATGGGGCAGAGGACAGGAAACGCCTGGCGAAGATCCATACCACCTTGCCCAATACGTGTACAACCTCGTGGTCGGCTTGCAAGGTGGTCTTGACCCGGAGCCTTACTACCAGGTCGTTTCCACCTGCAAACACTTTGCGGGCTACGATCTCGAGGATTGGTATGGCACTGTTCGATATGGATTTAACGCAGTGATCACTTCTCAGGATCTCGCGGAATACTACCTACCCTCATTCCAGAGTTGTTATAGAGATGCTAAAGTTGGCGCTGCCATGTTTGTGCTATTACAATTCCTTGTGCAGTGCTATTATGTTGATTCATTCCACCTGCTGATGATGCAGGTGCTCGTACAATGCTGTCAATGGTGTTCCTTCTTGTGCAAATTCGTACTTACTTCAAGATATTCTCCGCGATTTCTATGGCTTCTCACAAGACCGATGGGTATGTTCAAAGCTACTTTACTTGCATATAGTGAGTTGATGACTTACGAGCAGATCACGAGTGATTGTGGCAAGTAGAATCTGAATAATTATTTGGCCTCGTGATCAATCTTCACTCTTCAGACGCCGTCGATAATATCTACTCTCCCCACAACTATGCAATCCCTCAGCAGGCTGTCGCAGACGCACTCAAGGCGGGGACTGACATCGATTGTGGCACCTTCTACGCAGAATGGTTGCCAATCGCATATAACGAGTCTCTTATCACAGAGACCGACCTACGCACAGCTTTGGTTCACCAATACGCCTCGCTTGTCCGGTATGGCGCCTTCGTGCATGACAATGTTTGTTTGCTGATACAGTGCTTCAGCCTCGGTTACTTTGATCCAGAAGATCGCCAACCTTACAGGACATACAACTGGAGTAACGTCGATACTCCCCCCGCCCAACAGCTTGCATACCAAGCTGCTGTGGAGGGTATTGTTCTCTTGAAGAACGATGGTACTCTCCCGCTCTCCAGTAGCATCAACAATATCGCGTTGATCGGCCCGTGGGCGAACGCAACTGCCCAGATGCAGGGAAACTACTTCGGTGTCGCTCCCTATCTCATCAGCCCCGTCATGGGCGCGATGGATGATGGCTATAACGTGACTTACGTGTTAGGCACCAACATTACATCTAACGACACAAGTGGATTTGCTGCTGCTGTTGCTGCTGCCAAAGAGGCAGATGTCATCATCTACGCTGGGGGTATTGACAATACCGTTGAGGCTGAGGCCCTGGATCGTTACACGATTAATTGGCCGGGAAACCAGCTCGACCTTATTGCTGAGCTTCAGGTGATAGGCAAACCTTTGGTCGTGGTGCAATTTGGTGGCGGACAACTCGATGATTCCGTTCTCAAGGGCAATGCCTCTGTCAGCGACCAATTCCTCATTTCCAGTTAAATTGCTGAATAATTTTTTTAGGTCAATGCGCTCGTTTGGGCAGGGTATCCCGGCCAGAGTGGTGGAAAGGCTGTTTTTGACATCCTCAGTGGCAAGGTTGCGCCTGCTGGCCGCCTTCCTATCACACAGTACCCAGCAAACTATGTCAACGAGATCCCCATGACGGATATGAACCTCCGTCCCAACTCAACGAGTCCGGGCCGTACATATATCTGGTACACCGACATGCCTGTCTACGAATTCGGATATGGCGAGCACTACACTACATTTTCTTACAAATGGGTGCAAGCTCCCGCAACATCATACAGCATCCAGGCTCTTGTTGATGGAGGGAAGTATGCTGCATACTTGGACATCGCACCGTTTGCTACGCTCACTGTCAGCGTAACTAACACCGGAAACAGTATGTGACCTCAATTTGTCACGCCTCACTACTTCATTTCCTTGTTTTCAGGGACATCTGATTATGTTTCCCTTCTTTTCGCCAGTGGCACGTATGGAAATGCTCCATACCCTAACAAGGTTCTTGTTAGCTACGCCCGCTCTCTCAGCATTGCGCCGGGTGCTACTGCAACAGCTGAATTACCGATCACACTCGGAAATCTCGCAAGAGCGGATACCAATGGCAACTTCTGGCTCTACCCCGGCACTTATGAGCTTGCGCTTGACACTAGTGGAGTTTTGACCTCCAACTTCGAATTGACGGGAAATGCATCACAACTCACTTCCTTCCCGCAAAATACCATGACTTCATGATGTTGTACCTCCCTCAATGCCTCACGATTGAGGCCTGAGGTTCTACCACGACTTCAGGGTGTTTGTTACATTCACATGGACAATTAGAAATTGATGCTCCGAGCAGCCACTAGATTTAAGAATCTTTGCCTCGGGTAGTCAACGGCAAGGAATATATTGTTAGGTTACCCTGGAAGCTAGGGAGGTGCGGCGTAAGAAGTTGTGTGATGGCTTTTCAAATCAGCCGGCGCCAGGCGCCAGTCCTTTCCGTATAATAATGACATACGTGATATGGTTGAAGATATCCGCACCTTCACTGATCTCCCAACCCGAAGATAGTATTATCGCCATGGCTTCGACAGGCATGTCAAAGGATGCTGCTGTTATGATATCACTAGCACTGGAAGGTATTCTATACGGCGAGTATCACAATAGGCTCCCCTGTCCCATGCCGGGGGTTGACCCTTCTTTAGGCTTTTCTATCTTCATGTTCTTGGGGACAATCCATGCTTTATCATATAACCGCCGCATCAATCGCCCGTCACTTGTGGTGGCTGTCCTACTGTTGATACTGAGTACTGCGGTGAGCGCTTCTTGCTCCTGACATCTTATGACATTCGCTGAAATCTTATAAGCACATCGTCGTCCACATCATTTATGCAGAACATGGACTCGTGAAGTATCGCAACACGTTCCTAGGCGGACCAGTGGCGTTCTTCGAGGACGTTTCTGAAATCACATATTTAATTAAAAACGCCTTGTATGTTGCACAAACTCTGCTTGCTGATGGTATGGTGGTAGGTTCATCTTTTATCTGCTAGTTTAGGGCTCTCTGATCTTATAGAAATGTCTAAAAGATTTACCGCTGTTATGTTGTGTGGCAATCTGCCTGGGTTGTCATCCTACCATGCATATTGTGGTGCAGCATAGCAGGTTAGGCGGTGGCGGTGCTCAGAACGCAGTTTTGTCTAACGTTGCCTCGTAGTGAGTGGTGTTCATGCGATTTACAGCTGTTCGCAAGCCAGTAGTAGCATATTTGCTACGGAACTCGCGCAGTGGGTAAATGGGTTTCTTGTCTCAACAATTGCCACTAATTTGTTAAGTTCTGGTAAGCACGTTTCTGTGAGTGCGATGTTGAGGGCCTAATGGTGTCCAGGATTACTGGCATATCGTATTTGGATGATTGAACACAGTGTTGCTATAGTGCGCACTACGAAGATCACTTTGATGCCATTGGTGCGCGTACTCGTGGACTCCGCTGTTTTATACTCTGCATTCCTCTTCCCCGCACTAATATGTTTCATGTCCTCGAACACCGGAGAGATTGTGGTGTTAGACATGGTGATTTCCCCTGTTATCACCAACTGTTAAAAAGCTGAGCTTTAATTTACTAGGCCATGCCGATCATGTCGATTACCTTCTACATGGTGCTTATTCGCATCGCAATCAACAGAAACTCTCACATCTCGACTATTCCTAGGACGAATGAAATTGAGCAAGGAAACTTACGGCCACATCATACGAGCCCTTCACAATTTCATTTGTCTCGGTTTGACCACACCGACTGCACTTCAGTCTACGGAACAGGGACCAAAGACCAACCATCGATATGCACAGATGACTCTGAACGAGGAACCTTGCAGAATGTGGTCAGTCCGAATGTCACCTGGAGTCCGAGCTTTCCCTAAAGATTTGTATGTGCTTCTCATTTGTCATGTCTTCATACTCGCACTCAACCTTCTGCCATGACTTCGGCGTATCTTATTGTATTCATATAGACATTTCGAAATTATTATTATGCTCCTGGCACCATTTGGTCATCGCAGGCAGTTGACAACACGGACTGTATTGTCAGCTATTGTTAGATCGACTTCGAAAGCAAGGGGCGTGCTGCGCAAGAAGCTGAACTCGTTGTATCATGGTTCATAAATTTAATGAGCATATATGTAATACACTTGGTCAATTGTCCATCCAGTTCGAGATGCTGGCTAGAATCAGCCGAAAGTATTGCGCTCCAAATACGGTAAATACGGTAAGTACGTAATGTTCGGGACGCTACCGTAGCTGCGGTAGTGGCTAGATGTACTTGCTTTCGTTCCATCATGAGTTCACCTTATGCAAATGTGCCCCGACCCTCTCCACGCCCGAGCCCATCTAATCGGAGACCTTTGACAATTGCAGAGCTCTCAGAACGTGCTCTTTCCAACCTTTGGGATCCCTCGAAAGGTCTCAAACAATGGCTGAAGAAAGCAGATGGCTTCCGGAAGGCTGGTAGAGCGTATGCTGAGGCTGGTGAACTCGAGGAAGCCTTCATGGAATACGCAAAGTCTGCGACGATAATTCTTGAGAAACTTCCAATGCACAAGGAGTACTACACTCTACTGTCACCGACGCAACGCCACAATCTTGGTCTTGTGAGTAACTCGTGCCCGCTGCGTTTCTCGTTTCTTCCGATCATGAAATGTGTACTTTGTCAAAGTACGACACATTTTTCATCAATCCATTGTAAAATTGATCTCGGTGTGACTCTGTCTGACCGCCCTTTCAGAACGGCCAACAAATTCTTGTTGATCTTGGTGAAATCAAACCAATCATCGTCGACCGCTATGAACAATGGATAATGCAAAATATAGAATACAGCAGGCCACCATCATTCAACGGTTACCAAGAGGGGAGCAGGCACACGGAGTACAGGCGACAAGACGATGGTCGACGGTCTCCCTTTGACGATTCTGGATGGCTAGCCCAAGAAGCAGTTCGCAGAGATGCTGAACGAAGACGTGAGGAGCAGCGAAGGGGAGATGAAGCACGCCATTCTATGCGATCAATCGAGACACAGCCACCCCGTCTACAAATTGATACTGGGAACAAGAAGAAGGAAGACGCCTTGGCAATTGCTAGACGCGCCGCGAATACACAGCTGTATGACTCGACGTACTACACTCGCGAAGGTACCCCTTCTGATCCTGTGAGCCCTGTGAGCCCTGGAGAAAAACGGAGAGAGCATGACGAGTTCAGGAAGCATGACGACCGAAGAAGAGACGAACAAGATGAAGTTAAACGAAGACGCAGGCGGGAACAGGAGGGTATTCTGAAACGCCAGGAGGAAGCAGAGTTTGCTGCGCGGGAGGCTCGCCGCAGTGTTGTTCCTTCTCCCATGCCTGCGGCGTCTGCAGGCAGTTCCCAGCGTTCATCTTTCGTGGATTCACACCTTTATGAAGACGCTGCTCCTCTTCTTATGCCTATCGAGAGCCCAACAAGGTCAGCGTCCTCGAATCTTGAATCTACACATTTGCTGATTTGGCCATATAGGAACCACGCTGCAACTCCAACAAGTCTGAAGCCGTGAGTATCTCCTCGTCATTTTTGAGTGTATCTCATTGTCCCTTCAGCCCGTCTTATCCTGCACCAGTAACTACAACATCACCTGTTCCACCGGACGGACATATTCAATACCCAGAACTTATGTCACAACACCAACTCAAGCAAGGCTACGCACCTTCTCTGCAATCAATGTTTAATTACCCCACTCTCAAGCCCACCAATCTTGGACGGTCATCCCTACTTTTTGTACCAGAATCTTCTCAATTGTCTACTAATCAACTCCCTGATCCATCTATCGTTGTCTTGCCAAGTCAGCCAGCGTCATACCAACACTCTCAGAATCCGACGCGACCACCTTCTGGTGTCTACTTTGATCCTGCAGCACCGTATTCTTCCCTATCACGAGCTCCTCAGGCTGCGCCTCCACCACCACCCGCTCCCGTACATCACATCGATGGTGACCGGTACCGGACTGCTTCCCAAGAGTCTGCACGGATCACTCGGAAAGCCAGTGATCCTGTTCAAGTACCCGACCTGAAGACTGTGAGCTTGCCACGAGAATGCCTTCCGCGGTTCCTATCTATCGCATCGCTGAATACAGCACGAAATCGTGAAACTTGCGGACTATTGCTTGGAAAAGATAGAGGAAATAAATTTACTGTCACAACACTCTTGATTCCAAAGCAGCACTCAACAAGCGATACCTGTACCATGGACGAGGAAGAGCTCGTCCTGCAATTCACTGAAGAACGATCTTTGATTACCTTAGGATGGGTATGTTTCCTCCAGCTGTCTTGTACGTCAACGTCTAACGATCTTCGTTAGATTCACACACATCCTTCACAATCTTGTGGGTTCTTAAATTAGGTATAAAACCTCTCACTCAGCTGACTCTTTGCGAAGGTTTTATGTCGTCGGTTGATCTACATACACATTCAGGATTTCAGCGTATGCTTCCGGAGTCCTTTGCCGTTGTTTGCGCCCCAAAGTTCACTCCTAAGTGCGTATCACATTGCTCATACCACCCGTGTCTTGATTTTTTTTAATGGTTAGCTTTGGAATTTTCCGCCTCACGGACCCCCCAGGCTTGCAAACAATTTTAGACTGCAATGTCAAGGAAGCCTTCCACCCACACCCGGAGGTGCCGATCTACACAGTGCGTAGCTTCTGGAGTGCTTTGTCCACAGCTATTGATCGGTTGTTTAGGACGCAGATAAGGGGCATGTGCAAATGAAAGACATTCCACTGGAGATCGTGGATCTGCGATGATGCAGGGCCCGACTTTTTCCTGACTTTTATCCATAATTTACGGACGTGGCATTTTTGGCACTTGGCATCTGTACAACCCGCATTCGTTACCCCCTACATGCACACGCTTTCGTATCGGATACTACAACACTTGTAAGACAATGGTCGTATCATCCATGTAAGCGACAGGCATGTCTACAGTAAGCATACATGAGACACTGTCGATGTCTTCTGCGCCCAGAGCGTGTCTTAACAAGCGCAGCATTGCCTCCTTTATGTCGTCTCTTACGACGTCACCTACTATTTCCACCCATTTCTGGACAAGAGATGTAATAGATTCAGCGCGATTTGGGTCATCCATGTAAAGGTCAACCAGTCCGTCGGAACACATCAGGATAAAGTATTCGCAGCTTGACTGCGCGTGAAGGTCGACATGACGAACGCTTGCAATATTCGAGACGTATGGTGGGCTCAGATTTCGTGGAATGAAAGACTCAATCGCAGCAGGAACACGAAATCCCGGTTCTACATTTAAAAATATTTTCTCAGTGTAGATGCGAGGCAGTTTAAATGCGTAGTCGCCGACAGCTTGATGCCGCATCATGGTGAGATCGACTGAGCTAATACATTCGGTAGACTTACCTCTCGTGACGGCGAGATTACCAAGTACTCTATCATCGAAAATGCATTCCGGTTCGTCAGGGTGTTCCTGTTTGATGCGATCGACTTCGGCGGGATTATTGCCATTATGATTATCGCTCAAGATGGATGTATTCCACGATAAACTCGTGTCTGGTCTACTTCCGAGCACTACTCAAAAAATTGATGTCAGTGATTTCCGCTTGTATTTCAATAAGCTTCACCTCGGCTTACCCGCTACGCCATCACCGAGATTCAGCACCCAAAGATGTTTCTTCGTAGGATCGACGAGGGCTAACAAGATCGTAGATCCCCTCAAGCAACGTAGGGTTTTCTGATAATTCAGCCCTCCAGAAGACTGATCGTTGACTCGCGCCTTGACTGTTGCATCTGACATCGTAGCAATCTCGTCGACTTCTTCTGGAAATATTTCGAGAAAGTCCCGTTTTATTGCTTCATCCATGACGTAAATCGCTCTGCTAAGAACATCCGAAACACCGTCCAAGTTGGCTATTGTGGGCAGTAATCCAGCCTTTATGAAAGAGGGCAATTCGGTGACGAGGTAGTCAGCTATTTCGGGTCCTCCGTGGCCTGCATAGGTGATGTTTATTTGATTAACAAGATATGTGGGGGAAGGTGAAGTATTTGTGGTGCCTCATGATACGCACCATCGAAGACACAAGTCAAGCTCCAGACACCATTCGGAAGGCTTAGATCCATGATCAAATATCTGTCCTCATTAGCCGAACTAACATGAGGCTGAAGAGAAGCACCAAGGCTTCTTCCGTCGTTTGAGATACTAGTTGTGCAGCGTTTCAGAATCTGAGCACGTAGCTCGTGCTCGGGAAAGAGACGATAACGCCAAGGGCCGCGATCGGAACCATAGCCTTGCATGTACGCACGACGGAACACTTGAAGGGATGGCATCTGCTCTGTTCGCTAGCAAGAATGGGACCTTGTCACGGTGTGCCGCAGCCCGCAGCACTGGCAGAGCTATCAAGAATATGCTGTGTGAAATTCACGGCCCGTTCACGGTTGACCTGCAATGATTTCAATCTGAGTCAATCCTATGCCCAATCATAAATTAAGGTGCCATGTAGATTCAACTACTAGTATTGACATGTACCACATATCTTGATGCCCCACTGTCATTACTTTGTCTGAAGAACGGAATATATCATACCAAGAGCACGGAAGAATGCAGCTGGCACCGCATGCGAAGCCGTTCGCCAAGCCATGCAGGTGGAATTTGGAGTCAGTATTACCACGTGACTATGGCGCCGCAACGGTGTCACGTGAGTGATGGCCACGAAGTTGTGGCACAGTTGCTAATTTTTGAAATTCGTTTCGCCCACAGCTTGCTCTTTTTCGAAGTCATGATGGATCGGTATGCAGACAACACTTCTGCCTCAGTCTCTGCTCGGCATCCCTCGTACCCAATTGTCGAAGGGAACACCTCCTGGCACAATCTTATAACTATACAATCCACTTCCTACTACTACAAATTTTTACATTTGGGCAGAAATCTACGAATCCCGCCACAAGATCCACCGCCATCACTGTTGTAGCGCCAACCGGGAAGATGTACCACCGTAGGTTCAGCACATTTTCTTACCGCTCGGTGCATGTACTAGTAGCACCTATATGTTTACCAGTGTGCAACCTCAGCTTTCCGCTATTGGCATCCAGCGATTCATTTTACAGGGCCCCCTCTAGACAGAACTTCGATTTGTGACTCAGTGCATTTATCGGCGGATTCCTATGCCACTGCAGATTACCATCTTTTTCGGGTATCTATTTGTTTGCCACGGATTTTCATTTCTATCGTCATCTTAGCGCCAATCCGCCACTCCCTGATATCGCAATAGAAATGTCATAAGTTGAAGACAATCTTTAGCCCACCTCTGTCTGACAAAGGTCATTCATTCCAGCTAGCAATACGTTCTGGGAGTGAGCGGTTCATTTTCCTACGGCGACAACTCGACGTCATTTCCTGGAGAACTTTAACTGGGGGCTCGAATCATTTGTTTGCTAGCATGATCACTAAAGCATCCAGATAACGGCAAGCACAGTTTTAACCTTATTTTTTTAGTATGGTTTATGGTCATCACATTCTCGTGTTCACAACAGAGCGATCATCCTTTGGGTCGGAGTCCCTATCGGATGTCTCGTTATTTGCTTCGCCTATCATAATAATGCAGGTAGGTATCCACTGCTATATACATGTATAAAAACGCGTACTCCTCCACCGGAGGGCAGATGGGTCAGCAGGGTGTCGGTAACGTGCGTTGGATCTTAAATTGAATTAGCGTGATGATCGCGAATGACTGACTTACTCATTACCCGACAGCGACGTGGACGGTAATGAAAGAGCGTCTGTCCTTTCATCTCAGTGTACGATGGGACGCTTTGGCAGAACGCAGTGGGTCTGGCTCGGAATCTCTTGGAGTTAACTGGTGCTATTGACTTGTCATTGACATCACGTCTCATCCTCACGTTGGAAAGCTACCCCTCACTTCACTATAGGTTATATACATGCCATCGCATCTCTATGTGCTCTGGAAGAAGTGGCATTCACATACGTATTAAGGCAGTCGGAAAGGAAGTGGTCGTCTATGTTGGGGCATCACGGCCAACTCGGTGAGCCACTTTTACTATTTGATGGAGATGTTTGAGGGAAATAACGTTCTCATGCATTCAGTTGCTCGTCTGGATTTTCATCATTGGAACTTCATTCCTAATTTCATCTTAGCTGCGTGGGTGTTGATCCCCACATTCTAATACCTGCAACTCGAAGTACTGATAGCCGAAACTCCAGATACGGGAAAGTACTTCACCCGGTCTTTCAAGTTTCCAGTGTGGTCCACTTCAATTCGAATGCAGCCCACAACAGTTACGATAAAGGGAAGACAACTTACTGCAGGCTAGCATTTTATTAACCAAGGGTTCGGATCTTCGCGAGACCGACCTTTGCAACTTAAACACTAATGGTATAATTATGCGCTATCTGTCATCAACAGTGCGGTAAGTGCGTATCGACCTATTTCTTGTTTGCGGATAGTGTGTAGAGTAGGTCAATCCTAACACAGGTGGCAGATATATATGTTCTGCTGCAAGCCCTAAACTCGTCAACAACAAATTCCCCCTCTTTCTTGCAAACGTTCGCACTCATCAATCGAAAATAAGTTTTGGAGGCCATGGATAATTACCCAAAGATGATATACCTCCCAGACACCTTGGCCAACTGGCCCTGGCCTCGTGCCATCAATCTGCATTTTGAGGATGTGAAAGCCGAAGTCGGTGCTTTGTTCCGTGATTTCAAGGCTTTGAGTCCTGAGTCACAGGAAGCATTCGACAAATGTGATTTTGGTATGATTTATGTCACCAACTCTCAGTTCCGATGATGATTGACATGAACTGCCTATAGCCCGCCTAGTAGCACTGGCGTATCCCAATGCACCACGAGGTTCGTGTTCTGCCCCTGGTAATTCACGCATCAGAGCCCTGATTGCATCCCAACAAACTAGAACACATTCGAATCGGCTGTGAATTAATGAATGTTTTCTTCCTTTTGGAAGAGTATACCGACAACGAAAATGGGGCAGTCACCAAGGACATGGTGGACCTCGTGATAGATGCCATACATAATCCTCATAAGATACGACCTGAAGGTGAATCCATTCTCGGTGAAATCGCCCGACAGTAGGTGCTTCCAAAGTGTTTGATGATCATTTTCTGAATCATGAGGGATTTCCGCATAGATTTTGGGCTCGTGCCATCCAGACCGCAAGCCCGTCTTCTCAACGTCACTTCCTTGAAACGTTCACTGCATACCTTCGTGCAGTGGCTGTCGAAGCTTTGGATCGCGAACAAAGTCATACGCGCAGTATCGATGACTACTTCAAACTCCGGCGGCTTACCGTTGGCGCACACCCATCTTTCACAATATGTGAGATGGGGATGGACCTTCCTGATGAAGTATTTTACAATCCCGTCATCATGGAACTCGCTGAATGCAGCACAGACTTGATTCTAATTGACAATGTAAAGTGGCATTTATATAGCGGCTTGCGCTCTGCTAATAACCTTCACAGGACATCGTTTCGTACAACAAAGAGCAAGCAGCTGGAAGTGTGGACCATAACTTGATCAGCACTGTCATGTTGGAACTCGGCCTCGACATAGGCGGCGCAATAGCTTGGGCAGCAAACTATCACGCTAAACTTCAGAAACGATTTATCGACGGTCTTGCAAAAGTTCCTTCATGGGGGCCTTCCGTCGATGTCCTAGTCAGAGAGTATCTTGACGGGATAGCAACCTGGCCTCGAGCAAGCAGCTGTTGGAGTTACGAAGGTCAAAGGTCGTTGTGAATTTCTTGTTGGTGTGAACTGTCGTTTAATCTGATTGGATTTATAGGTACTTTGGCACTAGGGGCTTGGAAATACAACGAACTAGGCTTGTCCCGCTATTACCGAAGGCGGAACATAAAGCCGCGTGAACGCGTATATTCAAATATACAGGTCCTTCCATAGAATTGTGCGCTATTTTTTTCTCTCGCGGATTTGATTGCGATGTGTTCGATGCTTCTTACTCGATCGTTCATACATGCCACTCTTGTTCTCACATTTCTTCAGCTTTTAGTCGACTATTACTTAGAGCAATAGAGTAATAGTCCCAATTATATAGTTTTATTTGTATAGTAGGTCCTTGTAGCTCGGTTATATCGAACTCAATGTTTTGCGATAAAAGATGGACCTCCCCCAAACAAGAGTCCCCATAAATCACATCATCAATAAACCCGCATCGTTGCATGTCACAATTACTGTGCCACGAGTATGAATTAAATTCGTTGAGTGGGCATTCCCGATTTCGGGATATATAACACACAGGGAGTCCAGTAGATTAGAATAGAATACTGTCTCCTCGATCTCAATGGAATCCCCAAAAATGATACTGACAACCCATCCAAGTCTTTATTGGATGGGCTGCGATCCCAAGAGACGCTCTATACATCAGGCTTCGAGCTACTGGTACTGTAAAGCATCTTCAACGTGCAAAATGAGGCCCCTATGGTGATACAGTATAGTACAATGCTAACTTGAGTTCAAGAGTGACGGGCGGAAGAGATAAGTGTGATCCGTGAAAGTATTTTCTTTCCTTCTAGCTCCGAGTCCGGGCCTGATACAACATTCAGAAAACACTTGTGGAAAATCACCGGAACCGTACAAACTCGCACTTGTACCATCAGACTCAATCCTCCTTTTTGCAATCCCACATACACACGCGAACATTGGGCTGAGCGATAGGGGCCGCAAGGCCCTTGCAGGCCCAAGTCCCGCAAAAAGGGCAGGGACTACGTCGGGGTCTCCATAACTTAGTCAGCACAAACTACTTCTAGATGGTGCTCGCGGAGTCTCACCTGTTTTTTCTCCTTGCTCGTTGTGTCTCCCAGTCTAGGCTGTGAGCACCTTTGTCCTGTCTAACGATATTATTATATATGATTTCTCTTTTCATCTTCTCTTTGAGAACACAGGCGGGAACTTCGTCCTCGTCACGACCTGCTGCCAGAATGATTTCTTTGTCTTGCTCCGTCATCTCGGTCCGTAAACGCAACTGGTTCTGTGTATCCGCCCGAATATGTATATTGATATACCTATGCAAGGCAGTTATCAGGGGCTCCATTACCAAATCCTGGGATGTGAATGGAGGGCTTACTCTAGACATGTCATAGCGGTCTTGGGTTGCTTGAACCGAGTGCCTGCGAGTGGACAGACACGTACGAAAGGCTCATGTTCCATCGCCATCTCGAGGATGACAGGAGATATATGACACCCCACACTTACTGCGTAGGTTAATCTTCTATTGTTCCTTGAGAGCCCCTCAGAGGAGAAATCTAAGAGTCCTACAGGATCTTTGGTGTAACCGTCTGCATTATGCCTTGCTCGAATATCGCGCCATTGGTTCAGTCGCTGCGGTGTGAGAGGGCGCCCGCCCTGCATACCCGGGTACCACGGGGTCACGGCGTTGACTTGCAACATCCCTTGGAGTTTCTCTCGAACAATCTTGTCATCGAAATACAATCCAACGAAGTCAAAAATGTCACTTGGCTCAAAACCAATATTAACCGATGCTACAAACGGCACTTCGAATCCGATCCGAGGATTGTTGAGCAAGTTACAGTCAAGAACGATAGCGACTTTGAGGTACATCATGAGCAATGGATTCACACTGAACATCCGAACGAGTTTGAGTACTCCCGAGGAGTCTTCGACTTCGTGGCATATCCGTTTGTGGGTGGGCCTGATGATCATAGCGTGCGCGATCTGGGGTAAGGTTTCGATCTGTGTTGATCAAAGGCAGCTCTCACCAGTTTTTCTTTTGGCACTTCATATGTACGGCGTTAGTGCTTCAGAAATCTATGTCGTTCCAGTAGCAAAGCCTACCTCTTGTGAGCAATACAAAACACTCCTGCACTGAAGGTGATTTGTGACACTTGATGAATCCCTGTAACAGTACGTAGATATATACTACTACTGACCTTTGAGCATTTCCGAGGTTTCTCCATTTCTGTTTCACACTGCGTACATTTCATGAGAATTTTGTTCCGACTCTGCGCTTTGAGAAATCCACTAGTAGCTGCTAGACGACGGAAAGTATTTTCTCGCTCTGGATCAATCACATGTATCACGGCATGTGGAATCGTAGAGGAGTTATTCGTGTCAGTCATGTTCAACTCGCAAAGGCTGTGGGCAAGGTGTGGCGAGTTGATCAGTGAACTGTGGTACTATAAGGAAGACGTTATCGATTATCTTTAATGTGGATCGAGTGAATCAGTGATCATTTGAAAGGGTACCGAAGTACTCCCGAGTCCCTATTGTGGAAATCAACACTCGACGCATGCCTCGAGGTTAACGTTCACCGGTCACCGGTCAGATCTGATGCGAAATCCAAGAATTCATGACAGCAGACCTAGGTCTCCACCTTTCCAGAGAAAATGTGATATTCCATAGATGGCCTTTCAATGCCACACGTCCAATCGAATTCGGGTCACACGTCTCACCGTGCGCAGCGGCTGCTATAGCGAGTTTCATTTGAAGAACAACCCACCTACTGTAATTCAAGATAACATAGCCTATCCCACTGATGAGTAGTACTACGGGCACTGTCGACTTCAAAGTCGGTGACGAGACATACCAAACCTGGTACAACATCGTCGGTGACCTCAAGTCGGGCAAACGGCCGCTTGTTACGCTTCATGGAGGGCCTGGGATGTCTCATATCTACATGATATCGCATACCGAGATTTACTCTCTGTACGGAATCCCAGTCATATTCTATGATCAACTCGGCATCGGAAAATCTACTCATCTTCGTGATAAACCTGCTGAATTCTGAACCCCAGAATTATTCATGGATCAACTCGACGACCTTCTCGTGCAGCTCGGTATCGAAAGTGATTTTGACCTTCTGGGGCACTCATGGGGAGGGATGCTGGCTGCTGACTATGTCGCTCAGCGTCAACCTCCCGGACTCCATCGTTTAGTCATATCCAGCTCTCCGCCCTCAGAGCAACTGTGGGAAGAGAGTATGCTGGGTTATCTGGAAAATTTTCCAGCAGAGTTCAAGGAGATGGTGTTGAAACATGAAAGAGAAGGCACCGTCTCATCGACGGAGTATCAAGCAGCCATTCAAGTTTTTATGAACAAGCACACATGCCAGACAATACCTTGGCCAGAAGAGCTGATTGCTGCATTTGTTTCCGTGGAGGAAGATCCCACCGTGTCGAATGCCATGTAAGTATCCCAACCACCTGAATTCTGGACGAGTCTGAATCGAGTTCCAGGTTGGGGCCCGCACAGTTCAACGCGACCGGTTCATTGAGAACATGGTCTGTGATTGACCGCATCCATCGCATTTCATGCCCTACGCTCGTCACGAATGGGCCCGAAGAGGGAGCTCAGGACTATGTGATTGCCCCTTTCATCGAGAAACTACCCAAAGTTAAGTGGGTCAGGTTTGCGAAGAGTCACATTGCGTTCTTTGAGGATAGGGATTATTACTTTAAGGCCATCGGTGATTTTTTGAAGGTAGATTAACTGTACGGAATTTGGTCTTCGGAAGTTCCCACTACTAGTCTCCGAGTCGGGTACGTTGACAACGAATACATAAGAGAATATACATACTTCGAAGCTGCTTACCAGTTAGTGATAAGACCACGCCGATACGGAAACAGAACGTGTCATTTACGTTCCTGATGGAAGCAGAAGGCAGATAAACAACCGCCTCGGATCACCCTACGTAACTCGATGCATGGTTTCTCCGTTCCCAGCGAGAAATATTAGTTTCTTGAACTCCTATGACATAAAATCCGATTGCGTTTACCTTCATGTAAAGTTTGCACAGGCCCGCACCTTTCTCGTACTCGGCGTTTGGCTTTGCGTGTGTATTGCCCTTTAAGTCCTAGTCGGCATAGTAAAAAAGTAGCGGATCGAGAAAAATATTAAACCTAGAGGTGTATCTTAGGGCTAAGTTAGTGTATACGGATTCTAGCGGTAATACTGCATACGAGAATTAAGGTCCCTCCCTCAATGATATCGTGGTGCTCCACGCCGTAGCGTGAGATACAGAGGGTTTGAATTGCATGTCCTAGCAGACCATTCACGCGGTGTCGTCGGGATGAAACCTGGCGTCCTGCGAAGTTCATAGTGTAAGGATTCAGAAGCATCTGTTATAGCGGGTAGGTGCGAAACGAGTCACTGGGAGCTCAGCCACAGCGAAAGTTGTCGCACTGCGCAAGGAAAATAAACTGAAGTAAAGAACTAGGGAGGGGTTAAGTAGATGTAGGGCAACAAGATCTTTGTGAGCCCACACATGTGTATCTTTATCATCTGCATTTTCGTTTTCTCGGCTCCAAAAGAATACGAGAATCAAAATATACACTCACCATCTTTTCCCTCCGACTCACCGAGTCACTCGTGTCTTCCCGAACACCGCCCCTACTAGCCAGTCTAGCCTGCGTAGCTGTGTTAGGCGTGCTTCACTAAGCACAACGGAGAACGCATGCCAGCGCACGATGTGATTTCCAAAAACATCAGCAAGCAATGATCCGGGGTATTACTATAGGCGGTATCTTTCTCTGAGCAACAGAGACGAACAGTGCCAGGGCCTCGAGTGCGCCGGAACTCAAGCCAACCACCTCTTCGTCAATTTCGGATACTGTCACCTGTTAGTTACGTGTCCGTTTCATCAGTGACTGCGTCCAAAGCAATATTGCGCTGTTGTCCATCCTGCGTTGTCCAATGTCGTCGCATTCGTCGATGAGCACGTCCGCCATTTGAACTTCGCGCCGCACGTGCAAGTCATGTGATCGTGTCACTATCATTCCAGACTTTGACTCACGAGTTCCCATATACCACGTCATACACGAATATCGTAGGATCCGCGTCATCACTACCGGGCATCTGCAGTCATGATCGGAGGGTCCACGTATCCTGAAAAAGCAAGAGCAACCCACACTGAAGGAGAGTGAGACGGCGTTACACACATAGGGAATGAAGTTCCTTACAGAGGAAAAGGGGGAAGTGTTTAAGCCATAGCCTTTGGTTTTCTTTGGTCCGATGTTAATGAAACAACCGTTGGTGGAATGTCGAAAGTGAATTGTTGAAGTGACCTGCAAGTCACTTCACATCCACATCGATGACGATGCCGACATGACTACGGCATGACACGTTAGTATCGGCTAACACTACATACATCAAGGCCCTATATCGGTGATTAATCGATGGGTTTATGCCAGTTGCAAAGTCCGTGTTGCACCTGAAGCGAGTCAAAAGAATAAATTAATCATAGACGATGTAATACATGAGGCAAACTATCAAAGCTCTTGATTGCGGGTGTTCCATCAATCCAAGAGGTTGTACACTCATTTCATACATAGGTCGTAAGGGGCATCACATTTCTGCCCACATCACCGGCCCCATCACCATGCCTATAGTCCATATCTATATCATCAAATTTGGTCAACATGTTCCAAAATGCGCATCGGATGACCTTACCACGGTCAGTGCTTTAACAAAAAGTGACGGGTATTCGTAGAATCGCGGAGCATATTTATTCCCAGGTCTGGGATGGGCGAACAACGCCCAAATAGAGTATATCGCTATGGCAAGAGAATTGCGTGCCAACAGTGACGGAGAATGAGTGATCCTGGGAATCCCGGAACAAGATCAGCGCGATCACCACAATTACTGATGTATTACTGACCCAGCTGCTAATGACATGGGTTCATTGGAATACTCGGCACCTTTCCCGAAAAACTTGAATGCCCCTTCCTGCATAATGTTGAATGCCTCCCCTACGTACACGCACAATCATAAGCTTCCAAGCATTCCAAAGCTAATAGTGACGCACCATCGGCCGCGAATAGGCCAGCCCAACTCATGCTCATGACATTGATAGTGTATGCGAGTGGTTTTCTCATGTGGTGCCACTTCCGGAGGACGGCCGAGATTTCATCCCAGTTGCCAAAGTTCTCGATGTGGGCCAGAAGATCAGAGAGGATGACTACGTCATTCAAGGCGACCGTCATTCCACCCGCAGTTAACGGGTGTCGCATATTTAATGAATCTCCCAGTAGAAACGTGCCTGCCTTGCTAGATCCTCCCTGCTTTGTGGGTGGAAGATAATAATGCGGGACTCGTCGCACACGCGACGTTTCCAGAGCATTGAGAATGGGCGCGTGTAACGATGATGGAAGCTGAGGAATGATGTCGCGAATTATATGTTCCTGCAATACTGATAGTAAGTGGGGGAGATCGCAACCACACAACATGGCACAATTACACACCTTGAGATCTGGCGGCGGCTGCTTCAATTCGATCAGCATCCGATACTCGTTATTAGGGAGCTCAAAAAGGATGACCGGTCCGGCGCCTTTCAGTATAGCCATAGTGGCATACTCGGGCATCGGCAACTTCAGATCTTTCACAATCAGACCTGCAAAGTAGCCTTCTTGCGAAGGCTCATACGGCATGCTCCCGAGGACGGCAGATCTAAACTTAGATAAGGAGCCGTCCGCAAGAACGACGAGGTCAGCAAAGTATGACTCTGGCTGACCACCCGCTTTGGAGGCGAGAACGCCTATTACGCGAGACGTGTCCTTGTTCTCGATGAGACCTGTTACTGTGGTCTCGATTATGTCAATATTGGGTGTCCGGCGTGCGCGGTCACGCAAGGCCATGATAAATGCTCCGTTGTCGAAAGCCTGTGCGGTATGGCCTTCAGGGAATGGGGTGCAAATGCCCTGCTCCCCTCGCAGGACATGATAACCTAATAAAGAAACAGAGCCAAGTTCCCCGAGGCATGACTCCAGACCAAGCTCCTTGAGGGCGGTAACACCCCCAGGTTGGAGCAATTCGGCGACAATACGGTCTGGCTTTGATAAGGAACGCTCAAGCAGAGCTATCCGCAGAGGAGTAATGCGCTTATTATAAGTCTTTGTGGCAAGGGCATAGGCAAGAGCTGGGCCTGCCACACCGGCACCGACAATGAGTATATCGTAAGAAGAGCTCGAGAGCATGGTGAGATGGAGAATTATGACGGGCAATGCTCACATGCTATTTATCAGAAACGAGTCCTGCCATATAAATCGTTTCTCCTCGGGTAATACCTACTCCATGCCGGTGAAAAATATTCGCGCCGGATAACGCCCAGATCTTACCTGCCAAGGCCTGAAGATCATTCGACATAAGCTGACAGTATGCCACCCGAACATCGATTACGGTCTATTCGTGATAACGTATTTTCTCTCTTCGGTTACCACATTAAAGGTACATGCGCGGTGCTAGTGTATAACTCATTTTAGAGTGATACTTTTAGGACAGTTCAGGGACACTCGTACACGGTACTCTTTCTGGTATAGTCATGACCGTCCTCTCGAAGATGTGATGCGCCGATAGCCTAAAGCCACCAGATCAAGATATCAGATTGGTCCAAGACTGAGATTGTTCACTACGTTATCACCAGAGATCTGGGAATCGTTCATTCCCGGAGGTGGAACCCAGTGGGGTCTGGCTGTGCCGGGAGCAGCGGTGTGTTGAGAAATGCTCATCGTATACTGGATGCGTCGATTGGCAGTATCCTGGATATGAAATGGTTCGATGATTAGCTAATAAAGACGGGGCAAAGGCTCTGATGCTATTACCTTGTGTTTTTATTGAGTGAAAATATGAAAATCACACTTTGACTGGCGCACATTTGTAGTCTCGTAGATTCATCTGTTCACATTTTTGATTCCCTTGCTAAATGTGCTCATGTAGGCTGTAAAGGCTGTCGAAAATAGCATCAGAAGTGCATCGAGGTGAGGGAGACGGAACTAGGCCTGCGTTTCAAATGGTAGTCTTGTCCTTGATATTTTCATCACTCTAGAATCAATCAACTAGAACACTGGTAGCGACGACGACGAAGTTGCAGATTTGCTTACTTCGTTGTCTAGAGTCGTAATAGTTCTTAATTGGATATGTGGATAACTGAGGGAACAGAGTCACGTACCTTCCGTGACAAACTTTGCCCAAACAAAGGACTCACCGACTCGCGCGACGCGTATGATGCCTGAGTACACCACCTGCACCCACCCAACACGCTTTCAGCAATAAACCTCACCCTTCCAACCCTTTGCTGGCTCCTTCAGATATCTGGTTTTGCCATCTTCGGAGCACTCAGGCCTTTCTTCATCTCTACCGCCACCTTCAAATCCTTCATTTCACTACCCTCATGCAGATAGCGCTGCGAGCCTCGTGGAATTAATACGTAATAGGCTGCCGCACAGGTAAATGTCATCGTACCCTCCATGGGTACTAGCCCAACACCCGTTGTGCCTTCGGCACAGGAAGCAAAGAAGCGCTTCGCGCTCCTTTTTGGCTTCCTGGCCTTGGCTGCATCCTAATATGTGCAGTAAATAAATAATGAAATTTTGATTTTTGAATGAGAGAACAGGGGAATGGGTGAACATGGGAACAGGGAAACAGGCCAAAGGATCGCTCGCAAGCTCGCTCTCCTTTGACCCGTTTCCCTGTTCCCATGTTCACCCATTCCCCTGTTCTCTCATTCAAAAATCAAAATTTCATTATTTATTTACTGACACTTACAATGCTATGGCCTAAAAACCCGTGACCAAGAGGTTAAGCGGGCCACGTGAGAAAGCCACGCGAGATTTCCTAAAAGAGGTTTAAGCGAGCTAAGCGTTCCTAAGCGAAAACCACATGGCTCTAAGCGCAAACCACGCGAGCTAGCGAGATAATTCCCACCCGTCGCAACCTACTTTATAGACTAGCCCAACACCCGTTGTGCCTTCGGCACAGGAAGCAAAAGAAGCGCTTCGCGCTCCTTTTTGGCTTCCTGGCCTTGGCTGCATCCTAATATGTGCAGTAAATAAATAATGAAATTTTGATTTTTGAATGAGAGAACAGGGGAATGGGTGAACATGGGAACAGGGAAACAGGCCAAAGGATCGCTCGCAAGCTCGCTCTCCTTTGACCCGTTTCCCTGTTCCCATGTTCACCCATTCCCCTGTTCTCTCATTCAAAAATCAAAATTTCATTATTTATTTACTGACACTTACAATGCTATGGCCTAAAAACCCGTGACCAAGAGGTTAAGCGGGCCACGTGAGAAAGCCACGCGAGATTTCCTAAAAGAGGTTTAAGCGAGCTAAGCGTTCCTAAGCGAAAACCACATGGCTCTAAGCGCAAACCACGCGAGCTAGCGAGATAATTCCCACCCGTCGCAACCTACTTTATAGATAGGTACATACCCACCGCGGTTTATGGAAAACACCGCAGGTACGTTACCAAGAAAAGTCTATTAACAACAATCAAACGAATATTACTAGTTCAGCTTCGACTTCGTTTCACTTCCGTTTTTGACTCCTTACAGAGGCTAGAAGGTTCCCCATCACTGGAAGATCATTTCTGCCCCAGGCTTCGAGGCAGAGAAAGGAATGGATCGTTGATAGTGCGAGTCTATTGCGAATAAAGTGAAGGAGCTGCCGGCCCTACACGAAAATACGTTCCGAGTCAACCGCAGTTGATGTTATTGGATAAGATAGCTGATTGAAAGAGGATTCAAGGGTGTCATATTTGGAACAGAGAGATAGTCCCTGGTGCCACCCGATGAAACGTTGAAGTACGGTAGTTGCTTCTTTGGTCTTGTCAAGCGCTCAACATCACGCACACTGACCACTATAATTTCGCAGCCTTATTTTCTCTCTCTTTCATCACTACTAATACTGCCTTTGCTTGCATGTCATGATGATACGGTATCAACGTTCGTTACATCACGCAGAACTAGGAAGATGGCTGGCATCGTGTTTCATCGTGAGATTCGACTGTCTTGGCACCGGTGCGTCTCACTTTGTAAGGGTTCGGGCAGCTAGTCTGAAGCAGTGGGGCAACACGAGCGATCTAGTCCCCCTACGGATATTGATCATCCTTACTCAGGGGTGATGCTGACTTTCGTGCGCCGCTGGTTATCACGGCCTGATGAACCTTCCCGGAGCAAGTTTACTCAGTTCCGCGGAACTGGTTCTGGATCAAAACTTACTCTACTTACTCTAGCTTCTTGCATGCGCTTCGAAGTCCCGTTGATAACTGCTTCAGGTAAATTGCAAAATTCCATTCCGCATTATTCTCGACTTGTACTTATTGATTGATCTGATCCCCAGTAACGTTCCCAATCGGAATACAATCAGCACAATCCATCTGCAGCCTAGCGCCAACCTTGTCCTTCGTGGACTCTGCTAATGTGACGCGCCTCATCCAGGGTTATTTGCCATTGTTGTGTAACTGGCGGTCGCTAGGAACCACTTTCAGCTTCTAGTTCGATAATTTGTGTGTACACCATGATGTCATGATCTCGCACATACTACTTATTCTCACACAGCGGAAACTTTAAATCGTTCACATCCAGACCTACGGAGTGTCATTCATACAGCAACTTTCCCAGGATAGCGGTTCTGACCTTTGAGAATGACCTAATCCGCCAGAATGACGAGGTCAGTAAAATATGACTCTGGCTGAATGACCATCCATTTGGAAGGCCGCCGCGGCCTATCGCGCGCCATGTCCTCTATCGACAAGCCTTGTTACTGGAACCTTAATCACGACGGCGTCGAGTGCATTTCGTGCGCGTCATTGCAAATGATCTGTGGTCAGAAGCTCGTGCCATCTTAATCGTATTAATGATATTCCCCATTAACGGCAGGTGAGAAAAGATCGAGGGTACCTGACATTCCGATGCATGTTGGTGTAAGTAATCTACCACCAAGCAGTGGTTGTCCACTACTCGGAGCTCGGGGACCTTGCTTAGCTCAGGGAATACACGAGGAATACAAGTAGACATCGTCTATTCAAATGTTTGTATTTGTCCTGTGTCCCGTGTGAAGAAATGTATACGTTCAGGAAATTATTGGTACAACTACGTGTTCGGAACGCAACCGTCACGTAGTATCCACAGACTACGTCTATCACCGCGTAAGGATAAGCACGTATAGCTATATGGTGAGTTGTTAGGCCTCCTGAACCAATTACCGTTTACTTTAGGAAGGGTGCTCGGTATTCTTTGCAAACCTACGTCGTGAGTATAGGAAACCACGACCTTGACTTGCCCGCAGATCTTAAATACAGCACAACAGAAAGCTTCCAATCAATTTCTGGTTTTCCTTTTCCCGAGTGTCAAGGTATGTCGAATCAAAATATATGACGAAGTCCTTATAAGGGTGTCGATCACCATATCTATTGAGCCGCGAAGACTCCCCCCTTTATTTTGGGCACAAGATATCCTAGACGCTCCTATTCCAAATGGATTTTTCACCACAAATGGTATAGTCTTCCCCTGTCTTCCCTTGAACCATTCATTGGCTCTTTTGATAAAGTCAAGCATATTAATATTGTCACAGTATGATATCCGCATTTTTTGTAATTCCAATTTTTGTCCATTGAGGGTGAGACCCTATATAGGACAGTACTTTCTAATCCATGGGACCCCCAGTGTCCTTTCTAATCTCTGAAGTCGCGAATGCCCTGATGTGGGGCGTACCCCCATCAGCCGTTCCCGCCGACCGTTTTAGACGCGCACTTCATGGATATCCGCCTTCGCAGTAGTGGAACCTTGAATACGATTGCTATGAACAACAGTATTAGGGGTTAACATCCTTATTTACATTCGCATGATCTCGGAGAACTGGCAGAACTTGCCGTGTTTGACAATAATATCCAATGATCTCGTTTCCGCGGAGTCTTAATTTGAAACATACTTCGCGAGCTATCCATTGTCAACAGGCGCTTAGATTCGCTGCTAGGTGCTTACAAGGCCTGGAACCATCTAATCCGGCGGCATCCTCACCTTCTTGATTATGAAACTTGGAGTTCCCAGTGCCAGCGTAGTATGTGTATATCGAACCAAATTGGCAAGATTTTCCGCATCATTATCCTTCTCCTTTGATGAACTCTTTAGGAGCGCTCCACAGTTACATGAAGTCCAAACAGCCATTTGCTAGCTCCACGTCTAATTTTTCCATGGGCGCTCCGTATGATAGACGTTATGGCGGTGCGGTACGACCCGAAAAGCAACCTGGCAGTGCTGCAAAAGATCAGAAACCATACTGGGAAGCAGACAGTGACGTACGGCGATAAAGACCGTCCAAAAAAACGCATGATGCTGTGTGAAATTTTTGTCGTAAGAACGTTGGAAGCACAGTGCACCTACATCTAAGGACCATGCTGCATGTGGTGAAGAGCTAATTCGTCCGAGTCTGAACTAGTCGCCTCCTATGATTACACAGACGGGAATAGAATGACTTCTGCATAGGAATAAATATCCAATCACTGAAAAGTGACGGTACAGTACTGATTAGTGGCGCACGATATTAAAGGGTCGAACGTTGGTCGAACCTTAAATGATAGCTCGTTAGTAGCACTAGAGCGGAGAACGTTCCCTATATTGCCCAGAGTCTAGATCACTCTGAAAATTGAGCCGAATTCAAAATACTGTAAATCTAGAACGATAGCGTATGTGAGCGAAAAACAGATTGCCGGACATAATCATTATATTTTACCGAAAAATCGATGCTCACAAGCCCTTCAGAGGCATCCAGAAAATCCGAGGTTTCCACACCATTAACTGTGACTGGAACCGCACATCTGCAAAAGTCAGGGTTTATGTAAGTGTGAAGCATGAACACGTGCAAAAAACGAAGTCTATGTACGGACCGAGTAAGGTCAAGGGATCTCTCCTCCATTCTCGCTTCCACCAACTCGGCGTAAGCGCTCGCATATCGACTGTTTTCTCTTGACATCTGCCTTGAAACATCGATATTCTGAATAAAAACATTTTCATCTGGTCATGAATCGCTTAGCTACTGATCCTAACCTTCAACAATGCCCAGACTTCACTTCAGACACTTTCCAAGCGAGTCATGCTCCGCTTTTGAATCTGGCTGTCAATAATGCACAAGCGGCCGTTATCTTGCAAACTATCTGGCTTGCCACCAACTCTGCCTTAAAAATCCAGTGGCAGGAACAAGTTGATGCGGATGGACTGGAAGCTGTGGAACAACAATGTCTACTTGATCATGAAGCTGAACAGCATTGTATTGAACAAAAACTGCAAGATGCAGTCATCGCTGAGGAAGATAGGAAAAAGAATCGCATTCACCTCATCACTATTCCAGATCGTCCTCGCCCCAAGTGGGCTGCTGAGGAAGTATTAGTCGCCGACTTTGCATTACGCAAACTTGACAAAGCGCAGTTTGTTGAATTGTACTATTGGACTAATAAAGGGCTCGCTGATGTGCGAACATCCTTTCGCACCGGGGATGATGACAGCATGGTGCCCACAGCAGGCGTTGATGGTGCAGCCACCTGGGTCTCAGCCAGCGTAGCTCGTCCTGCCACGGGCGTCATTCCTGATCGCTTACTTGCTCCGCTTGACTTCTCCTGAGCTATTCCCCGTTTTATCGCCACACTTGAACAATGAGGCTGGTCTAACATGTGTGTTCTCATGTTGGCCAACTTCTTTGGAGCTTTGATGTTACACAAATACTAGACTTCAGATAATGTCTTAGAAATGCAAGCTCTACTCACCTATCAGGAGGAACAATGACGCACTTGGCATCAAGCAATTCCTCAACCCTCTGGTGCCTGGAACATCTCAATCATTGATGGAGTGGAGCTATCTAGTGTATATGATCACATCTATCATGCTGAGAGAGAACAAACCTAGAATATGATCTTAAGGTTCTTTTCTCTTCGTTGAGTCTTTCCAACACGCACTGACATTGAAATATTTTCTTCTTTGCTTTGTAATTCCGTTACTACCCTTGGTGGTTGATTTACTGTGTTCCTATTGGGCTAATGCTCTTTGCACATTACTTCCTGCGTTTGCATTCACAATGTCTGCATTACGTGTTTACCTTCATCGCAGCGGTTACTTGCATTTATGGTTTCTTATCTTGTTGCGATCTTGCACAACTTGCAGTGCACCCATTATCTTCAATCCAACTCCTCCAATGAGGCTGTTTTTCAAAACCGCACCAGAGGCCGTCTTTCTGTGCCTACCTATGTTTCCTCTGAACGTCGTGGTTCGCCGGCGGATCAACAGCACGCTGCCTCACCATCTACCATCCTCAAAAACACCCGTCTTGACAAATCTGCATGACCAGTGTCGGGTTTTTCCAATGGCACACACGGACAATGTTCTCCTGCCATGTGCGCCATATGTCTCGGGCAGAACAATCATTCGTTCATCGAGTGCTCTGCAACACGTATCTGGGACAACTCACTCCCATCAGCCAGCAAGCGTATCAACCATCAGTTGCTCATCCGCAGCACGGACAAGCCCCTCTGCATTGATTGGCAGAGGGGAAAAGGATGTACGACTTGTTCACACGATGAATGTCACTTGTGCTCTGGCTGTCTCTCCACCTCTCACAGAGCCCAGCACTGTACTTGAGTGCAGATGGCTCTACCCAGTGTGTCTGTATGATCCTGAAGCTTGGGAAAGACTGCTACAAGAGCATGGGCTTTTGGAGCAGTATAGGAAGATTCCTGATGGTTTTCGTAACAGTTTTGACTTGCATCTACCTAGTCTTTTGGCCTCACAAATCACTCCAAATCACCCCTCACTTGTGCAACATCGTGATGCCTTTAATTCCATCATTAAAAAAGAACTGGACTCTGGCTGTTATGTTGGTCCCTTTTCTCGCTCTCAATTACATGCTATCTTGGGAGACTTTCAAACTTCCCCCGTTTCGATTATATCTAAGTCCGGAAAACCAGGGAGGTTTCAAGCCATACAAAACTTTTCCTTCCCACTCTCAGTTTCTCTTCAATACCCTCGTCCTTCCATCAATTCAGCAGTGGACTCAGATGATTTCCCATGCACTTGGGGGACCTTTGATACAGTTTGCTCCATCATACGTCATCTTCCACCAGGTTCCCAAGCAGCAACTCAGGATGTCACTGAAGCATATCGCACAGTACCTTTACTTCCTTCTCAATGGCCAGCTACAGTCATTCAGATCACAGACAATTCCTTCTGTGTTGATATGTGTACTTCGTTCGGCATGGGACCTTCAGCAGGAGCTTATGGCTATGTCGTGGATGCGGGTGTGGATCTTTTACAAGCATCTGGATTGGGTCCACTCACTAAATGGGTGGATGACCATCTTTTCTTTCGGATTGAAGTTTGCTATCTTGCTAGTTATAATGCTTACTGTCAGGCATTACACACTACTTTATCTCCTAGTTCCTTCTGTCACACAGGTGGCCGCATCTGGTATGAAGGTTTGCATTTTGAAGATGGCACTCTGGAAGTGTTTGGAGAGGATGGTCATTTTTGCATTCAGGATTTTTCACAGAGTTCTACTCGCTCTAGTGAGGATATGCGTTTCTCTTACAACTTCAGTGACATTAACAGATTCTCTGGCATTTTGCGAATACCTTGGGAACCCACAAAAGACATGCCCTTTGTGTTACAGTACGCTTACCCCCCTATTCATTTCTTTACTTACCCTTTGTATTACATCACGATCGCCTGTTGTCGCCATCGCTAGATGACCAATGTTTCCCTTCTTGGATTGCTTATCGTTTCTTGCGCATACATACTTAATTAGGCGGTTGTCTTTCATCTTCATACTTGCCCTAAATCTCACCTAGGATCCATTATAAATACGTGCCTTTGTACCATGTAGTTCTTCACTTTAATCTTACTGGGTTTTACCTGATACTTGACTTCCTTCGTCTAAGCCCTCCAAGCTTAGTCGTCAGAAACTGATCTCTGACTTAGAGCACTCCTTTTTGTCAGTCTAAACCTTTGAACCTAACTCCAAGGTTGTACCTTGTTGTTAGCTATTAACTTTGCAAGCAGACTTCATTGTCATTGCATTGTTAGACCAGACTCAACCACGAAGGCTCTCTTTTGAGTCTAGGTTGTTAGAACCCATCCCAGTTCATAACACTTTGCTTTCGAAGTGGTTTTCATTGGTCTTCTCTGGAACTTATCTCACCTCACTGTCACTTTGGCAGAAACGAAGAAGGAGAAATATCGAGCAGCTATTACGGACTGGCTCGCACGTCCTACCCATGTGCTCCTGGAAGTGCAACAACTCTACAGAAAATTGCTTCAAGCATCCTTGGTGGTTCCTCACGGTTGAGCCTACCTCACTGCCATGGAATCCATGCTTAGTATCTCCAGTGCACGTCCTTTCGTGCCACATAATCCCGTCTGACACCTCAATGATGATCTGTCCTGGTGGATCTCCCAACTCTCTAACCCCAAACTTCACAGAAGCATTCCCCAACCATTCCATATTATCAACGCCCACGCCTACTGCGATGCCAGCTCAGGTGTTGGCATCACAGTTGTTATCCATGGGTTTTGGCACACTTGGTCCCTATTCCCAGACTGGTGCACCCTTGATGGCGCTAAGGACATCAGGTGGGCCAAGGCAGTTGGATTTGAACTGCTCATCCGCACCATCATTCAACTCAGGATCCCTGCCTTGGGCCAGCACTTCCGGGTTCACTGTGACAACCTGGGAGTCATCAACGGCTGGAAAAATGGGTGAAGTAGGAACTGGGCCACAAACGGAGTATTTAGACACATCCTTGCTCTGCTCGAGCCGTTCAGTCCTAACACCTCCTTCCACCTCTCTTATATTCCCAGCAGCGACAATCCAGCAGATGCCCCATCTCAAGGAACATTTGCATCCAAACAGCTCCTCCTTCCACCCATTGAACTTCCTGTTGCGCTCTCCAAATTCATCAGAGATGCCTCCCTTAAATTGACAAGTTCCGATTTCTCCTTGTCCTCCAATCAGCACCAGCGAGATGCAGTTCATGACGAGCCGGTTGACGAGTCAATGGGGTGGGATTATGGAGAAGAGCTTTTGTGTTTCCGCGACAGCTGGGATGGATAGAAATTCCCGTTTCCTGAATACTCCACCTATTGCAACATCAGACGCACCTATAGCTCACCCTCGTCCATACATCTCTTCCCTTACACCCCTTCCCTCCTCCCTGCATCCGCATTGCCTAGCGAAAGACCGCTTACATCTGTGGTGTCCAACTCAAAGTCGTGCCCCTCTAGATCACAATGGCACCGCACTACCATTATCTGAAGGTGATTTGAACCGAATTCTCACAGTCATTGGGTACTCCTTTGCCTCGGGTATGAAGGAAACTTATGGTTCAGGCTTATTAGCCTATCGTGTTTTCTGCGATGCTCATAGTATACCAGAGGATCAGCGAGGCCCAGCTTCCTCACTGTTGCTCTTAAGCTTCATTGCAAGTTGTGCAGGTTTGTATTCTGGAAAACTCTGGAGAATTATTTCTATGGCATTCGGGCCTGGCATCTACTTCATGGTCTTGCATGGTTAGGAGATTCTGCTCAAATAACTTCAGCTCTCACAGGAAGTGCTCGTTTAGCGCCTCCACCTTCGAAGCGCCCCAAGCAACATCCATTCACAATCAACATCCTTCACAATATTCGTTCAGTTCTAGACATGTCTAGTCTTTTGGATGCAGCAGTATATGCCTGTCTTGTAACTTCCTTCTTTACTCTTGCTCACCTTGGGGAGTTGATGGTGCATTCGCTAAAAGCCTTCAATCCCTCCCTACATGTCAAAGTCTCTGATATTCACTATGAAGAAGATTGCCACAGTCTCCGAGTCACTGTTTTTCACCTTCCTTGTTCTAAAATGTCTCCCTCTGGAGAGGATTTGTACTTTGCAGCTCAGACTGGAGATGTTGATCCTCAACAGGAACTGAAAAATCACTTGCAGGTGAACACACCGTCAGCCACTGATGCATTGTTTAGCTGGTGTCATCAAAGAGGGCTTCGTCCGCTCACTTGTTCAGAATTCACGCGGTGCATTGAATGTGCCTCTTCTAAACTAGGAACAGAGCCACTGAAAGGTCATGGGATCCGTATCGGGGGAACTCTGGAGTATCTGTTGTGGGGAGTGTTGTTCAAGACAGTGAAAGCTATGGGCCATTGGGGTGGTGATGCCTTTCAAAGATATCTTAGGCAGCATGCCGTTGTCATGGCTCCTTACCTCCAAGACACTCCCATTTTAGAGCCCTTCACCCACTATGCGATGCCTCCAGTTCGTTAACTTTGTGAGTACTCACTTTATGACTATCCTTTGGGGGCAAGCATGCGCTGGCTGCATCATTTGGCTCCTAGACTCTTGGGAATCTCCACTCATTACTTGCCCTTTTTTCTTTCAGGGCTCGAAGTTGTGTTTCGGTCGAAAAAACCCAAAAGGTTTCTTACCCAAATATTTGTTAGCGTTATCGGTAGTTGAATCTCAGTTGTTTGTCGTCGCTTGCGTTCCGTTTAGCATTTCAATAAAATATTTATAAAAAAATGCTGGGCCTTGTTTGACCTTAGGTGTCCACAACATAGATCTATGCGCATCAATAGCTGTGTGGCATCACGAGGGGGAAGAATTAGCAAGGTAATTGAGGACAAATGATATCAGTGCTACGAGAGAGCTTGGCTGATTTCTATCTAGCAAGTTCGTTGAGTGGTTTGGGCGAAAGCCCTCAGGGCTTTTCCGGCCCGAAGCAGGGGTCCAAACCTGTGCGTCAAAGGTGAGCTGTGTTCCCAGATCTTAGGAGTGCATCGACGCATGCAGCGAAGTTTGATGCCCTGGAGTCAGGAGGTGTACTCACTAATCCGTTTAGCGTACCGCTGGCATCATGTGGCGGGTAAACGGTTCCAGGCAGGGTTTTGATTGGATGTACGGCGCTAGGATTAAGGCGTGGTCTCTTAGGTAAAGCGTGAACGCGTCTCCTGACCATCTGCCCATGGCCTTGACTACATCAAATGGTACTCCTCTTAACAGATATTCTAGAGTCCCACCTATTCGTAAGCTGTGTCCCTTAAGGTCCAGCAAACCTGCTGATTGTGCTGCAATAGCGATTCTCTTGATGAACTCTTTCTTCGATAGCGGGCGAAGGCCCTTGGGATGTTTCCACGCGAAGAGGTGGGCTTCGCTCTCTGCTTTGTTGACGTTCAAGTGATTCTGTAGTGCTACTTTTGGATCTGTTGGGCCTTCTTGGGCTGCCCAATATGCATCTTCTCCTTCGATTGGAGAGACTTTCGTGCAGGGTAGACGGAATTTCGTGACGGGGAGACCGTTGCGGTCCTGCGATTCTGATATTCCAGCTCTGGTGATGTGTTTTTCTGGGTTAAAGTCTTTAATGGTTTTTACAGTGAATTCTCCGAGTCTCGCGATGGAATAGAACGTGGTGGTGAGGCATGCGAAAACGGCCGCATCTAGCAGTGCATTGAGATCTAGGTGTTTGCGAATCTCTGACATGAAAGCGGGTGTATAAGGGAGTCTTTTCGGTCTCTTTGATGCTGTTGGAGCCAGTGCCATTGCTCCATCAAGTACGGCTTTGAGCTCGGATGGTGGGATCACCCAGCTTCTGCCGTGCAGTAAGTGCCAGGCCCTCAATCCTGCCGCATAGTTGGATAGTGCTGATCCGGAGTATGAGCCCGCACAGCTCGAGAGGAAAGCTAAGAGGAGTGTCCGGCTTATAGGGCACTGTTCCTCCTCTGCAATGGCCTGTGAGTCACAATATACATGAAATGAAAGAAGTCTGGCTCCATATGATTCCTTGGTGGACGTAGCCCAGGACGAACCCATGACTTCGAGGATGCAATTGAGCTGTGCGTCTGAAATTAAATGGGATGGGGATCCGGATGTGGGTTCCGCTTTTCTGGTACTGTCTCCTGCTGGGATCCATAACCTCAATCTGTCTCGAGCGAGGCAATGCGGGCGAAGGACGGATGGGTTGGGAGTGAGGTCTGGGCGATAGGCATGAGGGGTGCATGTGGTATTGGTTGGGGTAGGTAGTGCTGCTCCAAAACAAGCTACCTTGGAGTCATTCGTCTTTGAGCGCACAGCTGACAATGTAGTCTTCTTCGGCTCTCGCAGTGGCGGCTCTTTCTGCTGCTTGCTGCTTGATGAGAGCTCGGTTGATGAGCTTAGCTGCTGGAGGGGCATAATTCCCGTCGCGTAGATGGCGGATTTCTGCAGGGGAGAGAGGCTCTGTTGCATCGATGATGAAGGTGCTAAGTTCATCTGGAATGGGGATTTTGGGAAGAAGAAGGCTGATTGGTCTGTAGATTCCTCTAGACGGGTCATCTGCTGGGTTGGATCCGCTTGTGACATAAGCTGTTGAGATGTCGAGATGGTTGGGTAAATCATGCAAGAAATTGCTGATTCTCTTGAAGACGCCATTGACAGCTGTGTTTCGATGGCGTCTTTTCCACCAGCCTTCGACGACTCCAGTATTATCCCCGTGTACAAGGACGTTGCTGCCAATGTTAGTGAAAGTGGCGAGGGTGTATACAAGGAGCTCAAATCCCACTGCTTCAGCCCACCCGATATCTCGTTTACCATTGTGCGTCTTCCAGCCTGGTATGAGTCTCCATGCTCTCCAACGTTCTCCAATGACGATTCCGATTCCGACGCCCGAGCTCGCGTCTGAGAAAGCAGATGGGTCCTTGAGTGAGGTCTGGGGGTAAATGTTCCTTGATGCTCCGCCTGATTGCAATAGGTCCAACCACCATATTAAGTCTTCAGCTATGCTCTTCTCAGGCCTGTGCGGGAGAAACGGGTTATTCCCACACGGCGCTAGCATGCTCTCGAGCCCTGTTAGATATGCGCGACCTCATGGTACCGCTGAACAAGCATGTAGCAGTTTACCATATAGCTTCTGTACATCATGTAGGATGTGTGTTTGCCGTTTTCTCCACTTATGGATAGCTAGGAGGTATTTTTCTATCTTTTCTGGGCTTAAGGATACTATTCTAAGTTCGATGTCCCAGAGGAATCCAATGTAGATTGTCGATGACTTAAAGAGTTGATCCTTTAGAAGTTCCCACAAGATTCCTAATTTTCCGGATAGATCGTTAATGTCTTGTAGGCAATAGGCGAAGAGTTTGTCATGTTCTGATCGCAGTGAATGTTCTGATAGGTCTCTCAGTGGGTTTGAGCAGTCTTCGCTTTGCTCCTCTATTTGCCCACTGTCTGGGCACGTATCTCCATACCATAGGCGACTTCCTGACTGGTGTATTCTGTCTTTCACAAAAAATTTTGCCCAGCTCGCTCGTTGTTGGTTGTATTCCTGAAGGTACGCTCTTCGGATCCTAAAGAAAATGTGATCATCGACCCACTTGTCAAGTGGGCCGATTCCATGGTATCGGAAAATCTCGGCTGCTGCATCAGCTACGTGCCCATAGGCACCTGCTGACAGGGAGGCTCCGAAAGCTGCGCAGATATCTACACAGAAAAGAGTTTCCGAGATTCGCACTACTCCAGCTGGCCATTGGGAAGGGTGCAGAGGTACCGTTCTGTATGCTTCTGCGATATCCCTGGTTGCTACTTCTGATCCTGGAGGCAGCATCGAAATCAGTTGAAATATTATTGAGAACTTACCCCATGTGGTCGGGAAGTTGTTAGCATCGATGTTCGAGTTTATGGATGGGTTTGGGAAGGCAGGACTATATGAGTGCGGAAAGGAAAAATTTTGTACGAGTCTGAATTTCCCGCGTTTTCCAGGTTTCGGGATTATTGATAGAGGAGAGGACTGGAACGGTCCTATCAACTGTTCTAAAACTTCAGCTGTGAAAGGACCGATGTATCTTCCTCTCTCGAGTTCTTTCTGGACGATCGCGTCGAACTCGGTCTTGTATTCACTAATAGAGTCTCTATTTGGGGGGGATTGTACAGCGTGAATAGATGGGAAGTCTATTTTGAAGCCCAAATGAAAACCTTCTGGAACTTTAGCGAAGCGGTGACCTGCACCAAACTGGTTTGGTGCATGGCTGACTAATCCTCTCTCACCCTAAGCCTATAAACTAGAGCACACATTAATAGTCCATTTTTTTTCACTTTTGCCTCTAGGCTTGATTATTTTTGAAGATTTTTTTATGTAACCAGTTTTACTCCGAAGGCTGTGAGGATGACTAAGAAAGAATCTCACGCATGTCAGGTGACTTAGAAAATTATTTCCCACATGAGTTGTCCTGCGGGAAAAGGCACAAAACCCTAAATACGAAGGACATGTTGAAAAACCATTGCAACAAACAACTGAGAAGTGTAAATATGGAGAGAGAGTCCATAACTTATGTAACCAGCTCTAGACCTTTTGCTTTGCCTCTGTTAGGCCACAGGAAAGTCACATGATTTACCTGTGCTTGACATGACTCAGCTATATACCACAGTGACTCATCTGATATGACTCAGCATGACTCCAAATGACTCAGATTAAGGTTTATGACTCCCTATGACTCATAATGACTCCTAGTAACCTTATTATGCCAGTAGCAAACTATATTGTACTAGTACCACACAGCCACATGAATTTGTCTATATAAAGGGCCCACTTTGAGCAGTGAGTCCAGAGAGAACTTTTGACCCCCAATTACTAGTGTGAGGTGTGATCATAGCCAACAACAGTGAGAGACTGTAAGATTGGTGAAGGTACCCTTCAGTGAGACAGTAATTAGTGTGAGCTCATTGTTCTCCACAACCAGCAAGGCCTGGTACTGTCTCTTTTGTTTGTTTTTCTGATTTCTTCTTTTATTTTTCTGGATTTCTTTGTCTTCAAGCATAAGATATTCCACACATTTGTGTTGTCTCTTTAGACCACCTAAGACTTAGAATAGCTTAGTGGGGGAGACGCTTGGAGTTGATAAGTGTACGCTTGACCTCACACATCTGAGTAGAGAGAGTGAGCCAGGGTTTCATTGCCACAGCTTTAGCTACTGAAAGGGGACTTGGTATTGAACGCCAAGGATGTCCGTTCCTGTATCTGTTTAATACTCATTGTGAGTACCTTGGCAGCAGGTTCAGTAGTACGTAAAGACTCTAAGCATTGACTAGTCCTGACCATTGGTCCTACCTGTTTTGCGCTGAGGGAGTGATCGTTATAACTCTACACAGTCTGTTGGGATAATATTGTCTCAAGACACCCTTCATCCAGGATACGAGTACGTGTTATTCATTTTGTTTTTTTTCTTTCTTTCTTTTGTCGTCATCATAGTCATAGCCACACACATTGCTGACCTCACACAGTACCTTCTACTGACCATAGCTTAGGTATCACTAGAGAACCACCCACGAACGACCACGTTATCAGTCATCGGTATTTGTCTGGATCGCTGACCATGGAGATAGATTGGTTTTGTAGGTGTTCCATCTATAGATCATCTATCTAAGAAGACAGCGGTCGCTGAGACCCGCACGCTTTAGTTCACGCTCCCACACTTCTGCTCTGTACGGCGTCAACGGATTCTGCTTTCTGTGCCCGAGAACATCTCTGGGCGCCATGTGTGGTGGCTCCACATCCTGAGCACAGATGTCTAGAGTCATGTTTCGGGGTTGTGCATCCCTCCTCTCTCTGCCACGCGGTGCAGAGCTGTTTGCCGTCTTTGGACCACAAACCTTTGTGGATTCGCTCTGAGAATACCTCGTGCTGTCCGTCCCATGTGCGGGCAGCTGCACACTCGATCGTTCTATGCGGGTTTCTCCCAAGGCAAACTGCGCAGCAGGGAAGCGGCCCGGAAGCAAAAGGCGCAGATGTGGTGCGTACCTTCTTATTGCTTCCCATTGCCTCGCCCATCGCTGGCAGCGAACGCTTCTGGGCTGTTCCTGCTTGCTGTGGGCGAGGTAACTCCGTATTGCTCACTGCGAAGGCGGCTGCAGCTTGCTTGATCGCCGCTACTGTCTGTTTCTCTCGCTGCTCGTTGAATAGATCTTCCCTGGCTTCTAAGAGCAGATCTTGATTGATCTCCTCTAAGCTCCAGCCATGTACCATTCCGATAGTGAGATGCCATCTGTGGCGTTGTTGTGACTGGTAGAGTAGTAGGGCTCGTTGTTTGAGAGAGTCTGGGGCATGCCGCCAACGATGTGATTGCAGGGCGTTCCAGAAGTGTATGTGCATCTGGACGCGGTCTTCTGGCCAATCGTGCATTTTCATGAATAAAATTATTCGTGGAGCCGCCTCATTGAACTCTTCCCAAGAGAGATGTTCGTCCTTGGTTACCGGTGCCGCTTTGGGGTCTTTTACTGCCGCTGCTGGAACCCAGGAGTGGATTCCGTCACTAGAGGGAAGCATTACGAGCGCGTCTGGTTCAGCGATCAGCGAAGACGCTTTAGCATCATCCAGGCCCTTGTTGGTGAAGTAATGGAGCTCGCAGTATTCGCCAGCTTTCAATCTCCTCGTAGCGTATTGTGCTGGGATTATTGTCGGGTCTGACGGGACTTTAGCTCGAATGAGGGGAGCATACTTGCTTTTGTTTTTCTTGCGCTCTTCAAGTCGAGCAGCTTCTTCCTCGTCTCTAAGGGCCTGCTGCCTTTGCTCGTTCTCTTCTTCTTCACCTCACCGGAGGTTCTCTAGACGCTCTTGTTTCTCCGCCCAACGCACCTGCGAGGTGGGAGGAAGCAAGAAGCTTTACGCCACCTCGCTTAATTCGCGCAGAGACTAACTTCTACGCTTGCCTCGTGACTCGGCTAGCTTAGATCACCAACTATGCAAGCGTTAGTCTGAGAAATGCAGTGCATGATGTGCATTAGTAAGCTACAATTATTCCCACAGAAGTCTGTTCTCTAGAAAGATAACCACAGACCCGGCAGCAATCCTCAGTTCAGTGAACCAGATACAAGTTACTGTACTAGAAGTATACCCGCAGCAAGTACGAGCTCAGTAACCGTTAGCTAAGTATAAACAATGTGAATAAGCTATACTGACCTCAGTGAACCAGACAGAAGTCACTGAAGAAGTTCTACTGTGAGCAGGAAGAAAATCGTAAGGGTTCGCATAAGTGAGGACGGCCGTAAGGTCAAGTCAACATTGACAACGACATTTTAAAATTGACCAGGCCTTTGTCAATGTCAATCGTTGTGGCTATATCAAGGCCCTATGTCGGTTGTTAATCGATGGCTTTATGCCAGTTGTACAGTCTGTGCTGAACTTGGATCCATGTGCGAGTCAGACGAATAAATTGATCATAAACGACATTGCACGATACATAACATTGTGAGTCATTACTGCGGGAGATCCATCAATCCAAGAGGTTGTACACTAATCTTACATATTACACATATATGTCGTAGAAGTCGCAAGGGGATTACATTTCTGCCCACATCACCGGGCCCATCACCATGCCTATAGTCCATATCTATACCATCACAGTTAGTCAACATGTTCCATAATGCGTATTGGATGACCTTACGACGTTCAGTGCTTTAATAAAAAGCAATGGGTATTCGTAAATTTGCGGAGCATATTTATTTCCAGGTCTGGGATGGGCGAACAACGCCCAAATAGAGTATATCGCTATGGCAAGAGAATTGCGTGCCAACAGTGACGGAGAATGAGTGATCCTGGGTATCCGGGAACCAGGTCAGCGTGATCACCACAATTACTGATGTATTACTGACCCAGCTGCTAATGACATGGGTTCATTGGAATACTCGGCACCTTTCCCGAAAAACTTGAATGCCCCTTCCTGCATAATGTTGAATGCCTCCCCTACGTACACGCACAATCATAAGCTTCCAAGCATTCCACGGCTAATAGTGACGCACCATCGGCCGCGAATAGGCCAGCCCAACTCATGCTCATGACATTGATAGTGTATGCGAGTGGTTTTCTCATGTGGTGCCACTTCCGGAGGACAGCCGAGATTTCATCCCAGTTGCCAAAGTTCTCGATATGGGCCAGAAGATCAGAGAGGATGACTACGTCATTCAAGGCGACCGTCATTCCACCCGCAGTTAACGGGTGCCGCATATTTAATGAATCTCCCAGTAGAAACGTGCCTGCCTTGCTAGATCCTCCCTGCTTTGTGGGCGGAAGATAATAATGCGGGACTCGTCGCACACGCGACGTTTCCAGAGCATTGAGAATGGGCACGCGTAACGATGATGGAAGCTGAGGAACAATGTCATGAATTATATGCTCCTGCAATACTGATAGTAAGTGGGGGCGATTACGACCACACAACAAGCCAGAATTACAAACCTTGAGGTCTAGCGGCGGCTGCTGTTTCAATTCGATCAGCACCCGATACTCGTTATTGGGGAGCTCAAAAACGATGACCGGTCCGGCGCCTTTCAGTATAGCCATAGTGGCATACTCGGGCATCGGCAGCTTCAGATCTTTCACAATCAGACCTGCAAAGTAGCCTTCTTGCGAAGGCTCATACGGCATGTTCCCGAGGACGGCAGATCTAAACTTGGATAAGGAGCCGTCCGCAAGAACGACGAGGTTAGCAAAGTATGACTCTGGCTGACCACCCGCTTTGGAGGTGCGAACACCTATTACGCGAGATGTGTCCTTGTTCTCGATGAGACCTGTTACTGTGGTCTCGATCACGTCAACATTGGGTGCCCGGCGTGCGCGGTCACGCAAGGCCATGATAAATGCTCCATTGTCGAAAGCCTGTGCGGTATGGCCTTCAGGGAATGGGGTGCAAATACCCTGCTCCCCTCGCAGGACATGATAACCTAATAAAGAAACAGAGCCAAGTTCCCCGAGGCATGACTCCAGACCAAGCTCCTTGAGGGCGGTAACGCCGCCAGGCTGGAGCAATTCGGCGATAATACGGTCTGGCTTCGATAACGAACGCTCAAGTAGAGCTATCCGCAGAGGAGTGTTACGCTTATTATATGTCTTTGTGGCAAGGGCATGAGCAAGGGCTGGGCCTGCTACACCAGCACCGACAATGAGTATATCGTAAGAAGAGCTTGAGAGCATAGTGAGATGGAGAATTATGACGATCAACGCTCACATGGTATTTATCAGGAATGAGTCTTGCCATATAGATCGTTTCTCTTTCGGGTAATACCTGTGTGATGCCAGTGAATGGGTGTTTCAAAAATGTTCGCGCCGGATAACGCCCGAATCTTACCTGTCAAGGCCTGAAGATCATTTGACACAAGCTGACAGTCTGCTACCCGAATACTATGGATTGCGGTCCATTCATGACCATTAAGTCTCTTCGGCTGCCAGTTTATAATTCATTTTCAGAGCAAAGCTTTTAATTCAGGGACACTTTCATATATGATACACACCATACTCTTTCTGGTATGCAATGTGGTTCACCCGAACCTTGCAGTTATCGAATCAAGATATGAAGATTGACATTGATCATTGATCATTGATGACTGCGCCAGATGCCGAAAGCCTATTGTACAGCCCCAAACACTTGACGGCCCATCTGGGAATCGTTAATTCCGGGAGGTGAAAGCCAGTAAGGTCAGATTGCGCTAGGAGCAGTTGGGTGTGTTGAGATATGCTTATCGTAGTGGTTGAGGAAAAAAGCATTGATAAGCTGGCCATCCTGGTATGAAACAGTTCAATGAGCACATTTGCAGTAAGACGGGGCAAAGCCTCTGATGTGGTATCTTGTGTTTTTCGCCGTGAACCACACTGGCATACATATGTGGTCTCTCTTGGTTGAGAATCTAAGACTGCCATAAAAATTGTCTCTGAATCAGCAGATACTTTGAGGCGCCGAAATAGACGATAACTGGTGAAAAGGGTGAGTTCAATGACATGAGAATCTTGTGAGTAATCGCGTGACTGACGGTTTTTTGATCTGTGGCGGGCCATCACTGGCATGGTCCGAATCCAGATTAGTAGCACTTCCTCTGGGTGTGGTTTGACCGGGCTGGGGGTTCGGAGCCAGTATGCAATTGAGGACTTAGTAGTAGCGTAATAATGAAAACTTTGACTTGGCTTAGCGTTTGACTCCAAAGGCTTTGGGTGTTGTAGGGATTGAATCGACTGAGATTCAACTGAGATTACAGGAAATGTATGCGACGCTGGTATATAGTATGAGTAAGAGGTCTACAGCATACTACATCTTTTGCTGCTGCTGGTGATCACATTTGTCGTGCGTGAGAATGAAATACCACCTTTAGGATATCCAGGTTGCTCTGGCACAAGACGCTCTGGCAGCGCTCACATTTGCACGTTTGCTGATCATCAGAAGATTAATATTTCCCTGCAGCCCTTCTCGACAATATCCGTGCATTTCAAAAAACTATTTCCCAGCAAGAAAGACCACGAAACATTCAGCGTGATTTATGATTATCTCGGGCACAGATCCATCAAACTGACTCACGGCCGTCAATATCGCGGTTTATGGAGAATAATGTGGGTAAATTACCAAGAAGAGTGTATTAACGACAATCTAAACATTACTAGTACTTGTCGTCCTCAGCCTCGACTCCAAGTTCATTTCGCTTCCGTTTTTGACCCCTTAGAGGCTAGAAGGTTGGTCCTCCGATGATTGCCAGATGATCACTTCCGCCCATAGGCTTCGATGCAGAGAAAGGCACGAATTTTTGATAGTGCCAGTCTATTGCGAATAAAGTGAAGGAGCTGCCTGCCTTGCAAGAAGACCTTCAACTACGCTGATGTTGCTGAGCGAGATAACAAGTACTAACTGATCAAAGGAGGACTCGACGGTGACATACCTGGGACAGAGAGATAGTCCAGCGCCATCCAATTATGTCAGTTTTGCCACTATGGAGGTGGGTCCTTGGTCTCGTCAATACGTACTCAAGCGCTTACCAATCAACATTCCCCGCAACCATCATAAATTTTTTCAGCCCGGTCTTCTTTCAGTGCTAATGTTATGCCTTAGCTCGTACCTTGCTTGCCTTCGCTTGCATGTCATAATAATGCAGTATCATTCATAACACAGAATCAAACAGATGGTTGGTAATGTGTTTCATTGGTGACACGAATGTCTTGGCATTGGCGCCGTCGTTTATCATCCCGTAAGGGGTCGAGGCAGCTGATCTGAGGCAGTGGGGAGACACAAGCAATCTATTCCCCCTACGGAATTTCATTTTCCTTACTCAGGGGCGACGCTAGCTCTTGGGCGCTGCTGGTCCGATAATACAAGTTCCGGTTGCAAACTGATGTAACATGGTTCCGCGAAGCTATTCCTGAATCAAACTTTGCGCTGTATGTTCTCCCCGTTCATATCGCCTCACGTCAATCACAAGATTTTATTCCGCGTTCTTCTTAATTCCTACTTATTATTATTATCCGTGCTATAGCGCTAAACCTTCATCGATCTGAATCCCAGCGACATTTCCAATTTAAGCAAACACAATCAGTAGTTCGTGTGTACATCCCGATGTTATGATCTCGTCATTGCACACACACTTATCCTCGAACAGCGGAAATTTCAGATCGTTCACATTCGAACATGCGAAGTAACATTCATACGGCAACTGTCCTAGGACAGCACTTCTGACCTTTGAGAATGGCCCGATCCACAAGGACAACAAGGACAATAAAGGTAATGTGTAGCTGACAGTCGCTAACTGACCGCCTGCATGGAAGGCACGAACGCCTATGGCGCGCCATGTGCTCTATCGATGGGCCTTGTTACTGGCCCAGGCCTTGATCACGACGGCGTCGGGTGCCCTTTGTACGCGGCCACAGCCACGTAGGGCCTTGGCAAACGATATATTAATGATATACAACATAATCAAACACTGAAATTTCAGGAAATTTTTGGTATTGTGCGTTCGGAACTCCACTGCCCCGAAGTAATCATATCTATCGGATTCTATCGCCGCATAGTAAAACAAATATAGCCATATAGTACTATAAGTCGTTCGGCCTCCTGAACCAATTACCGAGTAGGATTGCTCGATAGTCTGTGCAAACCTACGCCGTGAGTCTAAAAACCCGCGACCTCAGGCTGTGCCTCAACTGCCCCACACATCTCAAATACAGCACGACAGAAAGTTTAATTTCCGAAACGACATTTTCCTTTTCGGATACATATATAAGTACGTGCGATGTAGCCAAGTACTCACTGAGGCCTGAGGTGTTGATCACAACGACCCCCAAATTTATTTCGGGCATAAGACAATCTAGACGCCCCTATTTTATGTGATATGACATGATTTATGGGTCTCACCAACTCCCCATCGATAATTAATCTCTATCGTATCATACTATCGAGGATGACCTCGTTTCCGCGACTCTCGATGTGAAATACAATTCGTGAGTGCCCAGTACAAACCACAACAGGTACTTAGATTCGCTGTCAGGTGTCTATATATATAGACTCAGAGGGCACCTGGCTGTGTACCTCATTATGCAACTTGAAGCTCCCAGCGCCGGTGCAGCACGTTTGTTCTTAGTTGTCAAAGTCCAGACAACCATTTTGCTAGTTCCACGTCTATGTTTTCCATGGGCACTCCTTGCGATCTACGCGTATAAAAGCCAAGGTGATACTGCACGGTACGGACAGCAACCTGGCGCTGCCGCAGATGATCAGATGCCACAAGGAAGCGGGCAGTGACGTACGGCGACTAGAGATGGTACAAAAACCATTATCAAGACTTCGTCGTATGACTGCATCAAAGGACCATTCGGCACGTATTGAAGGGCTAATTCGTCCGAGTGCCCTCGAAATCTTATGGCTGGATAGATGGGGATAGCATGGCCTCTACATAAGAATATCAGACCATTAGAGAAGTGACGGTACCGATCGAGGATCAGTGACGCACGATATTAAAAGGTGGAACATACCGGTCAGGTGTATCAAACAATGGGTGCCATGAACAGGTCTGTCATCTAATGATACTTCGCTTCTGAAAAGATTCTCAAGCGTGGAGCAACGCGAAGAATCGGCTTGGTAGCGAGATCGTATGCTGCATTACGAAAAAAGAATCGAGGTTGGTATGAAGATAGGTCTCGGAGCGCCCGGAGGAAATTTCCCTATCATATTGTCACTCTGAATACACCTGAGCCAAGCAAACCTAGAACGATAGCGCATTGGAATAGAAAACTGATTGCTGGACGTAATCAATATATCATACCGAACAATTGAACAATCCCTTTAAAGATTTCCACACCGCTAACGGTGATTGGAACTTATCTGCACATTGACTATGCGAGCGTCAGTCTGCGAAACGCGGTGGGGTGGGGTCCCTAAGGGTGTAGGCAGCAGCGGTGTTTGGCGGTGTTTAGAGTAGAGTTTGCCAGTAGAGGCCAGAGTTGCGTTGCGTGGGAGAGCAATCCATTCCTTCTCAAATGCAGTTTCCAGTGGGAGCAGGCCGGGCCCACTCCAGCGGTGAGTTGAGTGATAGTACTTTGACAGTCTCAAAGTATGGTCGACATCTTTCTGGTCAAGAAGAAGGTCTTACGTTACCTGGAGAATGCTGGATCCTTATAATCCCAAGCCAACCTGAAGACACCGTTGGCGCATTCCACCGGAAGAATTCGAATGAGATTTGTTCAATCAACCGGGATTTTCAGTCCATCAGGTAGTGACTAGGGAGGCACTAGTGCTAGTGAAGGACTAGCTAAACTTCAGTCTTTGTGTAAGGCTGCAAGCAGCAGAAGCGGCATGATTCCATGAATCTTGGTACCACGATTACTATTCACCCTAGTAGTCGCCGTCGAAGTATCTCCCTGGCTCTAGGTCTTCTGCTTTTTTTCTTCCCGTTTGCTGGGTTTCTACTTTCTCTCATATCTGAATCCCATAACTCATTCGAGCTAGCTGACTACAGTCATCAACCACATGCATTCAAGCACTCGTCTCGACATACGAAATTTTTTCTCTCATTCTTCAGGCGCAAAAATTCCATGTCTAGGACCCAACGTTGTCGGGGTTGATACCGAAGTTACACAAGAGGCCGCTCACCCTCGTACATCAGGAAGTAAACTATCCCCTCCTATTGTATTTGACCTTTGTGCTTTGGGTATTTTACCTTGTGCTACCTGCTACCTGCAACGCCCGCCTCTCGCTTCCCGCTACCCGCTTCATGCTACATGCTACCTGCTGCGGTTGTGTAATTCGTGCCACTTCATGATCCCCACTAACTGCTTCTCGCTTTGTATTTTTCCGGTTTCCTGACACCTGCTTCCTGCTGCATCCGACTAGCCACATGCTTCCTCCTACTAGCTTCTGCCCAGGCCTCGCAACACTTCACCCGTTCTTCCCACGTCTCCTACTTGAAACTCACGTTCTCACCTTCCACCTATTGACTCTTGAGTGTATGGTGCCCGCACCTCAGTACCTCCTACGAGTCGCTTGCACACCGAAGTCTACTACCCCTCTTGTCGTCGTATACTCCCTAAAATGTAGGTTATCTCCTGCGTTTCCTTCATACTTACCCATCTTTACAGGTCTCACTCTCGATCTATCAACGTTCAACCCCCATGCAACTTGCATTTTACGTCATGTTCTTCTTGTGCCGTCGCAAGTTAGCAACCAGGCTTACACACGATGCCCGCGGGTTCCGGAAGCAGATTTCTGGCTCTTTTTGTGTAGTCACTAGTTTTAGCTAAATTTCTTCTCTCGATTGATATCGTACCACGACGGGGATCACACTTCCAGAACGTTCAAAGACATGGTTACTAGCCACGGAATCGGAAAAGGGGCGCTCCAACAATGCAAGAGGAAGCGAATTCGTGTTTATGAATTCAAAGTAGGGGATTTCTTGATTGATCTCAACTATCTCGGACGTCCCCGTCGTCGATCCAAAGCTTTGGTGTTATCACGTAAAGCATCGCATTTCACTACGTCCCAAATACCGATCAATCTGTCACACACAAGGACCAGGGTATTCGTGCCGTCACTACCGGACGTTTCTCCTTCGTCTGCAAGCGTGATTGGAGGGTCCCGGTATCCTGCAGGAGCATATATTGGAGGAGAGTAAGATAGCGTTACCCACATACCCTGGGCTGGGCAGACGCAGGATCAATCCACGAAATAGGCGGAGTGCAGAGGAATAGGGTTCCTTGCAGCAGGGAAAAGTGTTCATGCATGCCCTCGTGGTTTTCTTCGGTCCGATGCTGATCACACTGATTGATGACGATGTCGACATGACCTGTCAGTGTCAACCATTATAGCAAACAGCAAATACCATCTATTTCAAAGCCCTATATCCGATAACTTTTATGTCAGTTGCAGAGACTTGGAGAAGCGTGCGAGTCAGAAAAATAAATTAATCATGGACGATGCAGTACATGAGATATAAAATTAAAAGTCCTTACTAAAAACGCTCCATCAATCGAAAAAGCTGTACACATACACCTATGCTGTCTGGGTCACAAGAAAATCACATTTCTGCCCACATTACCGGCCCCATCACCATGCCTAGAGTCCATATCTATACCATAAAAATCGGTCAACATGTTCCAAAATGCACATCGGATGACCTTACCACGTTCAGTGCTTTAACAAACAGCAATGGGTATTCGTAAAATTGCGGAGCATATTTAGTTCCAGGTCTGGGATGGGTGAACAACACCCAAATAGAGTACACTAATATAGCAAGAGAATTGCGTGCCAACAGCGATGGAGAATGAGTGATACTGGGGATTCCGAAACAGATCAGCGCGATCGTCATAATTATTGATATATTACTGACCCAGCTGCTAATGACATAGGTTCATCGGAATACTTGGCACCTTGGCCGAAAAACTTGAATGCCCCTTCCTGCATAATGTCAAACGCCTCGCCTGTGCACAAGGACAATCATAAGCTTCTAAGCATTCCACAGCTAATATTGACGCACCATCGGCCGCGAATAAGCCAGCCCAGCTCATGCTCATGGTATTGATAGTAGATGCGAGGGGTTTTCTCAAGTCGTGCCACTCCCGGAGGATCGCTGATATTTCATCCCAATTGCCAAAGTTCTCAATGTGGGCCAGAAGATCAGAGAGGATGACTACGTCATTCAAGGCGACCGTCATCCCACCCGCAGTTAGCGGGTGCCGCATATTTAATGAATCTCCCAGTAGAAACGCGCCTGCCTTGCTAGATGCTCCCTGTTTTATGGGCGGAAGATAAAAATGCGGGACTCGTCGCACACGCGACGTTTCCAGAGCATTGAGAATGGGCGCGCGTACTGATGATGGAAGCTGAGGAACAACGTCGTGCGTTATATGATCCTGCAATATTGATAGTAAATAGGGGCGATCACGACCACACAACAAGCCAGAATTACAAACCTTGAGGTCTGGCGGCGGCGGCTGCCTCAATTCGATCAGCATCCGATACTCGTTATTAGGGAGCTCAAAAAGGATGACCGGTCCGGCGCCTTTCAGTACAGCCATAGTGGCATACTTGGGCATTGGCAGCTTTAGATCTTTCACGATCAGACCTGCCAAGTAACCCTTTTGTGAAGGCTCATACGGCATGTTCCCGAGGACAGCAGTTCTGAATTTGGATGAGGAGCCCTCCGCAAGAACGACGAGGTCAGCAAAGTATGACTCTGGCTGACCACCCGCTTTGGAGGTGCGAACACCTATTACGCGAGATGTGTCCTGGTTCTCGATGAGACCGGTTACTGTGGTTTCAATCACGTCAACATTGGGCGCCTGCCGTGCGCGCTCGCGCAATGCCATGATGAATGCACCATGGTCGAAAGCTCGCGCGACATGGCCTTCGGGAAATGAGGCACAAATGCCCTGCTCCCCTCGTAGGACGTGATAACCTGACAAAGGAACAGAGCCAAGTTCCCCGAGGCATGACTCCAGACCAAGCTCCTTGAGGGCGGTAACGCCCCCAGGCTGGAGCAATTCGGCGACGATACGGTCTGGCTTTGATAAGGAACGCTCAAGCAGAGCTATCCGCAGAGGAGTAATGCGCTTATTATAAGTCTTTGTGGCAAGAGCATGGGCAAGAGCTGGGCCTGCCACACCGGCGCCGACAATGAGTACATCATAAGAAGAGCCTGAAGGCATGGCGAGATGGAGATTTATGACAGGCGATGCTCACCTGGTATTTATCAGAAAAGTCTGGCCACGTAGATAGTTTATCTCCGGATAATACCATATCTGCGCCATGCTGATGAACTGAAAAATATTTGTGCCGGATAACCCCAAAATCTTACCGGATGCCTGAAGATCGTTAGACGCGAGTCGGACAGTCTGCTACCCGAATATTACCATTCTACCCTAGAGTGAGGTACGAGTGTAATAGGGTCAGAAATTATAATTACGGTTCGTCGTGACAGCGGCAGTGCAGCACCAGTACTTCAGGCACATCTCAGGGAGCATTAGTCTCGCTTCGTCGTATGGAATCCTAGGATGTAGAGTCATGGGTACGAACGACGGTCTATGCCCTATTGTGCAATAAGATAATCAACTGTGCTTTGGCACATAAAAAGGACTCACACTTCGACAATGGCTTGTAGCGTGCGATATGCAAACTTGGCAATATAATTCTTCCTGCAAAGTTCGTTCCGTCAGGGGTGGTCGAAGTCGAGACCTTCGGTTCTTCTCCCACGATTCAGCGGCGATCCGATCACCGTCTCCATCCACCATCACTGAGGTCATACGGTTCCTGAATGGCGCTGAGGTTAACGCAAGTCAATCTAATGAAACTCGTGGCTTGAAGCGTGACTTACTATCGTAAATCTAAAACCTGTGCACTGGTTCAACCGAAATTTGTACCAGACTTCAGCGAAGGTAAAATACTTGACGGCAGTCTGTTTGTCTTCATCCATCAGTCCATGCTCACTCTCTAGCTTCACAGCAGTTTGGAGCACGAGTCCAGCTTCACGTAACATGGAGTTTTGTCAACTTTGACACTTCATCAGATATGATGCTGATCCGACGGTTTACCTCACCTGATTTACTCCCTTTCCCACCTCTCTTTGCCTCTATCTTTATCCGCTGATTTCCGTCAGGTCCGCTTTTCAATTTCGGATGGCACAGATAGACTGAGTCTGTGTCTGAGGCAGCTCGAAGGGGTATGGTTGTTGCTACGATGCTGTGATTTTCGCGCAGGTATAGCCTTTAGCCTATTTGGTGTTACTTTTACACCAAAAATCGACCCTAGACTGAAAGTTGCTGGTGGAACAACATGCTGAGTGCCTATTGAAGGTGCTGGTGTGCTGACGAGTGTACTTTGCAGGTTCCAGGGGACGAGCTTTTCGAAATGAGCGACGCAGCCCAGATGAGCATAATGAGGACTGCTGTGGCCTACATCCCCGCTATGCACTGCGGATGCATCTGGGATGTGTTGTGCGCTGCCAGATTTCCGAATTACGGCTTATACCAAATGACCGAGGTAGCACGGGCTGCATGGTATCGCGCAGGCGAAATTTTCGAGGTGTTTTACTAGATTGCCACGGCCCACTCGCTAGTGATCGCAGGCGTCGTGTTCAAGAAAGGTCCGGGAGTGTCCGGCTAGTAAAATCAGGCCCGAACTGCAACCGACCTAGACGAAATGGTACTTCAAGCTACGAACTCAGCAACGCCTGCGTTGAACAAGCTACCAGAACAAATATTGAGTGGAGCTTCTAGAGATCTATATATTGGTGCATACTCGCTCCCATGAACCGTTCGCGAGACCTCTTCGCGTACTTCATATGAATACTCCATTGTCGCCACTTCAGCCTCCACATATCTTGAGGTGCCAAACATCTTGGTCTCGTGTTCTCTTCTCTGTACATCGTATAACCATGGTTGATTAATCATAATATTCAAATCCAGTGCACCATTACAAACTTCCAATGTACCTTACGAACCCCCAGCACTCCGTCCAGCGCTTGTTCGTGTCCCTCTCAGTACACACTTTCCTATATATCTAGCGCCCCCTCTGGTCCCAGTGCGTCGACTTGCCTCCAGCACCCGTCCTGTATTACTTCTAGGACTGTACCGAAGATATTCGGAGATGGTTCCCCTGCAGTCGCTCCGACAGCACGTCCACATCATTTTTCCTTGTCATTGATCTGACGTGTTTGATCCTTTGTATTCTTTGCAGGGCTTAGATTTTTACCCTTTACTTGACCGGCTACTTGATGCGCATGCGCATGTTCCCATGTCACATGGATAGTTCAATATAACGCGCATTCAGGATAAAGCCTGTATATTTTTGACTCCTCTTGCTGGCGCTCCGCTCATGTCGACCTCGCGTAATATGAACTCTTGTTTATGAAATCATGTGAGTTCACACATTTCGTCATTCAGATTGCGCCTGGCCAAAGTGACTGAATTAACCTTCTTGCTAGTCTCGTACTGACAATATTACCATTAGCAGAAGGTTCAAAGACATGAACATGGAACTAGACTGGGTCGATGAAGTTGCGGACTTGTTAGGTCGTTACGAGGATAACGAAGTGATAAACACGAGATGAATCCAAAAACCAGAATTCGACGATAGCCTTCGTGACACTGCGGTAGAATGAAAAATGCAGGCTTAAATGAGCCAGAGTTCATACAACGGTGCAAGAGGTCACTGGTGAAAGTAGATGTTCGTTTGTGTTTGTTCGCTTCTGACTCAGTAATTTTAAAAAAATTCCAATTGATGTCCTTTGCAGAGTAATACTTTATGTAGGACGGTACGTTCCTGTCCCTTCATCACATCTCCGGGTGCATTGGTGAGGCGTACCCCCACCAGTCCGCTGCTCCCGCAGGTCGTTTTAGACGCGCCGTTCGTTGGATGAGATAATGATTTGGTAGTGTTTGCAGTCAAATTTGCTATCTAGTGCATACGAATACTGACTCAGTCTTACGAGGGTATGGAGCAGGTCGAGTGAATCAAGGCGAGCAGACGGGACAATGAACTAGTAAGGACACATCATCCTAGTCCCTGATAGGAACACTCGTGTATGAAAATATCTAGTAAGAATGCATTCTACTTGACATGCTAGTACGCGTTCTAAAGTACCATTGAAGGAAAACAAGATGTGTTCACATCGCAGTCTCCGGTAGGAACGGTGTCAAACGTTATACCATTTGGTTGTGCTCGTCCATAGTCCATGGAGATCGTTCCTAAGTCGGACTCCAACAGCAGGTTGCAGGAGGTATTGAGGATATAGCAGGTAGTTGGTTCCAGGGCAAGCAATTAACCTCGATAAGCTGGGGCAGAACTTCGGAAGGAACCGGTGATGTGAGAGGGCGTGAGGCAGCATTGGGAGACAGCAGAGATCACATGGATACAGTGGAGGCGTTCAGAAATAAGTTTTGCGGGATAGCAGTTCATACCGGCTATACAAAGGTAGACAGGCGAAGCATTGTGAGAGAAACATTCGAGCACATGATAGTTTCGCAGGTGTGAGAGGTGTGCCATTGAGGGCCTGAGGTTTGCGACTTGGTGGCAAGGTAATGTATATGTGACGTTGGACTAGTATATAATGAACGAGTGTGTGTCGTCGGTGCAAACGGACGAGAGTGCGAGGTGTTCAATCAGTCAAGAGTAAACAAGACACAGGGTAAGCGTACATAGGCTTACGTACAACCGTCGCAAAGTGCAACCCCCTCTGTCGCCGAGGGACAAGATGCACCTATTCTGGCTTCAGTGAACTAAGCCGCTATATATACTATTTTTTACGTATTTCAAACTTTCCTAAAAACAATCATCATCACGGTCGTATACATAAAAATTTCAATGGCCTACCACCTTCAAACTGCTAAACAATAACGTTTTACAGCCATCAAACCCTCGAACCAACATCATGGGAAGATGCAGTACCAGGATAATCTAAATCACCGCCCGCTGCTAGTAACAAAGTTTCGAGAAGTGACTTTGAATCTGATTGATGGCCTTGCGGCTAAACCGGATGTAATTATCAAACCAAATCAAGTCAAGTGCCGCTCTAGTACTGATATCAATCAACCCAGCCCCTGGCCACCGTGATAACAAAATGACTCAAAACAATGCCATGCGGTGCACGCACTTTGAATCTTTTGCATCAGCATCTCGGCAATCACCTGTTTGATCCATGAGGCTGATGTTACTATCTCCTTCACCGTGGATTTGTACAATTCGAAACGTAAGTTTGGCGCTTTGAATCGCACATGATATATAATGTTAGCTCACCATCGTGATGGACATCTGTTTCTCGTTAACGATATGTCTAAAGTGTCCAAGCTCGTGACATCATCCGACGGTTGTGAAATCTTTGCTGAAGGCGCCGGCAACCTCGACGGTCCGACCATTATCTTGGTTCATGGTTTAGGCTCATCCACAGTCGTATTCAACAACCTTTTCAAAGACGATAAACTACTTTCTAAAGTTTATCTTGTGAGTGAACTGGTACTATCTTTCAAACCATAATTTGAAACGTTGCAGGTGAGATATGACATGAGAAGTCATGGTAGGAGCGGTAGACCTGCGGACCAGAGCGATTATTCCTCCCCAAAGTTCGCTGCAGATTTCATGGCTGTGGCCGAGGGGTTTAATCGACAAAAGCCTTATTTACTCGGCTGGTGAGTCGATAAACTGCACTATTTCACGGCACTGACATGATTTGCAGGAGTTTAGGTGGTAAGTCAGTCGTGTAGGAGAACATTTCCTCCTCTGAAAATATTCGTTTAGGAACTGTTGGGACGGATGTCTGCACCCACTGTCCAGCAGGCTATGTGTCGGGCATCATCTACGTTTCCGCGCTCCCTTATATCGGAGCAATCATGATGGACTTGGCAAAAGACTGCCTTAAAAATCTTCGTCCAAGACTCATTACGGATGACGTCGCTGATGCGCTGAAAGCGAGGATCGACTTTGTCGATTCTACGATCAATGATTGTAATGCTGAGAACTGGGACGACCGGTTACTTTGGGTTGGAGCATTCAGTCACCTGAATGCCAACGACGTGTTGAACGCCATGTCGCGGCAGCAAGATCCGGAGCCACTTTTTGCTGCAGGGAGGGGCGGGTTGAGATTGCTTCATTTATACGGAGACGCTGATCAACAATTGGACAACGTGGTCGCCGAGGCACAAGTGAGCCGTCATTTTATTAACAGGAAAGTTGTTGTCATCAAGGGTGGAGGTCATGCATTATTTTACGAATTCCAAAGTCAGGTTGTCGAGGAAGTTCTAGCATTTGTTACCGAGTAGGGTGTGTGCCACCGCTGCTAGTTATGGATAGCGAAAATCCCGTGCTGTGTTACTTGGCACGCTGCACTGTAATTATAGCATCTGGACTTGATTGTTACTAACAAGATCATCATCGTAAACAAACTTACATACTCCGGCATCGAGGCACTTGCAGAGTTGTCGTGAACGTTGATTCCTTGGTGTGTAGTGAGCGAAGAAACAATCCAAGACAAAAGCCGTCTCGCAGGGAGAAGATCAGGACAGTGTAAACGACTGCTATCTTATACACTGCAACAGTCGAATTAAGGGGTACTCGTATAAGAACGAAACTAGGGTATACGACGTTCCTGACAAAAACGAACACAGTAAAGAATTTCCAACAGAACAGGGACGATCATAGTCAGCTCAGGGCGGTCTGAGCACATATCGGGTTAGTAGAGTCGGTATATTTTCAAACGCAAGCGAAGTAGAAAGAACTTTGAGCTCTGGTGGGGGATAAACGTTAGTGCCCTCGACATCTGCGCGCATAGTGTCATGTGGGCAGCCGGTATGGTAGAACCGGGAAACTCCGCAAGCTACGCCACCTGGCACCTGATCGTAAAATTAATTGCACACCGGACGCTCTGCCTCTTCGACATGCTTCATAGCCAACAGTTTCAAGATCTCAATCGTGGCGAATGGCTTTTCAGAGTTAGAGAATGTTAACCGAGTCGGAGGTCTTCTACCGAAATCTGTTGACGATGAGAGCATGGTAGTTACTTGATCGCGTCTCACATGCCAATGGGCAGTGGGATGTGGATATACTGATGCTCTTCTAATGGTGTTTTAGTGATACATTGTCGGACACACAATCCTGTAGCGTTTTGTCTGCCGATTATACAGCACAATTACCTCTGCCCCCAGCACTATCTACGCACAAACCAAGGTATCACACGTAATCCGTGCCTCAGTTGGTCACACTTGGCAGATGTGCCAAGAAATCAGCGCGTATCTCTACAGCTCCCAGATGCAGTCAAGAAGGTCGCCATACCGGGCAAGAGGAGTATTTTGACTCTTCAGGGAAGGAAGGAAGGAACCGGATAGGTAGAAGAGGGCAGTGAAGAAGGAAGGAGACGGACGGACTCGGACACCGGACGAGCTCTATGATATCTGCACCAACACAAACACGGACCTGAGCTCAAAGAAATCGAGAGACAGGAGAACAAAATTGACATACGGGCTCCGAGTAAGCTCTTCCATTGTACGTTTTTTGAAGCCCATGAGTTGACCACGAGTCGTTTTAACTGCACTACTAGTCTACCTCGAACTCGCCACGACTCACCCGATGAATGAACATGGGATTCTTCAAGCGACTCGGGGTACTAATCTCTGAGTCACATCAGAGAACCGATGAGTTCTTTAGGGTGTGTGTTAGGTTGAATGCATGTGCCGCGGGCGTTTACGTCGTAATATAACTGTTAGCGACGAAAAGCTCTGCCTATTGTCATGCAAGACAATACAACTTTCTCATCAGTCCTCTGATGGAAGCTATGCATACTGTAGTAAGTTGTTTGATCTATGACAATCAAGTGACCTCAGAAATGAAAGTTTTTCCACACAACTTTGAGGGCCGCTTTGCAAGCACCACACCAAGACGAGTGAGCTACGCCTTAAAAACTATTAATAATATTCTAATCCCGAGTTGAGATGAAACCGGCGATGTTTAAACATAGCCGTAGTGATAAAACACCCCCTATCGTCTCTTATATGATAACGGTGCATGTGCTGCAATTGGACTGATGCCCAGCCTAACGCCGCTTCCGAACTAGTTCATGCCATAACTGATTTTTCACAAAAGGCATGGGTTTACGCCGTTCTATTTGCCTCATGGAATCGGGATGTCTCGGCTCTCAAACCAGCGGCTAGGCAGTCGGAAGCATAGACTTATATATGCTGTTTGACATTGCGGTCCATCTGCAAGAGTAACTGCGCGATGTCGTCCTCGGGCCCCACTATTGCTCAGACAGAAAGTAAGTTCGGTCCACTTCACTTGTTGTGTCGCTGGCGTTGACGCTCGTTTCAAGTCGTAAATTGGGTCCTGCCTGTTGTGGCGATCGCTGTCACAACATTCCGCTTGTACTGTCGTGTGCGGCAAGGACGACTGTGGATCGATGACTTGTGGGCAACCTTGGCCATGATATTCGTTTTTGTCCTATTAGTGGTGGATTGGTTGTATCTTGCAGACTTTGGTGAGCCTTGTTCTTATCGTATATGATACCACTTATTGAAGGCGCCCAGGAAATTACCCTCAAGGTGCAAGGGTAGCACTGTATTACATGTATGTTCTCTTATATTGTGGTGCTGGAGAGACATTAAAGTTGTTTTGTCACTAGGGTCTGCCAATTCTTTTACGCAGTCGTTTGGTATGGCTCTAGCGGCATAGTAAGCTGACTCAACTGACATGCACATCAATGATAGGTGTTCCAGGATATCAATTCTGTTCACAGTTGTACGACTCACAGTCCCAGGAACCCTCAGGAGGGCCCTCAACTTTACTACAATAGCCTTCGTCATCATATGGGCTGTACTTTTTGCACAAGTGTTCTGGGTTTGTGAATCCGAGCCCGGCTGGAAAACACTACCATTCCCACAGTGCAATCTTGGGAGAAATGTTGCGATAGCACAGATTATCAGTGAGGGTGAACAACCTATACAGGGCAACAATTTTCTGACTTACGTTTCAGCCGACGTCTTCGGAGACACTATTCTCATCTTGGCTCCGTTCCGCCTTATATATAAAGTCAGATTGACGAGGGTGCAGAAGATCCGGATACTCGCCATCTTTTCGACGTCAGCAATCACGACCATTGTTAGTCTTGCTCATGCATATTACGTGTTGTCCGACGGAGGGCTAAAGGAGGCAGTGGCTGCTATGGTCGAGGTATAGTGAAATTAGTTCTCAGACCGCAATTGTTATTGATCGCCTTTTAGGCTTCTGTGTCTTTGATTGTCGCAAACTTAAGCGTGGTCGTGGCATTCTTCATGAGCATGAGCTCAGAAGATGAAACATCCTCTCCAGCACCGTTGAAATTTTCATCCATCATAACCTTCGGATCACAGCCTAGGAGGCGCCGTGTTAGCGACCCTCTCGCCACGACCGTGATAGGCGTTGAAACTACCACGATTAAGTTGACCGATCTCCCTGATAGTCGCTCCAGTCCGCTGAAAAGTGGCAACACTGACGAAATTTCTGTAAACAACATGGAGGGAAAGCAGAGTGGGGGTGAAATATGGGAAGCATAAAAATGTTGCCCATGGATTCACACTACTGGACTTTGAGCGGACCAACATGTGTATTTTCTTTGGATCACAATCCGCATGGGCGAGACCCTGTATTCTTCCTTACATGTATTACATACTGTATGCATACGTATAATGTATTTATACGTAGGAATAGGTGTGGTTCGAGTATTTGATGAGCATCAAGGCTGTAAGCCTAGTTACAGCACGATATGTAAAGACGAGTAGCGCGGATTGCAGGCGATACTGGAGGGAGGTCGTTTCCACTAGAGATAGCCTAGGCAACATTGATGATGTACGAAAGCGATGTTCATGTGCAGGAGCCGGGTGGTCATTCGCATAGCGTTCAGCACCATCGGGTTATACGTAACTCATCACGACTTCTCACCCACTCGCGACATGCTTATGCTTTATTACACGACGTCATACCTCATTACTGCGGACGCAGTGCGAATCCAGAAGTTACGATGTCAACGACCTACGAAGATGATATCATAACAAGGAAAAAGAAGGGAGAAGAGAGTCGAAGAGGGTTAAATTTATCCTCCATTGTGCGACAAACACGAGACGTACCAGTTACAGTGTTCACATGTAATGTGCGGTTATTCAAGCGGTCAGTATGTTTTTCAAGATTGCAACGTGCAGTGCGTGCGATATTGTTAATCCGAAGATATTGCGCACCGTGAGGTATAATCATGCATTGCTTTCAGCATGTAAGACAGTCATTGGTATCGTTTGTGATACGTACTGAGTGCGAGGGAAGGGTATATATGAGGTGAATAAATAGCCATGTTCTTCATTTTGACCTGTATCCCCTAGATCCCTTAGAATGAAAAGGATGCGCGACGCCAAGACACCATGCAGGACACCTTGGAACCTGGTCATAATTTGTCAGGTAGCCCTGAATGCAATGTGCAGTCACTTACACATCTACAATCCCACCATGCCCTTGCCATGAGACCTGCACCAAAATTTAATATATTACCCTGGCGTGGTGCATGGAAACTACGTACCGGTAAAGAAAAAGAAACTATGTTAACAAAAGAAATTGCTTGAAGCACATTTAAGTTAAACAGAGAAGGATTCGCAAACCAATGACATACCAAGAAGCGACAGCGCATATAGCAAACTTCCTTTCAACAAGGTTGACGCCAATTGACCGATGGATCGTATGCCATTAGAACGTAGTAGTATTGAATGAGATATTGTCAGAGTGATCACTTCTGCACACAATTCATCAGTGGAGCTGACTTGAGGCAGCGTCCTGAATCGCTCACCGAGTTCAAACAGCGCTGCGCTGATAAAATTGCCCATTATCAGGCGTTCCAATTTTGTAGCGACCTCTAAAGTGATCAAAGTTGATGCGGGCACACATACGCTTTCGAGCAGAGAATCCGCAAATACATGGCAAATAATCATGGAGACGACCATAACCTTCAAGTTCCGTCAAATCACCACTTGAGACAAAAAAACAGTCAAAACGTTTACCGAGTAGCTCGCCAATAAAAATAGCTTTATATTCCTGTTATTGTGCCATAAGGCAAGTACACGCATAAGAAGCAAACCTGAAACATAAGTGTTTTTATTTGTTGATGTAAACAAACTAACCTTCTGCGGCGAACATAATAAGAAACAACGACGCTAGGATGCATTAGTTGGCGTAGAATTCGATCGTGAGGTGACCTACCCCCACTAGTTCGATATGATATCAAGCACTGTATTACGTAGCATTAACATACGTTGAGTATGGTTCAAGGAGTTCATACCGTTTCCTCTGATTGTTGCCCAAGAGTGACTGCCAGTATACCCCTGTCACCGATAACATTTACTCAATAATGAAGCGCATTGCTCACCGTATATTTCGCTGATGATCCATGCTACAGGAACATATCTAGATAGGATAAACAAAACAATCGCAATGCTCCAGCAGCTCATACTGCTGAACAGACGGACTTCATGTTCAAGTGTCAAAAAATAATCGAGTATCTAACGACGACCATAAAATCTCAGTATTCACTCGCGAGAGGAGTGCATGCTTAACTCACCCAAATCGCAGTCGGTGCAACTTTTTCAGTATTTTGAGCAAAAACTAGAATGAAGGGAGCAAACCAACAACAAACCTCGAAGATACTGTGAACGAAGAAGCACGAGAGTTAGTTCAGAGAATGAAAGACCGAGTGTCAAGTGCTCATACCTTGACTGTCTGCTGTGTGTGCAGCAAGACCATGTGTAAAGGTGCGTGTGTGAGTTGGCCCGTAGACTAGGAGGTGTGTATATATGGTTTGTAGTATCTCACTTTTTCTTTTTTGGTTGGCAATGGTGGCCATGCATGGAAGGTATTATGATAAGTTCTGATGTCAATATATAAGCTCCGGTCCAAACTGCGCGGGCTTGACACATGAAACAGTCTTCTTCCGTTTGAGTCGGACGCATGCCATTAATGCTCAGGCTGTGCATCAAGATGATCGACGATCGATGATCTCCCAAGCACGGTGTTTAACCGAGCTATGCATCATAATGCATGCCGGCGCGATCAGCAAAACCCTAAGTTGAGGTTACAGTACTACGGTGCTGTATGGTGCTGTGTGGTGCTGTGTGGTGCTGTGTAGCACTATGCAGCGCTGTATAAGGGGGGCCTGAACTCAGGGGGTTTTTGCTGATGACGACCTGATCGCTGATGGCATGATGCATAATAGAAACAATTGAGGTCGAGGTGTGTACCACGCCAGGGTAATATATGAAATGGGATTATAGATGCGTAAGTGACTGCACATCATATCCAGGGCTACCTGATAAATTGTAGGGTTCCAAGGTGTCCTGCATGGTGTCTTGGCTTCGCGCATTCTTTTTGATCAAAGGGATACAAGGGATACAGGCCAAAATCAAGAACACGGCTATTTAGCAATGCATGATTACACCTCGCAGTGTGCAACATCTTCGGATCAACAAGATGGCACGCACTGCACGTTGCAATGTCGAAAACATGCTGACTACTTGAATAACCGCACATTGTATGTCTTGAATCGACTCCGTCTTTTCTCCTTGTTATGACAACATCTCCATAGGCCGTTGACCTCGTAACTTCTGTATCCACAGTTATAAGGTACGATTTCGTGGAATAAAGCTTATCCAGGCATAAACATGTCACCAGTGGGTCAGAGGTCGTAATGAATTGCATATAACTCGATGGTGCTGATCATCGCGCGAATGAACACCCGACACCTACATATGGACATAACGTTTGCGCATCATTAATATTGCCCGGACTATCTCCAGTGGAAACGACCGCTGTTTATCTCCCTTCGGAATCACCTTCAGTCCGCGTTACTCGTCTTAACTCGTGCTTCAATTAGGCTTACAGCCTTGACTAATGCTTATCAGATTCTCGGACCACACCTACTTCTACGTAGGAATATACTATACGCATACATGCTGTACTATGCAATGCATGTAAGGTGGGTCTCGCCCACGCGGATAATGGGCAGTGATCCAAAGAAAAGTAGTGTGAACCTTAGACAACATTTTCATGCTTCCCATATTTCGCCCCCGCTCTGCTTTCCCTCCGTGTGGTTTACAGAAATTTCGTCGGTGTTGCCACCTTTCAGCACGCTGGATTGACTGTAAGGGAGATCGGTCAACTTGATCGTCGTAGTTTCAACGCCTATCACAGTCGTGGCGAGAGGGTTGCTAACGCGCCCCCTTCTAGGCTGTGATCCGAAGGTTACGATGGATGAAAATTTCAGCGGTGCTGGCGAGGATGTTTCATCTTCTGAACTCATCCTCATGAGGAATGTCACAACCACGCTTAAGTTCGCGACAATCAAAGACACAGAAGCCTAAAAGGCAATCAATAACACTTGCGGTCTGAGAACTGATAGTACTATACCTCAAACATAGCAGACACTGCCTCCTTTAGCCCTCCATCAGACAACACGTAATATGCGTGAGCAAGACTAACAACAGTCGTGATTGCTGACGTCGAAAAGATGGCCAGTACCCGAATCTTCTGCGCCCTCGTCAATCTAACTTTATAAATAAGGCGGCACGGAGCCAGGATGAGAATAGTGTCTCCGAAAACGTCGGCTGAAACGTAAATCAGAGATCATTGCACTAGTACTGCATAGGCTGTTAACGCTCACTGATAATCTGTGCTATCGCAACGTTTCTCCCGAGATCGCACTGCGGGCGTGGTTGTGTTTTCCAGCCGGGCTCGGGTTCACAAACCCAGAACACTTGTGCAAAAAGTACAGCCCATGCAGTGACGAAGGCTATTGTAGTGAATTTGAGGACCCTCCTGAGGGTTCCTGGGACGGTGAGTCGTACAACTGTGAACAGAATTGATATCCTGGAACACCTATCATTGGTGTGCGTGTCAGTTGCATCAGCTTAACATGGTGCCAGAGCCATACCAAACGACTGCGTAAAAGAATAGGCAGACCCTAGTGCCAGAACAGTTTTAATGTCTCTCAAGTATCACAATATAAGATAACATACATGTAATACAGTGCTACCCTTGCACTTTGAGGGAAGTTTCCTGGGCGTCCTTAATAAGTGGTATGTCACGGAAACACGCAATCAAGGGCTCACCATAGTCTTGCAGATACAACCAATCGACAACTAGTAGTCCAAGAACCAATATCATGGCCAAGGCTGCCCACAAGTCATCGGTCCACAGGCGTCCTTGCCGCACACGACAATACAAGCGGAATGATGTGACAACGATTGCCACAAGGGGCATGACCCAGTTTACGACTTGGAACGAGCGTCAACCACAAGCGACGCAATAAATAAAGTCGACCGAACTTACTTTTTGTCTGAGCGATAGTGGGGCCCGAGGACGACATCACGCAGTTATTCTTGCAGATAGATAACACTGTCAAACAGCATATATAGGTCTATGCTACGAGGGCCTAGACATCTCGACTCCATGAGGCAAATAGAACGGCGTAAACCCATGCCTTTTGAGAAAATCAATGAGCTAGTTCAGAAACGGCGTTAAGTTGGCATGATTGCGCTATTGCACCGCATGCACCGTTGTCATATAACAGACGTGTTTCAATTGGTTTGGTTACTTGGTACTTTTGAGACTCGCTTAAACGCCGGCTAAACGTTTCAAACTCCCGGCTAACACATCGGGGTTATCAATGTTTAGGAGAGGTCTATATGTTGTACGAAATGTGAAGAGTTTGAATTGACATAGAGATGGATGCGTGTTGTTTTAAACGAAATACAAATTTTCAAGCATTGGCAACCATAAAATATTCCCACCGACCATACTATCATGATTCAATATTGAATTCGATGGGAAATGCACAAATTTCACTTATTGGTGAATAGCAACACAAAAACACATATCTGTATCGGATCTACTGTAGTGTGTACCTTAGGTCTCCGTGCATTAGGCCCAACAAGAATTTTTTTATTTTGTTGCGAGCTTGTTGCAGCGGCAGCACAGTACTGGAAGTTAAGATGTCTAAAACACAACAGCTATTAGAAATGCACAATTTCGTCACACAATGTCACGCGCGACTCCCAAGTTCAACAGCGCGGCGCGCGCAAAGTGAATGAAAGCCCAGCTTGTTCCACACTGTTCATAACTTCAATACTATTGAGCTCAAAATCAAATTATGCCTAGTCATAAACACAGCTAGGATGTGCTGAGTGATCATTATTTGCTGAGACTCTACTTAATGGTGCAGGAAAGCCATGTGGCAGTGAGTAATTAATAACTTACCTTTTTCCAACACTTACAGTCGTTTTCGAGCATAGAGAGCGCATGCTAGTAGACACATACCTCTCGCTTCACACAGAGTTCGTCGTCGAGACACTTCACCCCACCCCACCATGACTACAAAGAGAATGGCATGTGACGAGCCCTGCGGCGGGCGCTTCGCATCTTTGAATCAGCATCTCGGCAATCATCTGTTTGATATCCATCAGTACTACTCACAGTAATGTCACCGTGGATTTGTACAGCTTGCAAGGTAAGTTTATCGCTTTGATTCGCACCTGGTATATAATAGCTCACCATCGTGATGGTCATCCATTTCTCATTAACGAAATGTCTCAAGTATCCAAGCTCGTGATATCATCCGACGGTTGCGAGATCTTTGCTGAAGGCGCCGGCAACCTCGACGGTCCAACCATCATCTTAATTCATGGTTTAGGCTCATCCACAGTCGTATTCAACAACCTTTTCAAAGACGATAAACTACTTTCCAAAGTTTATCTTGTGAGTGAACCGTACTATCTTTCAAACTATAATCTGAAATGTTGCAGGTGAGATATGACATGAGAAGTCATGGCAGGAGCGGCAGACCTGTGGACCAGAGCGATTATTCCTCCCCAAAGTTCGCTGCAGATTTCATGGCTGTGGTCGATGGATTCAACCGACAAAAGCCTTATTTACTCGGCTGGTGAGTCGACACATTGCACTCTTTCGGGGCACTGACGATGATTTGCAGGAGTTTAGGTGGTAGGTCAGTCGTGTAGGGAAACATTCCCTCCTCTAACAATATTCGTTTAGGAACTGTTGCGACGGATGTTTGTACCCACTGTCCCGCAGGCTATCTGTCGGGCATCATCTACGTTTCCGCGCTCCCTTATATCGGAGCAATCATGATGGACTTGGCAAAAGATTGCCTTAAAAATCTTCATCCAAGACTTATTAGGCAGGACGTCTCCGATGCGCTGAAAGCCAGGATTGACTTCGTTGATTCCACGATCAATGATTGTAACGCTGATAACTGGGACGATCGGTTACTTTGGGTTGGAGCATTCAGTCACCTGGATGCCAACGACGTGTTGAACGCCATGTCGCGGCAGCAAGATCCGGAGCCGCTTTTTGCTGCAGGGAGGGGCGGATTGAGATTGCTTCATTTATACGGAGACGCTGATCAACAATTGGACAATGTGGTCGTCGAGGAACAAGTGAGCCGGCATTTTATCAACAAGAAAGTTGTTGTCATCAAGGGTGGAGGTCATGCATTATTTTACGAATTCCAAAGCCAGGTTGTCGAGGAAATTCTAGCATTTGTTACCATGTAGATCGGGTATCACCGCTGCTAGTCATGGACAGCCACGATCCTGTTATCTATCACGTCGTACTTATTGCTGTGATTATACATCTAGACTAGTGTATGATCGGCGAAGAAAGGGTCGAAGGCAAATGCCGTCGCGCGGGGAGAATCGGTGCGCAGCGCCACAAAGTTTAGTCCAAAGTCTGAAGGCTACCGTTTTTAGTGGGGGTGCAAGGGCCCGAGGGGGGTCGTGTGCGTGTAATAAATATCGTGTGCGCCCAACTTTGAATGTACCTATTATGTAAATGATTGCTTTACAATATTGTTCTCATGAATCTCATCTGTTCACCAATTCACTGACGGCGGCGGCCCAACAAACGCAGACCTTCCCAGCCATTCATATTATTCCTCTAACATTCACTCGGTACAATAGTAACGACATCCCCAGCACAGCCCGCGGGCACCGCGCCTGTTAGCTAAAAGAAATTGGGAACCAGAGGAGAGCATACGTGCCGGCAAGTAGGCTTCAAGTACTGTCATCTTCTGCTCTACATTTTTGAAGCTTACAAATTGTTCCAGTTACAAAGGGGCTGTTGGTGAGCCGCACTATTAATCTTCCCCGAATTCGTCGCACCCCATGCAATGAATAAAAATGGACAATCTCACAATTCTTCAAGAAGGCTACGTATACTCCGTGAGTGTTCTCTGTGTCAAGTGACTCCAGATGTGAGTTTTTCCCACTAAAGCTTCGCACCAATAATAATACGCCCTTACTGAGCTTTAAAGCCATACCAGGCGCACGTTTATGGGATATCAAAATAATGAGATCGACAATGGTCAGCAACTGTTTGAAAATGCCATCCCTTGAACATAATCTGACTTTTCTCCAAAGGGATGGTCTCACGCCGTTCTATTCAGCGCATGACTGTCTCATGCATGACCGGGCGGAAGTACAAACCTATATATGCTGTTTGACAACCTTGTCCATTTGCAAGAGTAACCGTGTGATGTCGTCCTCGAGCCCCACCATCGCTCAGACAGAAAGTAAGTCTGGTCGACTTGACTTGCGGTGTCGATGTGGTTGACCCTCGTTCCCAGTCGTGAACTGGGTCCTGCCTCTTGTGGCGATCGCTGTCACATCATTCCGCTTGTTTTGTCGTGCGCGGCAAGGACGTCTGTGGATCGATGATGTATGGGCATCCTTTGCCATGATGTTCATTCTCGCCCTATTAGTTGTCGATTGGTTGTACCTGCAAGACTATGGTGAGCCTTGTTTTATTGTGCATGATACATACCATTTATTAAAGACGCCAAGACAAATTTCCTCAAGGCGCAAGGGTAGCACTGTATTATATGTATGTTCTCTTGTATCATGATGCTTAAGAGACATTAAAGCTGTTTTGTCACTAGGGTCTGCCAATTCTTTTACGCAGTCGTTTGGTATGGCTCTAGCGGCATGTTAAGCTGACTCAACTGACATGCACACCAATGATAGGTGCTCCAGGATATCAATTCTGTTAACAGTTGTACGACTCACGGTCCCAGGAACCCTCAGGAGGGTCCTCACATTTACTGCAATGGTCTTCGTCATTGTATGGGCTGTACTTTTTGCACAAGTATGGTGGACTTGTGAATCTGAGCCCGGCTGGAAAACACAACCACGCCCGCAGTGCGATCTCGGGAGAAATGTTGCAATAGCGCAAATAATCAGTGAGCATTAACAGCCTGTACAGTGCAATAATTTTCTGACTTTTGTTTCAGCTGACGTCTTCGGAGACACTATCCTCATCCTGGCTCCGTGCCGCCTTATCTATAAAGTCAGATTGACGAGGGCGCAGAAGATCCGGATACTCTCCATCTTTTCGACATCAGCAATCACCACCGTTGTCAGTCTTGCCCATGCATACTACGTCTTATCCGATGGAGGGCTACAGGAGGCAGTGGCTGCTATGGTCGAGGTATAGTACAATCAGTTCTCAGACCGCAAATATCATTGATTGCCTTTTAGGTTTCTGTGTCCTTGATTGTTGCGAACTTAAGCGTGGTCGTGGCATTCTTCTTGAGCATGAGCGCAGAAGATGATGAATCCTCGCCAGAGCCGCTGAAATTTGTATCCATCATAACCTTCGGATCACAGCCTAGGAGGCGCGGCGTTAGCGACCCTCTCGCCACGACTGTGATAGGCGTTGAAACTACCACGATCAAATTGACCGATCTCCCTCATAGTCATTCCAGCCCGCTGAAAAGTGGCATCACCGACGAAATTTCTGTGAACGTGGAGCAAAAGCAGAGTGGCGGTGAAATGTGGGGGGCATAAAAATGTTGTCTGTAGATTTAACTATTGGACTTTGAGCGAAGTGTGTATTTTCTTTGAATCACTCTCCGTTATCCGTGTGGGCGAGGCCATGAATTATATATTATGTATTATGCATAATCAATTATACGTAGGAGCAAAAACAAATCATAACTAGCTCTCACAGGTAGAACCGTCGTAGTTCTTGAGAGCTCATTAGGCTGGCTGCCAATTCACCCCACCTCACTCGTTGACGAAGGGAAACAGGAGCCTACCAGCGGTCCAAATGGAAGGCACAACGAGAGTTGACATAGCGGGAAATAAAGTTTCGCTTCCGCCGAATGGAAAAGATATGGAGAATCACGCTAGCTGCCGTCAATTAAGCGTCTACCCAATCAACCCATCAGTGCGCACTTGCAGCAAGATATTCCTACCCTCTCATTTGTTCAATTCCGCTCTCCATCATTCCCTTCGTACCTGGCCACTCAGGTCACCCGAGTACTTGCAACAAACGCCAGGGACCAACTATCACGAATAGCACAGAATCTGTCCCGCGAATTGTTTACTTGCGCATCTAAAACGGCCAGCAGGAACGTTGGATTGATGGAGGGTGTCCCCTATTCCTACTTAGCAACGTCCTACATGGGGTATCTCGCCCCGAATGAACAGAAATCTGTTTTGGAAAAACAATTACGTAGGGGTAGGAGTGGTTCGAGTATCTGCTGAGTATTAGTCAAGGCTGTGGTTCTAATCGAAGCACGACCTACAGGAGTAGCGCCCACTAAGGCGATACAGGAGGGCCATCAACAGCGGCGGTTTCCTGTGTGTAACTTGTGACGACTTCCCACCCACTGACGCGTGGCGAACTGCGTTCTGCAAAGTGCCAAGATGTGGCCGTAGGATATTGCATCCTGCTCGCTGCTAGCGAGGTTGTTGTGTTTTTATTGACATTGACTTTCCAGCTCCTATGAACTTGAGCACCATTTTCATTCCACGAAATTATACCTCATTCATGCGGACGCAGTGCGGATCCAGAGTTACGATGTCAACGGGCTGCGAAGAAGATGTCATAACAGGGAGAAAGGACGGAGGCGAGGATCCTAGATCATTCAATTTATCCTCCGTTGAACGACAAACACAAGACGCACCAGTTACAGCTCTTACATTGGGACAAGACATGCAATGTGCGGTTATTCAAGCGGTCAGCATGTTTTCCAAGATTACAGCGTGCAGTACGTGCGATATTTGTAATCCGAAGACGTTGCACACCGTGAAGTATAATCATGCATTGCTTTCGGCATGTAAGACAGTCATTGGTATCGTCTGCGATACGCACTGAATGCGAGGAAGAGATATATACGAGGTGAATAAATAGTCATGTTCTTCATTTTGGCCTGTACCCCCTATATCTCTTAGATCAAAAAGAATCCGCGAAGCTAAAACACCATGCAGGACACCTTGGAATCTGGTTAGGACAATTTGTCAGGTAGCCCTACTAGATACCATGTGCAGTCACTTACACATCTACAATCCCACCCTGCCCTTGCAATGAGATCTGTACGAAAAATTCATATATTACCCTGGCGTGGTGCATGGAAACTACGTACCGGCAAAGCAAAAGAAACTATGTTTACAAAAGAAATTACTTGAAGCACAGTCAACTGAAACAGAGAAAGAGTCGTGAACTAATGACATACCAAGAAGCGATAGAGCATATAACAAACTTCCTTTCAACAAGGTTGATGTCAGTTTACCGATGGCGCGTATGCCATTAGAGCGTTGTAGTATTGAATGAGATATTGTAAGAGTGATCACTTCTGCACATAATTCGTCAGTGGAGCTTACCTGAGGCAACATCCTGAATCGCTCACCGAGTTCAAACAGCGCTGCGCTGATAAACTTGCCCATCATCAGGTGTTCCACTTTCGTAGCAACCTCTAAAGTGCTCAGGGTCGATGTGGGCGCACATACGCTTTCGAGCAGAAACTCCGCAAAGACATCGCAAATGACCATGGAGACGACCATAAGCTTTAAGCTCCATCAAATCACCATTCGGGACAACAAAACAGTCAAAATGTTTACCGAGTAGCTCGCCAATAAGAATAGCTTTATCTTCCTGTTGTTATGCCATAAGGCAAGTATACGCATAAGAAGCAGACCTGTAACATAAGTGTTTTTCTTTGTCGGTGTAAACAGACTAACCTTCTGCGGACAACATGATAAGAAACAACGATGCTAGGATGAATTAGTTGACGTAGAACTAGCGATCGCGAGGTGACCTACCCCCACTAGTTCGATATGATGGCAAGCACTGTATTACTGAGCGTCAACATACGTTAAGTACGGTTCAGGGGGAGTTCATACCGCTCCCTCTGATGGTTGTCCAAGAGTGACTGGCAGACCACTGTCACTGAGAACATTTACTCGATGATGAAGTGCAATGCTCACCATATATTTCGCTGATTATCCATGCTACTGGAGCATATCTAGATAGGATAAACAAGACAATCGCAACGCTCCAGCAGTTCATGCTGCTGTACAGACGGACTTCATGTTCAAGTGTCAAAAAATAATCGAGTATCTAATGAGAACGATAAAGTCTCAGCATTCACTCACGCGAAGAGTGCGTGTTTAACTCGCCCAAATCGCGGCTGGTGCAACTTTTCCGGTGTTTTGAGCACAAACTAGAATGAGAGGAGTAAACCAATAACAAACCTCGAAGATACTGTGAACGAAGAAGCACGAGAGTTAGTTCGGAGAATGCAAGACCGAGTGTCAAGTGCTCATACCTTGACCGTCTGCTGTGTGTGCAGTAAATCCATGTGTCAATGTGCGTGCGTGAACTGGCCCGTAGACTGTGTGGCTTTTAGTAGTATTTCACTTTTTGATCGGCGATGAAGAAGATGCGGCCTGAAAGTATTATGATAAGTTCTGATGAGTCTATGAATAAGTTCCGAGTCCAGATCCAAAGTCCAAACTGCGCGAGCTTCGCACTTCGAACTTGAAGAGTCTTCTCCCGTTTAGGTCGGACGCGCGCGCCATTAATGCCGTGCATCAAGAAGACCTTCGAATAAGCACGGCGTTCAACCAGGCTATGCATGATGACCTGACAGATAGCTGATGCTGATACAACGCGTATGTCAAGTACTCAATTACTAATGTACTCGGCGTAAGTCGCTCGCGATTTAAAAGATAGTGATCCCAAATATATATGATGACGTCGAAAGGAGCCTGGTTACCTTACGTAAATCGGCGTCGCAATCATGATGCGGAACTTCAACTTGCAGCACTCACTTCTTACTCGCTTTCACTGAGTACTTACTGGCACTGCTATCATAATGTCCACCACCTAACCATGGTCTCACAGATCTTTGTATGGTTTCGAGTTGTCGCACAATACAGTTTTTAAATTGTTCGATGGTGAGCAGGGCAAGCACACCTTCTGCGAAACACTGATTCAAACCAGGAAGCGAGCAAGTGGCAACTCACCCTATTTGTGCACGCAGTTTGAAATTCAAACGGCAAGCTGCGGATGAGGTGCTTTCGACAACCGTGGAGTCAACATGATCATGGCTTTCTCGACCAAGGTCATTCAAAGGCCACTGGCGAGTCTGCACTGGCATGTCTGTGATTGGCATGGCGTTTTTCATAGTCTCTCTGTAGACGGGTATAGGCATTGAAAATAGTTGTTCTTTCGACTTCCTTGCATTTCCGGAGTTTTGAATCTGAAGCGCCCAGTCAATACATTAACAAATATTGCATCGAGGCTTGCGGCCAAGGGCAATGACCTGTTCTCGATATAAACACTGAAGCAGGGACCTACCCTTCCTCTAACTACTCATCCCACCCAATTTCGCTCAGACTGATTCTCTGTGACAACATCAACTATTTCAAATAATGAGTGAACACAAGCAATCAAGGAATTCAAAACAAGATCCTCCTCCTGACAACCGCGCATCCAGTGAAGCAACAGCTGGTGAAAGTTCGGTATGTTTCTGATGAGGACCACTTCTCATTTCACTCAAAACATTAACCCTAATGCATACTTCATCTAGGGCAGACGGCGTGGCAAAATCCGTCGGTTTCTAGGGAAGGTTAAGAATGCGACTAAAAAGATTTCTGTGAGTCGATAGGGATCCTGAATTTCCTGGAATGAGGCTCATGTGAATTGTGATCGTATAAAAGCACTCAAAGGATTCTCGCAGCAACACGCCTGTTCCTCTGAATGTTGATCGTGAAGGTACCTCATCGATCCCGAATACCAAAGTAGGTCACCTTTTAGTTGCTGCTCTCTTTCTCTGAATTCTAGTCGTCGCCCAGGTTCAGGACTCTCCCCCTGGTATGGAAGGCGCCGATCTCGAATCGACACTTCAGAACGCCAAAGAGGCTGTAAATATGATGAAGCCAATTTCGGGACATGTGAAATCCGGAGCATCAGCTGCCAAAAATGCACCAGCAGATCTCGACGCTGCATATAATTTCCAGGATAAATATCTTCAACCCCTCAAGATATTCGACAGCGTTATCGGAACACTTGCGGAGGTACGGACCATATCTCTCGATCGGAATTGAACTAACCTTGTTCCATAGGTACATCCATACGCAAAGATGGCACTGAGCGTGTTGTCTTGGGCCGCAAAAGTATGTTTGGTTTTGCTCTCATTCATATCTTTTTCTCAGTCGTTATGCGTGCAGGTAATTCTAGCTCAGGCGGATCGCGATACAGCCATACTCGGCCTTCTACAGAAGTTGGGTGATGTTTATAGCTTCATTACAGAAGACAAGAGGCTTCACCAGATTTCATCGATGCACATTGTCCTTGGGCAGATTTCTGATCAGATCCTTGAATGTGCCCATTTTATCAAAGATTATTCTGAAACCAAGAACTTTTGTGAGTCTTTGCAAGTCACTGCGCTTTTCGCAGTCTCAGTGTTCTACTATTATCATAGGGAGCAGAACCGGAAAGAACATAGGCCGGGAAACAGATGACGCGATTCGAGGGTACAGCGGAATATTGGATAAGCTCATGGACAACTTCCAGAAGCAAGTTACTCGCAATGTAGCCATCTATGTCCATCGTACAGGTAAGGATTTGTACGTGCTTCTGACTCGACATCTATTCATACCTCTTCAGGCGAAACACTAGATCTCAGCGGTATGACTTATGCGGATGGCGCAGGACGAGATACCGGGAAACAGTGCCTACCAGGGACGCGCACGGAAATCATCTCCGAGATCACCAACTGGGTCAACAGCACTAGGGACGATGTTCAGCGTGTGCTCTGGTTATCTGGCCCTGCAGGGAAGGGCAAGTCGGCCATTGCCCACACGATCGCCAACTGGTTCAATAATGTCGGAGGGCTCGGTTCATGTTATTGCTTTGATCACCAGCGAGATGCAGACCGTCGTCACGAAAAGATTTTTTCCACCATCGCGCGCGACCTGGCCGACCGTGATCCGGAGATGAGACGAGCGCTGGCAGAGGCAGTCAAAGATGCAAATTCGCTGAAGACCACAGCAGACATCGTCCAACAGTGGGACGAACTTCTCATGAAACCATTGGGAAAGCTCTCGGGGTCGATTGTAAGACCTGTGGTCGTCGTGATAGACGCACTAGACGAGAGCGGCGGCGTGGAGACACGACTCCGCCTTCTTCGCATTCTTGCGGGCAAACTAGGTGCCAAACGAATCACCGAACTCCCAGCCAACTTCCGGATTATCGTCACTTCTCGCCCGCTTCGCGACATCGAAGCTGAGCTTTCAGGTGCTCAGCATATCCTACAGATGTCCATGGACAAGATTTCAACGGCCAGCGCAGAGCGCGACATCTGCACTTACGTATCAAAGGAGTTGGAAGGGCTCTCGCAGTTTGGGGACACAGAATTCAAAACCCTGGCTGAGAAAGCTGATGGACTTTTCGAGTGGGCGCGTCTCGCCTGCAGATACATCAGAGAGCCTATTCTTGGATCATCATCAAGGGCTTGCTTCGACACTGTTGTGTCACACGATCCAGCCGAGAGAAGCATGTTGTTGTATGAGATGTATCACCTCATCTTGACACAGATTATGCCTAAAGCTACGCCTACAAGTTTCCAGCATCCACAGAAACTGCGTTCGGCTGCACTTGCGAAATTTCACTCAGTGATGGGTCAAATACTGGGTACAGCTGAACCACTCCCTTTAGCTTCCCTGAACGCCATGAGACGCCACTTTCCAGACGAACGTGACCATTACGAAGTGGAGGTCGTAGTTAAAGGCCTGGGATCCCTCCTCGGCGGCACCACCAATTCATCTACCCCAATCCGTCCCCTTCATGCATCCTTCCGTGATTTCCTTACAGACCGCGAGTGCAGCGGAGAGTTCTTCGTCGACGTGTCAAAGGTACAACGCGACCTTGCTTTCGCATCACTTCGAGTGATGGAACATGGACTTTCCTTCAATATGTGCGATCTAAAGTCATCATATCTCCCCAACTCCAAAGATCCCGGACTGCGAGAACGAGTTGAAAAATGCATCCTCCCACACCTATCCTATGCCTGTCGATTTTGGCCTGTCCACGTGCAAAGAACTCACTTCGATCCAGAACTCGCCAAAGAAATACAATCATTCTTCGAGCATAAGCGACTGTTCTTTTGGCTTGAGGCACTCGGCCTTATGAATGCGCTCAGTGGCGCCGTCCCCGCCCTTCCGCTTATTGGCAAGTGGTTGAAGGTGAGCACATGTTTATTGAGTGTCAGATTACATACTCACTAACGTGCAATTGCAATTGCAGGGTCAGAGTGGATTCGAAGATGCCTCTTCCGCTGCAATGGACGTGCAGAGATTTATCCAAGTCTTTGGCGGCATCATCTTGCACAGCACACCTCATCTCTATATATCAGCACTGCCGTTCTCGCCCGTCAACTGTGCACTATCCAGAACATTTTCTGCGCGGTTTCCGAACTCTCTTCGTGTGGCATCTGGACGTGATGAGAACTGGACAGCTGTTCAGACTGTGATCACCGGGCACACTGGTGACGTTAAGTCATTGTCGTTCTCGCCGGATGGGACTCGCATTGTGACTGGATCGGATGATCGCACTGTGCGACTATGGGATGCAGCGACTGGGCAGCCAGTATGCGAGCCCTTGCTGGGGCACACTTCTTTAGTTAACTCAGTTTCTTTCTCGCCGGATGGGACACGCATCGTGTCTGGCTCAGCCGATAAGACGGTGCGGCTGTGGGATGTAGCAACGTGGCAGCCCATTGGTGAACCCTTACTGGGGCATACTAATTCAGTTTACTCGGTCGCTTTCTCGTCGAATGGATCTCGCATCGTGACAGGTTCGGGAGACAAGACAGTCCGGGTGTGGAACGCAGCTACACAGCAGCCAATTGGTGAACCCTTACAGGGGCACACTGGTCGCGTTAATTCAGTGTCGTTCTCTCCGGATGATATTCATATCGTTTCTGGTTCAGACGACGGGACTGTCCGGCTGTGGGAAGTAGCAACTGGACAGCCAGCCGGTGAGCCCTTGGAAGGGCACACCGATGTTGTCAGATCTGTCTCGTTCTCTCCGGATGGGACTCACATCGCATCTGGTTCGGATGATAACACTGTCATGCTGTGGGATGCAGTGTTGGGGAAGCCTGTCTGTGAGTCCTTGGAGGGGCACACTGATTGGGTTCGGTCAGTTTCGTTTTCGCCGGACGGGAGTCGCATCGTGACAGGTTCAGACGATGAGACTGTCCGACTGTGGGATGCAGCTACAGGAAAGTCAGTCGGCGAGCCCTTACTGGGACACACTGGCATTGTCTACTCAGTCTCGTTGTCTCCGGATGGGACACGCATCGCGACTGGTTCTGGAGATCACACTGTCCGACTGTGGAACGCAGCTACAAGGCAGTCAGTTGGTGAGCCCTTAAGAGGGCACACTGACTCAATTATGTCAGTCACGCTATCGCCGGATGGGACCCGCATCGCGACTGGTTCGGAGGATGGCACTGTGCGGCTGTTGGATGCAGTGACAGGACAGCCGGTTGGTGAGCCCTTGCTGGGGCACACTGAAATAGTTTACTCAATCTCATTCTCTTCGGATGGGACTCGCATCGCATCTGGTTCTGCGGATAAGACTGTCCGGCTGTGGGATTCAGGGACCAGACAATTAGTGTGTGAGCCTTTCCGCGGGCACACTGGTGAAGTTAACTCAGTCTCATTTTCTCCGGATGGAACTCGCATAGTTTCTGGTTCGAACGATAATGCTGTCCGGCTGTGGGAAGTAGCAACGGGACAGCCAACTGGTGAGCCCTTGGAAGGACATACTGGTGTAGTCACATCAGTCTCGTTCTCTCCAGATGGAACTCGCATCGCATCTGGTTCGCGTGATAACACTGTCAGACTGTGGGATGCAGTGTTGGGGAAGCCTGTCTGTGAGCCTTTGGAAGGACACACTGATTGGGTTAGGTCAGTTTCGTTCTCGCCGGACGGGAGTCGCATCGTGACAGGTTCGGACGATAAGACTGTCCGACTATGGGATGCAACTACAGGGGAACCAGTTGGTGAGCCCTTACTGGGGCACACTGGTTATATCTATTCAGTCTCATTCTCTCCGCATGGAACTCACATCCTGACCGGTTCTGGAGATGCAACTGCCCGACTGTGGAACACAGCTACAGGGCAGCCAGTTGGTGAGCCTTTGCGAGGGCACACGAGCTCAATTAACTCGGTATCTTTCTCGCGAGATGGAGCCCGCATTGTTTCTTCTTCATGGGATGGGACTGTCCGGGTCTGGTATGCAGTGATTGAGGAGTTATTGCAGGACCATACTGAAGATTGTTCAACATCCTCTCCATATCGCAGTTGCATCCCACATCCAACAGCAGTCATTCCTACACCCAACACTACGAACGATGACTTCATTTCCTTCTCATCAAACCCGACTCATGCACTACGCGACACTTCTGAGCTTCTCGCAGATACCGCCCATGATGAGCTTAGGTTGATGTTCACTTTCCTAGGAGAAGATGGATGGATGATGGGACCCAATGGTCGGCTCTTATTCTGGGTACCACCCGCTTCACGAGAGGCGTTCAGATATAATCCTCAAACTGCATTAGTAGTTGAGAATGGATGTGTTGAGCTTGATTTGAGTCGCATGGCACATGGGACACGCTGGCAACGGTGCTACGAGCAGTGAGTCTCCTGCCTTTTCCGTTCCCTGCAATTAATCAATTCGATCTTTGTAGCTCTTGAATACGATGAACTTGTTCCAGTAAACTGTTTTCCGGAGATGCCAAAGACCTCACGGGATACAATAGCGAGTCTACAGTTAATCCATGGTCCGTTATATGTCTACGCAGCGCTGCATTCGAATTTGGGATAGTTTGAGCCAATCTCGTGTTAGAAAATTGACTGAGTGACAGATTTTTGAGATTAGCTATGTATCCGCCAATAGGATCTGTCGAGCCCCCCAAAATGCTCCCCGGATATCCCAGTTTTTAAAACATAACCTTGCAGGAACGCGATTTGACCACATGATTACTGTCCAGTTGCAAAACAAACATCGGCAATTGATCCACCGGGGGTCTTGACATACAACAGTAATGAATATGGAGTATCAGAGGGCACTAAGTGGGGGCAGCCTGCGGAGATCCGATCGTGCAGTTCGTTCCAATCCCGTCGTCCGAAATATGCAAGGGTCTGTTTTCCGCACTGCCCTCTCAGAGACCTCTCAAAAGACTAATAGGTCAGATATCAGTGATCGCTAGTTCCCAAAGGTCGACAAACTTGTGGACATTACGCTACGTATAATTACTTTGCGTGAAGAGTGTGATTTGGCGATACATGCATTGAAGACCACTCCAAGCGCTTCCAAAGTTCCAAACATGCCACCAACCCAAGTCGGCCGAGGGTTAGTGATCACGATGTAGAAATTACGGAGACCATCGATCACTCGAGAGGGGGTTGACGTCCACGATGCATGATGTTGTTAAAAGCGCATACAGACACTAGTACTGAGTACTGATGGCGTCTGGGCTTAAGCCAATGACGTACAAAAGGAACAGACGCAGTAAAATTTGGAACTGGGAATCAAAAAAATACTGACGTCAATGAGTAATCTGAAACGGAACGGCGCTACACAGCGCAGTTTTTGAATTGTTCGATGGTGAGCAGGGCAAACACACCTTTTGCGAAAAATTCATGATTGAAACCAGGAAGCGGGTAAGTGGCACTTCACCCTGTGTGTGCACGCAGTTTGAAATTCAAGCGGCAAGCTGCGGGTGAGATACTTTCGACAACGGTAGACCAGGCCAATATGATCATGGTTTTCTCGACCAAGGTCACTCAAAGGCCACTGTCGAGTCTGCACTGGCATGTCTGTGATTAGCATGGCGTTTTTTCATAGTCTCGCTGTAGACGGGTATAGGCATATTCAACATAAATGTTCTTTCGACTTCCTTGCATTTCCGGAGTGTTGAATCTGAAGCGCCCAGTCAATACAGTAGCAAATATTGCCTCGAGGCTTACGCGCTTACGGCCAAGGGTATGACCTGTTATCGGTGTAAACACTGAAGCGGGCGCCGGGAACCCACCCTTCCTCTAACTACTCATCCCACCCTACTTCGCTCAGACTCATCCTCCGTGTCAACATCAACTATTTCAAATAATGAGTGAACACAATCAATCAAGGAACTCAAGCCAAGATCCTCTTCCCAAAACTCGCCCTTCCAGCGAAGCAACAGCTGGTGAAAGTTCGGTATGTTTCTGATGAGGACCACTTCCTCATTTCACTCGAAACATCAACTCAGTCTCTGATGCATCCTTCATCCAGGGCAGACGCCATGGCAAAATTTCTCGGTTTCTAGGGAAGGTTAAGAATGCGACTAAAAAGATTTCTGTGAGTCGACAAGGATCACGAATTTCCTCAAACAAGGCTCATGGGAATCATGATCGTATAAAAGCATTCGAAGGATTCCCGCAGCTGCGATCCTGTTCTCCCGAACGTCGATTATGAAGGTGCCCCATCGGTTTCGAATACCAAGGTAGGTCACCTTTTAGTTGCTGCTATCTCTTTCTCTGAATTCTAGTTGTCGCCCAGGTTCAGGACGCTCCCCCTGGCGTAGAAAAAAAACAAGACGCTGATCCCCAATCGGCACTTCGAAATGCCAAAGAGGCTGTAAAACTCATGAAGCCACTTTCGGGACATGTGATATCCGGAGCATCTACTGCCCAAAATGCACCAGCAGATCTCGACGCTGTATATAATTTCCAGGATACATATCTTCAACCCCTCAGGATATTCGATAGCGTTATCGGGACGCTTGCGGAGGTATAAGCCATATTTTTTGTTCGGAATCGAACTAACCTTGTTCCATAGGTGCATCCATACGCAAAGATGGCACTGAGCGTGTTGTCTTGGGCCGCAAAAGTATGTTTGATTTTGCTCTCATTCATATCTTTTTCTCAGTTGTTATGCATGCAGGTAATTCTAGCTCAAGCGGATCGCGATACAGCCATACTCGGCCTTCTACAGAAGTTGGGTGACGTTTATAGTTTCATTACAGAAGACGAGAGGCTTCACCAGATTTCGTCGATGCACACCGTCCTTGGACAGATTTCTGATCAGATCCTTGAATGTGCCCATTTTATCAGAGATTATTCCAAGACCAAGAATTTTTGTGAGTCTTTGCAAGTCATTGCGCTTTTCACAGTCTCAATGTTCTACTATTATCGTAGGGAACAGAGCTGGAAAGAACATAGGCCAGGAGACCGATGACGCAATTCAAGGGTACAGCGGAATGTTGGACAAGCTCATGGACAACTTCCAGAAGCAAGTTACTCGTGATATAGCCATCTATGTCCATCGTACAGGTAAGGATTTGTACGTGCTTCTGACTCGACATCTATTCATACCTCTTCAGGGGAAACACTAGATCTCAGCGGTATGACGTATGCGGATGGCGCAGGACGAGATACCGGGAAACAGTGCCTACCAGGGACGCGCACGGAAATCATCTCCGAGATCACCGACTGGGTTAACAGCACTGGCGATGATGTTCAGCGTGTGCTCTGGTTATCTGGCCCTGCAGGGAAGGGCAAGTCGGCCATTGCCCACACGATCGCCAACTGGTTCAATAATGTCGGAGGGCTCGGTTCATGTTACTGCTTTGATCACCAGCGAGATGCCGACCGTCGTCACGAAAAGATTTTTTCCACCATCGCGCGCGACCTGGCCGACCGTGATCCGGAGATGAGACGAGCGCTGGCAGAGGCAGTCAAAGATGCGAGCTCGCTGAAGACTACAGCAGACATCGTCCAACAGTGGGACGAACTTCTCATGAAACCACTGGGAAAGCTCTCGGGGTCGATTGTAAGACCTGTGGTCGTCGTGATAGACGCACTAGACGAGAGCGGCGGCGTGGAGACACGACTCTGCCTTCTCCGCATTCTTGCGGGCAAACTAGGTGCCAAACGAATCACCGAACTCCCAGCCAACTTCCGTATTATCGTCACTTCTCGCCCGCTTCGCGACATCGAAGCTGAGCTTTCAGGTGCTCAGCATATCCTACAGATGTCCATGGACAAGATTTCAACGGCCAGCGCAGAGCGCGACATCCGCACTTACGTATCAAAGGAGTTGGAAGGGCTCTCGCAGTTTGGGGACAAAGAATTCAAAACCCTGGCTGAGAAAGCTGATGGACTTTTCGAGTGGGCGCGTCTCGCCTGCAGATACATCAGAGAGCCTTTTCTTGGATCATCACCGATGGCTTGCTTCGACACTGTTGTGTCACGCGATCCTACCGAGAGAAGCATGCTCTTGTATGAGATGTATCACCTCATCTTGACACAGATCATGCCTACGAGTTCCCAGCATCCACAGAAATTACGTTCGACTGCACTTGCGAACTTTCACTCAGTGATGGGTCAAATACTGGGTACAGCTGAACCCATCCCTTTAGCTTCCCTGAACGCCATGAGACGCCACTTTCCAGATGAACGCGACCATTACGAAGTGGAGGTCGTAGTTAAAGGCCTGGGATCCCTCCTCGGCGGCACCACTGACTCATCTACCCCAATCCGACCCCTTCATGCATCCTTCCGCGATTTCCTTACAGACCGTGAGTGCAGCGGAGAGTTCTTCGTCGACGTGTCAAAGGTACAATGCGACCTTGCTTTCGCGTCACTTCGAGTGATGGAACATGGACTTTCCTTCAATATGTGCGATCTAAAATCATCATATCTGGCCAACTCCGAAGATGTCGGGCTGCGAGAACGAGTTGAAAAACGCATTCCCCCACACCTATCCTATGCCTGCCGATTTTGGCCCATCCATGTACAAACAACTCACTTCGATCCAGAACTCGCCAAAGAAATACAATCATTCTTCGAGCATGAGCGACTGTTCTTCTGGCTCGAGGTACTCGGCCTTATGAACGCGCTCAGTGGTGCCGTCCCCGCCCTTCCGCTTATTGGCAAGTGGTTGAAGGTGAGCGCATGTTTATTGAGTGTCAGATTACATGCTCACTAACGCGCAATTGCAATGGCAGGGCCAGAGTGGATTCGAAGATGCCTCGTCCGCTGCCATGGACGTGCAGAGATTTATCCAACTCTTCGCCGGCATCATCTTGCACAGCACAGCTCATCTCTATGTATCAGCACTGCCGTTCTCACCCGTCAACTGTGCACTATCCAGAACGTTTTCTGCACGTTTCCCTAAATCTCTTCGTGTGGCATCTGGACGTGATGTCAATTGGACAGCTGTTCAAACTGTAATCATCGGGCACACTGGTGCCGTTAACTCATTGTCGTTCTCGCCGGATGGGACTCGCATTGTGACTGGATCGAATGATCGCACTGTGCGACTATGGGATGCAGCGACTGGGCAGCCAGTAGGCGAGCCCTTGCTGGGGCACACTAACTCAGTTAACTCGGTTTCTTTCTCGCCGGATGGGACACGTATCGCGTCTGGCTCAGCCGATGAGACTGTGCGGCTGTGGGATGTAGCAACGTGGCAGCCCATTGGTGAACCCTTATTGGGGCATACCAAACCGGTTTCCTCAGTCGCTTTCTCGTCGAATGGATCTCGCATCGTGACAGGTTCGGCAGACAACACAGTCCGGCTGTGGAACGCAGCAACGCAGCAGCCAATTGGTGAACCCTTACAGGGGCATACTAATGGGGTTAATTCAGTGTCGTTCTCTCCGGATGACACTCGCATCGTTTCTGGTTCAGACGACAGGACTGTTCGGCTGTGGGAAGTCGCAACAGGACAGCCAGCCGGTGAACCCTTGGAAGGGCACACTTATCGGGTCAGATCAGTCTCGTTCTCTCCAGATGGGACTCGCATCGCATCTAGTTCGGATGATAACACTGTCCAGCTGTGGGATGCAGCTACAGGGAAGCCTGTCTGTGAGCCTTTGGAAGGGCACACTGATTGGGTTATGTCAGTTTCGCTTTCGCCGGACGGGAGTCGCATTGTGACAGGTTCGTACGATCAGACTGTCCGACTGTGGGATGCAGCTACAGGGAAGTCAATCGGCGAGCCCTTGCTGGGGCACACGTGGGGTGTCTACTCAGTCTCGTTCTCTCCGGATGGGACTCGCATCGCGACTGGTTCTGGAGATGGCACTGTCCGACTGTGGAATGCAGCTATAGGGCAGCCAGTTGGTGAGCCCTTAGGAGAGCACACTGACTCAATTTTCTCAGTCTCGTTATCGCCGGATGGGACCCGCATCGTGATTGGTTCAGAGTATGGCACTGTCCGGCTGTTGGATGCAGCGACAGGGCAGCCAGTTGGTGAGCCCTTACTGGGGCACACTGGCTTGGTTTACTCAATCTCATTTTCTCCGGATGGGACTCGCATCGCATCTTGTTCTGCAGATGAGACTGTCCGGCTGTGGAATTCAGGGACGGGGCGGTTAGTGTGTGAGCCTTTCCGCAGGCACACTGGTGAAGTCAACTCAGTCTCGTTTTCTCCGGATGCAACTCGCATTGTTTCTGGTTCGGACGATCACACTGTCCGGCTGTGGGAAGTAGCAACGGGACAGCCAGCCAGTGAGCCCTTGAAAGGGCACACCAGTGTTGTCACATCAGTCTCGTTCTCTCCGGATGGCACTCACATCGCATCTGGTTCAGGTGATAGGACTGTCAGGCTGTGGGATGCAGTGTTGGGGAAGCCTGTCTGTGAGCCTTTGGAAGGTCACACTGATTGGGTTCGGTCAGTTTTGTTCTCGCCGGATGGGAGTCGCATTGTGACAGGTTCGGACGATCGGACTGTCCGACTGTGGGATGCAGCTACAGGAAAGCCAGTCGGTGAGCCCTTGCTGGGGCACACTGGGTGTATCTACTCAGTCTCGTTCTCTCCGGATGGGACTCGCATAGCGTCCGGTTCTAGAGATCAGACTGTCCGACTGTGGAATGCAGCTACGGGGTGGCCAGTTGGTGAGCCCCTGGAAGGGCACACTGATTCAGTTATCTCAGTCTCTTTTTCGCGGGATGGGACTCGAATCATTTCTTGTTCAGACGATGGAACTGTTCGAGTTTGGTATGTGGCGATTGGGAAGCCATCGCAGGACCACGCCGATGAAGACTGTTCAGCATCCTCTCCACGTGGCAGTTGCATCCCACATCCAGCAGCAGCTATTCCTACACCCAACACCACGACCGATGACTTTATTTCCTTCTCATCAAACTCGACTCATGCACTCCGCGACACTGCTGAGCTACTCGCAGACACTCCCCGTGACCGCAAGTCGACATTCGTTCTTCTGGGAGATGATGGATGGGTGATGGGACCCAATGGTCAGCTCTTATTCTGGGTACCACCCGCTTCACGAGAGGCGTTTGAATATAATACTCGAACTGCATTAGTGATTGGGAGAGGATGTGTTGAGCTTGATTTGAGTCGCATGGCACATGGGACACGCTGGCAGCGGTGCTACGAGCAGTGAGTCTCCAGCCTTTTCCGTTCCTTGCAATTAATCAATTCGATCCTTGTAGCTCTTAAATACGATGAACTTGTTCCAGTAAACTGTTTTCCGGAGATGCCAAAGACCTCACGGGATACAATAGCGAGTCTACAGTTAATGCATGGTCCGTTATATGTCTACGCAGCGTTACATTTGAATTTGGGATAATTTGAGCCAACCTCGTGTTAGAAAAGTGACTGAGTGATAGATTTTTGAGATTAGAGTATGTAAAAGACATCCCTACGCAATATTCATTGACGCTTGACGATATTAGATAGATGATTGTATGGACGATCAAGTTTCTGAATTTACTCTGCATTTCTAACAGCGAACATTTGTCTTGTGGACATCTCCGCCACATTTGATACTTTTTATTACATTTTGTCTTCATTTCTAAAGATGCTTATCCGTCCTTGACGCCCTTGACCGGTGGTACCGTGGCAAGCATGCTGCGGTACGGTTGGCGATGGAATATCAGTAGGTAAGTTATTATTGTGGGCTTCCATTGTCACGACAATGTACTTACACTTTGCCAAGATTCAACTTATCCGGTAGCGCAGCAAGATCATGTCCTTGTGCGAGGGAAATCAGTCCGCATCCACCGAGTACTAGATTCGAGAAATGCACTAGCATCTCCGGACTTTTCTGACATCCACCTCCTCGAAGCAGAACAAGCACTTACTGTTTTGGCGGCTCGTCACTTGGAACTCCTTCAAGAATACAAGGTAAGCGTCATCATGGACTTCACAGTGCAAGCGGTCTGGAGCTGACACTGCCCATGCGAAATTGATAAACGGCCATCTGTACCTCACACCAACGATTTCTGGTTCCGCCTTGCCATGACCGTTTACATCATGTCCCATTGGTGTGCATAGTCCCCGTGGTCGTCTAGCTATGCGAGCAACGCATCGTATCTAATCAATACCTCCAAATGTGTTCGTGATCGCGTACCTTAAATGGCTGGGGATAGCCCGCCTCTCGATTGGTCATTTGCATTAGGCTCAACGGTGCATATGAATGTGGGGCTCAAGTTGACAAACTTTTATCGTCCGTACGTCGACCCATTTTCAAACATAATCGAATGTTCTTCAGTCATACCTCGCAGAATGACTCGCATCTGAATTATATATTCGTCTGGCTGTGAGTCGATTAACAACGCAATTGACCAAGTCTGCGACGTATACGATAAACCGTACATGGTCAAATTCGTGGATGGCATGATCGCCATTGCGCTCTCGATCGTTGACCGAAGCATATCAGGATTGCTGTGTAGCAGAACGGAGCCCAGCTCGGTTCGTTCCCATAATCAACCGAAGCATGCAAATTGATGCAATTTCTTGATTCGTGGATGCAGATCGAATGATTCTCAAATTTCGGGAAAGTTTTGTCAATCGCGCTATGTATTCGCCAATAGGATCTATCGAGCCCCAAAAATGTGCCGCCACGCTGTGATGTGCTTGGGGTGTACGATTTCACATCGACATTGACAGAACAATTAGTCCACTCAGTAATGAATATATGGGGCATTAGCGGGCATTAAGTGGGGAGCCTGCGGAGATCCGATCGTGCCAACCCCGTCGTCCGAAATATGCAAGGGGTCTATTCTGCTCTGAGATCTCCGTTCAAAAGACTGATATCAGTGAGTGATCACGATGTAGAAATTATAGAGACCATCGATCCAGCTGCAGGATGTACGATGTTGTACAAAGGACATACAGACACTAATGGCGTCTGGGCTTACAGCAGATACTTGGGGATCAAGAAAAGACTGACGTCACAACTGATGGAATGAGTAATCTGAAACAGAAGGGTTATCAAGGGGTAATAACTGTCGGCGCTACACAGCGATGTCAACTTTAAATGTGTTTAGTTTTACCGCAGAGTGAGCAGAGTCATAGTCCATAGATCTATGCTCTGACATGGTTGGATGATAAGTTGGTACGTTCATGTTCAAATTAAATGCCAAGCATTCATTAATCATTATTCGCATGCGGCGCCATCGGGGTATGTCCAACTTAAATCCTCGAGACTCCAATCCTTTGATGCGTGTGTAGTCCACTAGAGCCAACGGAGGTACCAAGCCGCATGGTAGTACATCATAATCATGCTCACTTGTGGGTTAGCGCGTATGACGTATTACATAAGTGATATGGTTAAGCTTCACCTTATTCCTGCGGACCTAGTGCGGAACCTGTAGTTATCAAGTTCTTTCTACTTGGAATTTGCGACCTTCGTATATTGCGTTGTGAAGCGTGGAGAACCAAAAAAGGAGGATGAGCTACATGTAAACGAAATCATGCTTGCTGCTGCGTGAGTAGATGTTGTGCTACATGTAGACGAACTCATAAGTGCTCAGAGGAACGACTTTTGCGCTGGTAGCGTGATCGGAACAAGAACGAATCGAAAGCATGTGTTGTAATGCTAAAGATTCAGTTTTTTGTGTGGGAAGGTCTGGCTTTGCCAGGCCGACGCAGGAGGGCGTCGGGTTTGTGCTCGAAAAGAGAATCCCGAGATGAGAATGATTGAAGACTCGAATTGAGAATTGGGATCCGAGACAAAAAGACAGACCTTCTGAGCGCATTTTGATCTAGGACGTGAGCAGCCCTTGGGCCTGAAGGAGACACAAGTCCAAACCAAACAAGAGCGCAGCTCACAACCAGACGAGTCTCCTTCGGAGACCAACCACACACATAGAGCAAGCGGAAAAGGCAAAAAAAAAATGAAGATATATTGCGCATACGACGACATTGATATGGCCTAAGATAATCGTAAGTGGACAGGGCTGATTAAGATGATGTGGCCGAGCGAGGAAGATGGTGGTGTTGAGCGAAGGAGTTCATGGCCGAATCTAACTTGGTGATGCGCTGTGAGTTGAAAGAAGATGATATAAAAAGTGGCAAGATGGTCTCAATACGACACCAATATTCCAGGAAGGAACAGGAATTTCAGCGACCCTGCGTGGCAATGATGTCTGGGTGTATGCCCTCCAACAACAGTTCCATAGCGCCACCTATACAAAAGGTGTGACCCAGCAAGGCAGGGAATCCTTGCGCCTCCCAAACCTCGCTACAGCACTTCAGGAAGACAGGTCTTGACAAAGGGACCCAGCCAACTGTCAACGTGTCTTGGTAGGAGAAGAGTGGGGACAGGATGGGAATGGAGGAATTGACGACAAGGTGATGTTCCAAAGCGGTTGTTACAGTACGCTTAGGCCCTATTCATTTTCTTCTCTTTCTTACCATTGTATTACATCACGACCACTTACTACTGCTGTAGAGACTCAATTCTCTACAGGCTGGTAGAGGCCTATTTTATGACTCATGACCACTGGGCTTCACAATGCAACATCACCATCATGTACCCAGGACACTTTCCTGCACTCACGCAATGCATTCCCGCGCTCGCGCATCTTTGTGTTCCATCGCACATCTTCATGTCCCATTGCGCATCTTTGCGTTTCACCGCGCATCTTCGCATTTCACCGCGCATCTTCGCGTTTCACCGCGCATCTTCGCATTTCACCGTGCATCTTCACATTCTCGTGCATCTTCGCATTCTCGCGCATCTTCGCGTTTCACTGCGCATCTTCGCATTCCATCGCGCATCTTCGCGTTTCATCGCGATTTAGTGCGCATCATCGCAGGAGCATCCATCCATTGTCCAGCCAGTTCCTTGGTGCGTCGCATTCCATTTATTACTATATCTGACTATGTCTGGCATTGTACGATTATTATTTCGTTATGGACCCTTACATTACATCATTTACATACTTAGAGCACTCCCGATTCACTTCCGAGCCCTGGGAAGGCACTTATGTGCGACTTAGGGTTGCCATGTCTGTTTTTACAACTTAGCTTCTGGCAGTCACCATCTATCACCAGTTAGTTCCATGCAGTGCATGTATCCGTCGTTGTAGTCCCTAGCATCCGTCTATAGCTAGTGGCAATCACATTATCCGTCTATTATCCATCCAGCATCCGTCCTCCTTGCCTTGGTTCACATCCCAGCATCCTTTATACGCCCTCTCTACACTAGCGCACTTCGCGCGCTATTTTCCCACGCTTCGCGCGACCATCGCATTTCGCTTTCCCGCACGCGCCTTCAGTGCATTTCGCGTTTCTTCGCATTTCACCGCATTCCTTCGCGTTTTCTTCGCATTTCATCGCACTTGATTAGGGTTGATCAGCACTCACTTGTGGATCTTCGCTTTCCTTGCGTCCCCTTTAGGGTCGAACGCTCTTGCTTCTGCAAGTATAGCAGCTAGGTAGAGCTGAGACTCACTTATACTGGTTTTGCATTATTATAGCTAGTGCCTAGCCAGGTTGTGATACCTACACCGCCATCGCTAGGTGATCAATATCTCCTTTCTTGGATTGCTTACCTTTTCTTGCGCATGCATGCTTAATCAGGCGGTTGTTCTTTGTCCTAGTACCTGCCCTAAACCTCTCCTAGACCCTCTATAAATATGCGCTCTTGTACTACGTAGTTCTTTACTTTAATCTTACTGGGTTTTACCCAATACTTGATTTCCTTCGTCTAAGCCCTCCAAGCTTAGCCGTCTGAACCGATCTCTAACTTAGAGCACTCCTCTTCGTTAGTCTGAACCCTTGAACCTAACTCCAAGGTCGTACCTTGTTGTTAGCTATTAACTTCACAAGCAGACTTCATTGTCGTTGTGTCGTTAGACCAGACTCAACCCCGAAGACTCTCTTCTGAGTCTAGGTTGTTAGAACCTATCCCAGTTCATAACAAAAGATTAAAGTCCTTATCTGACTGTCGCCATCTGCGACGCCCCTCACTGATACCAGTCCAAGACGAGCTCTTGGCAGAGAACGTTCTGGTGGGAAAGAGACCCTACCCAGCCAGATCCAGAACCAGAAGAACCGGATACTCCGGAAGACGAATTTCACGCGGCCCCCAAGTCGGCTATCACCGAACCCCGCCTGATCCCCACTGATATCGAAGATAGTTTGAGTTCTACCTCAACTTCCTCTTCAGACGAATTCCCGGAAGAAAGACCTCCCAGACAGCTATCAGCTCACCCTAGCCTCAGAATGTCTCACGTAACCAAGGAGGTTGAACTCCGTGCTGGAGCCCCAGTTGCCTTTGATGGTAACATTAGGAAAGCTTCACGTTGGCTGCACTCTGTAAAAGCGTACTTCACTGTTAACGCTGCAGTCTATTCCACCGATGAAAAGAAGGTAGTCACCGCTCTTGCCTATATGACGGAAGGCACGGCCTCATCTTGGTCCGACACCTTCTACCAATTATGCGAAGGAAGAACGGCCAAGTATGGAACTTGGGCTGACTTTGAGAAAGAATTTTGGGAGATGTTTATCCCCGCCAATGCGAGCATAGTTGCGCTCAACAAGATCCAGAAGCTTAAACAGCTTGGAAGGGGTCTCTCATCTTACGTTGCCGAGTTCCGCTCACTCGTAGCGGTAGCCAATGTCAAGGAATCACACGTCCTTATCCATATGTTCAACCTAGGTCTAAACGACGACCTTGTAAACGCTGTCCATCTCATGGGAGAAATTCCTACCGATTTTGACAAGTATATCACCGCTGTCATTAAGATTGATAGCAATATTAATCGTGGTAAGACTACCATCGCTCTCACCCGCGCCAACCGGTACCGCAACTTCCGCCCCCAACCTAAGAAGAAGAACGATGACACGATGGACGTAGACCATCTTGACGAAGAAGAACGAGCAGATTGCATGGCTAAAGGTCTATGCTTCGTGTGCAAGAAGCGCGGCCATCGTGCCAATACCTGCCCTGAGAAGAAGAAGAAGAAGAAGAAGAAGGTCCCAGTTAGGCAAGAGAAGATCGAGGAAGAAGATGATGAAACAGAGAACCACCGCCTTGCGGAGGATTTTTGATGTGGAAGACTGGTACGACGTCAGTATCTTCCAATGTAACAGTAAGACTTGTACAGGCTATTGGAGAACGAAAGGAACTGCGCGTTCCGATGACTCTTATTTCCAAAACTCGTCTGAAAACCGTCGAAACCACTGCCGTTGTTGACTCGGGAGTGGCTGGAACATTCATCTCCGAGGACTTCATTAAACTCCATAAGATCCGAACCCACCGACTCTCTAAACCCTTCAAAGTGACCACTGCCGACGGAAGTCTAACCAAAGGCGGCCTGATTACGAATTATTGCGTACTAACCGTGAAAATAGATGACTGTGCCATGGTTGGCAAGTTCAATGTCACGCGCCTCGGAAAGCGCGATCAGATCCTGTTAGGAATCCCATGGTTACGGGCTATGGACCCCATCATTCGATGGAAGGCAGGAACACTTTCTTTACCCAGAACTCAAAAGTCCGATTTGATCGAAGAAGACATTGATAGTGAATGAAAGAAAAACGGATTACCTCTTCTTTTCCAGAAGAAACCAAAGTATGAACATTCCCAGCTTAAGAAGTCGGTGAAACCTGAATGCGTTGACTCCACGGTTCCGACGAAAGTCGAATCAGTGACACCTGAACATATTGACTCCACGACTTATCCTTCAGCGTCCATAGAAGAGATCCCCGACGAGGAGATGACAGTCCCGGAAGAAACAGCCCCCATCTTCGATACTAAAGAAGACATTTGGGGAAATTACGAACCCATGGTAACCAACATCACCACCTATCAATTACGGGACGAAGACGTCCTTATTGAATATTTGGAAGACGGAACGGAGATGCGCCTCATCGAAAATATTTCCCTCGACTCCCCTCTTACTAAAGACAGTACTTCCAAGAACGAGATGAAATTCAGTAATAAAGCTCAACAGTTCGCAATCGCAGGAGCACATAGTGAGGTAGAACAGAAAAAGAAATTGTTTGAAGAATTGGTACCCAGCTACCTCCATGATTTCCGTGACATTTTCGCTAAAGATGGCCTCAATCGACTTCCTCCTGAACGACCCAGGATTGATCACCGTATTGAAACGAAACTCTGCTTCATCCCGAAAATGTCGAAGATTTACCCTTTATCTGAAAAGGAACGGTCAGTGGTCAAGGCATTTATTGATGAGAACAAGAAGAAAGGTTTTATCTCTGAGTCGAAGTCCCCCCAAGCGAGCAGGTTCTTCTTTGTTGGTAAGAAGAGCGGAGAACTTCGCCCCTGTCAAGACTATCGGTACATCAATGATTGGACGATAAAGAACTCTTATCTGCTCCCTCTCCCCCTCACGCTGATTGCTCGATTGCATAACACCAAGTATTTCACTAAGATGGACGTCAGATCGGGGTATAACAATATCCGGATCCACCCTGATGATCGATGGAAAGCGGCCTTCACTACGGAATTTGGATTATTCGAACCCAACGTCATGTTCTTCAGCCTCTGTAATTCGCCAGCTACATTCCAAGCATATATGAATCGAACCTTTCAGCAGGAGATCAACGAAGGATGGTTAGTAATTTACATGGACAACATTCTTATCTTCTCGAAGACGCTGGACGAACATCAAAACCGGACCAGACGAATATTGGAGATAATCCGTCGGGAGCAGTTATTTTTAAAACCGGAGAAGTGCACATTTGATGCTGAAGAAGTGGAATACCTTGGAATGATTATCAAACCCGGCCACGTCACCATGGACCCCGCTAAACTTGACGGAATCAACGACTGGCCTGTTCCCACCACAGTGAAAGAAACTCGGTCCTTTTTGGGATTCTGCAACTTCTACCGGAACTTTATCTCGCACTACTCTGACCTCGCACGCCCTCTGATAGATCTCACTAAGAAAGATGCCCAGTTCTTGTGGACTGATGCGTGCCATGAATCATTCCTGACCCTGAAAGATTGTTTCCTTCGTCAGCCGGTCCTTCATAACCCGGACCCTACCCGTCAATTTGCAGTTGCGACTGACGCTTCCCTTGTGGCCACCGGAGCCATGCTCCTTCAAACCGATGATAACGGACAGTATCATCCATGCGGTTACCTGTCCCAGTCCCTGAACCCAGCAGAATGAAACTACCAGATCTTTGATAGGGAACTACTCGCTGTTATCCGTGCGCTCACTGAATGGTGTCATTACCTTGAAGGGAACCCACATCCGGTTATCATGTTCACTGATCATAAAAACCTGCTTTATTTCCGCACAGCCCAAAAGCTAACCCGTCATCAAGCACGCTGGCAGCTGATCCTTTCCATGTTTGATATTGAGCTTCACCACGTGCCGGGAACTAAGCTAGCCGCCCCTGATGCATTATTGCGCAGACCTGATCACCACCCCACCGATTCGGATAATGTGGACGTCACTCTGCTCCCCGATGCCATGTTTGTCCGCCTTCTCGATGACTCGCTACACGATGCCCTTTCTACCGATGACCTGTCCTCTGATCCCATATTTTCCACTGCTTCTGATGCCTTAAACGGCCTTTGTCTCCCCCCTATGAAGTCGGCGCTGTCCGACTGGAAGATTGTCGACAGCATCTTGTATTACAAGGATCGTGCCTACGTTTCCCCTGCCGCCCACCATGACCTCCTACGTTGCCTCCATGATCATCCCACCGCGGGCCATCCTGGCCGATTCAAGACCGAGGAACTCGTTAAGCACAATTTTTGGTGGCCTGGACTAGGCGCTTATGTTCGTAAATATGTTGATGGATGCTCTCTTTGTCAGCAGATGAAAGCTGACACCCACCCGGTGACCCCTCCCCTTGTCCCCATTCCATCTACTGCCACTGTGCCTTTCAGTTCCTTATCCGTCGATCTTATCACGGATCTCCCTCCCTCCGGCGGATTCGATTCTGTTATGGTCGTGGTTGACCACGGCCTTATGAAGGGGGTAATTATTACTCCTTGTCTGAAAACCATCACCTCGGAAGGCGTAGCAAAACTTTTCTTCAAGCATGTCTACTGCAGATTCGGACTCTATGACAAGATTATCTCTGACCGAGGCCCTCAATTTATCTCTAAATTCTCGAAAGCTCTTGCTAAACTCCTTGATTACACTATCGCACCTTCTACCACTTATCACCCGCAGACCAATGGGCAAACCAAACGCCTTAACCAGGAACTAGAAACATACTTACGAATCTATTGCCGAACCCACCCCGAAACATGGGTTGAACATCTTCCCCTTGCAGAATTCATCCACAATCACAGAAAGCACGATTCCCGTAACGCTTCACCATTCTATCTTATGATGGGATACAATGCAAGACCGCTACCCCATACCCTAGTGTCATCGTCGGTTCCAGCAGCTGAAGAACACGTAAGACTTCTGCAGAAAGCTCGAGAAGAAGCCATTGCCTGTCACAACATTGCTATGCAACGAATGGCAGAACGATCTCATGGAGTAAAGTATACGCCCTGGAAAGTTGGCGATAAGGTCTGGCTATCGGCTAAGAACTTGATTATACCAATACCAAAGAAGAAGCTCGGACCAAAAAGATACGGACCTCGTTAGTCTGAACCCTTGAACCTAACTCCAAGGTCATACCTTGTTGTTAGCTATTAACTTCACAAGCAGACTTCATTGTCATTGTGTCATTAGACCAGACTCAACCCCGAAGACTCTCTTCTGAGTCTAGGTTGTTAGAACCTATCCCAGTTCGTAACAGCGGTGAGTGGACATGTTCTATGGGGCCAGGCAGTGATAGATATGTCCACACCAACTTCCTTGGTGGTCTTGGTCCAAGGAATATGGACTGAGACCGAGCGTGTGGAATTCTCCAAAGTGTTTATATGTAAGGGCAGAATGTCGCGAGATACATGCTTGAGAGGATTGAACAAACCCAGGCTGGGGATGATGAGCTCACTGAGCCAACAACACAACCAAAAGGCTATCATGGCAACGGTGCTGACAGCTACATTGAGGTGCGATGTGTGATCAAGGTTGTTGAATAAGATGGACAGGGCTTCAATGGTCATGGGAGGACGTTTTGCTCGATGTGCTGTAAGGAATAATGCCTCTCATTGTGTGATATGGCACTTTTCACTAGGGAGTACATGGCACAAACTTGCAGCACCACTCTGGGTGCTATCTGCAGCTATTCCTATATGAGGTGCAGCTTTCCTGCGCAACATGCGCCATGCACGCACACTTCCCACGCTTCACGATGTGCGTGCTTTCCATGCTTGAAGCGCCCTATAGCGCCAGCCATCCAGAAGCATCCATCCACTGTCCACCAAGCTCTCTAAGTGCGTATATTCCTATTTCCCTTATTTGCATATCGTTCCACTTTTATTTTTATCATGGACCCTTACTTTACATACCTTACTCGGTAGCGCTTCAGCTCTGCATGACAGTGCTTAGGCGCCATATATAAGCGCCAGCAGTACTTACTATTGGATTACTTTTTGGTTGACAGAACTTTGCACCCACTATTTACCTAGCAGAATATAGTTGAGATCCATTCATTTTACACTCTCTCATTTGCGCATATACACGCGCACTTTCCCACGCTTTGCGCAGCACATGTGCGTGTTCCCACGCCTTCATGCCTTGCGCGCACCTGCGCTTTCTCGCGCCCTGCATTGGCCGACCAGTAGCACCTTCAGCGCATACAACTAGATCCTTGCTGCACTCGCTTCCCCTTTAGGGTCAAACGCACTTGTCATCTCAGGTATAGCAGACTAGGCAACACATGACCTACAACAATTATAGATACAGTCAGGAGCCTTGTTTGCGCCTTGCTGTGTTGTTGTTTCTACAGCGCAGATGGTGGGATCATCTTGGAGAAACCTCTGCGGATGTGATGCAGCAAGGAAGCTGTGGACCAGGGTGCGCCGTTGATTACATGCCAGAATTGAAGGCCGCACAACCAATTGTTGAGAGTTTTGGCTGAAGCTGAACTGGCGTGTGCTGCAGTGAACTGAGCCAGGAGCGCCTCTGAAGCCGGCATGCAGTCTTGTTCTGAAATGTTGATGGAATCGCAGAATTGCATGAACCTGAGGAGACCTGCTCCATAGTTACTGCATGTGTCCTGGTCAAGAGAGCATATCATGACTTGGAAAAGACGAAAGAGAGAACTATCGGGGAATCTATGTTCAAGATCATTCTGCCACTCCAGACCTGCTGGAGTGGACCATGTGAGAAGTCTGTCGCTTGCAACGACAGGAGGACGGTGAATGGAAGGAGTTATGGAGGAACTGGGATGAAAACATGAAGTGTGAGGATGAGAAACTTGTAGAGATTGAGCGACAGATTCTTGTAGTGCCTTTGGTGAGGAAGCAATGCCAGCCCAGAATTCATCTGAGGCTGCCTGCACATCTACACCCTTCATGAATTCACGATATAGATCACTCTCCTGCATAGCGAAAGAGGCACTGAATAGGTTTGGGAATGGAGGGAGGAGAAGACAAGCGCAGGTGAGAGGGAGGATATATACCTCAAGAGACAGGGTCGGCAAGATTGATTAGGGTATTTACATAAATGAAGGAGAGGGAGACATGAGATTTGTGAAGTAGTTCCTTGGATCGATGAATGCACAGATTGATTTGGAAATTCGAACTCCTGCCTTTCTGAAAGGCGGCGATAACACCCTGGTTGTCGCTGCAAATGAGGACATCTGTACCTGTGATTCCCTTTGCATAGATGAGACGAACCACCAGCTCAACAGCTACTGCCTCGAGCCAGGCTATGTCCTGAGAAGGGCCATGCCACTTTGGCATGGTGGACCATGCAGCCCAGTGCCCATTCCAAAGGATGCCTATGCCTGTGCCTGTGGAGGCGTCTACCCAAATTCTGTATCACAGGTAGGAGGATGTGGAGAGAGGGGGATGGGTGTGGAATTGGACAGCAATAGTTTGAGCCACCATTTGAGGTCAGCGATGGTGGATTTGCGCAGCCAGTGAGGCACGTGTTCATCTGGATAAGAGGCTATCTCTTTGTAAACATTGGAGAGGTAAGAGTGCCCATGAGGATATATGAAAGTTGCATGAGTGAGGCAACCTGAGATGCACTGCAGCTCACAGAGAGAGACGCGAGCATGTTCAAAGGAGGATATAAAAATAGAGAGACATAAGATGTACTTGCGCCATTTTTGCTCAATGAGAATGATGGTCTTGTTGGGTACACTCCAAAAGAAGCTGACATATTCACCATCATCGCTGAATGGTTGACCTTTGGATTCGTGCCATGGCACCTTAGCTTCTGCGATGAGAGACTTAGCACTAGATAGATCGTAGTCATAATAATGAACTTGGCCATTTGCTAAGCCACAATAGATGCCATGAGGAGTTGGAAAACGCCAGATGTAGATGTCATCAACCCATTTGCTGGTGGGTTTGATGTCTAGCGTGTGCCAGATGTCGATGGTTGTGTCTGCAACTTCGCCTTGCAAACCAGTAGCAGATGAGAGACCAAATGGTATGTTATGATCAATATAAAGTTTACCGTCGTGATAGACAATGAGGTAAGCTTTGTGTGCAGGAAGGCATGGGATACCATGGTACGCTGCTTCAATGTCCAAGGTAGCAAATTGGACTCCCATGGGTGTGTTGCGAATCTAAGATGAGATGAGTGTTGAGATGGCAAGACGACCAAAATGATACACTGAGTCGTGACACTCTTATCTGTGCCTTCAAACGATAAATAAAACAGGTATGGCCTGAGACATAAAAAACCACAAAGTGCATCCAGGTAGGGTGTGACACGATGGTGCAAGATGGTATGAGAGGATGCAACATACAATGTCGGCGAATTCTGTGGCTGTACCCCAAGTTGTAGGGTATTCACTTGAATCGATTTCGTCATTGATAGAATGGCCCATAGAGCCTCGATAGGATAGGTGGCGACAGACTCTGTACTTGTCTGGTGCTCCATCAATGCCAGCTTTGACAACAACCTGTATGGGAGACAAACAAAAATGACCAATTTTGCTGAATAACTCATCATGCGTGTACAGCCCCGAGAAACGTCCTTTGGAGAGTTTGTCTGCGATGTACTCATCACAGACTGCTTTGTACACATTCGCACCAGGAAGATTGTTGGGGGTGTATGTAGATAAAAGAGGCTCGAGTTTGCCAATGGGAAAGCTGTTGCGTAGCTTCCAAGTGAGCTCAGGGTATTGGTGAACGAGATTGGTACAAGCAAGAAGGTTATCAAAACCATCTGCAGAATATGGTGTATTGATGTGGGAATAATCTGAATCAGAGTTGTGTGGAGAGGACTGATGCTGCAAAGAGTCAAAATAGACATGATGAGGAGGGGCTGCACAAGAAGTGGGGACATCCGGTGTCCATATCAAGAAATTGTCTTCGTTTGGCGAATCAGATGCACTGGCACAAGAGTGTGCTGTGCTCTGATTTTCCACAGAAGGAACAGAGGTGCTGATCGGGGTGTTCTCATTTGCATGGTTGTCGGGGATTGTTGAGATTGAAACCGACACAGATCTGTGAACCACTGGTGCGCTTGCACAAGTTTCCGGAAGTGTACTTTGCAAAAGTTTGTGAGCCTTTCACCGATATCTCTTCGCTGCAGACTGAGAAACGGTGTCCAAGCCTCCTGCAGATGATGCAGAGGGGCTCGGTCGACTGAGAGGACTTGTTAGAGTCTCGAAAGGAAGTTGTCGCAGTAGTTTCTGATGGTTTTTTTGGCGCCTCGTTTAGCCAAACCGTTACAGTCATAGGGATCAAAGCGAGCAGAGTGTAGATTAGGAGGACGATCAGGAAAGGAACGATCGGTGAAGAAAGCATCCTGAAGAGTGGAATAATTTTTTCACTGTAAGCGAGCTTCCCACTCTGCCTGGTTATGTTGATGAGGGCATAGAGCATAGTTTTGCCAGGTCTCAATATCAAACTCCAGAATTGCATGAAAATTCTTGTGAACAGCTTCATCTTTTGAGAGCAGGGAGAAGTGATTGGTCCACCATTTGAGGGATGCTTGGTCACCAACATCAGCAATCCAGGTGAGATACCGTTGGTAGGCCTCCTGCCAAGTAGGAGTATCAAGGTTAACTTCACTGTCGAATTGAGAAAGGTCAAGGAGATGATGCGATACTCCATTAACGTGAATTTTGCTCCATTTGAGAGAATGACCCTCATGATGTAAGCGTTCGGTATTTTCGGCCAAGAACAGAGTGAGAGGGCAGTATTGCCTGGCATCAGCAAGGTCTTGGATGAAGGAGTGGATACTGAAATTATAAGTGGAGTCAATGGTACCAGAGGACGCTGCCTCTTTGGAACTGTCGAAGAGAACTTTGGAGACTGCTGCAACATTAGGACAAGAAGAAGTCGAAGCCTGGGTAGGCATAATAGAGTTTAGTAACACTGAGCCTTGGGCTTGAGAAGCCGGGGAAAGCTGTGCAAAGGCCGCGACCCAATGATGGAGTTTGTTAACAGGTACATTGGGATTGGGGGGAAGAGGGAGAATCGGCTCGTCTGAGGGGACATTATGTTCCCCCGCGTTACGCCAGTTTTGTAAAACGAGATTATCAGTGACGCAACGCGCATTTTCTGCAACTGTTTGATCATAAGATAAGGTAGGTAAGACCGATGCGGGGTTTGCCAAGGAGGAAGCTGTAGGTACGTTAGTGTTAGAAGTCATTGTATGGTAAGGAGAGAGTCGAAAAAATCAAACGCACGTCACACAGGAAGATGGGATTGAGAAGAGAAATGAGGTGGCAAGAATCTTGAAAATCACATCTTTAAGAGGGGGCGCACGGGCCACAGTGCTTTGCTATGAAGGAAGCACTGTGGGGTGAATCTCCACATGTCAATGCTACGAAGGCCCGGCTTCACCCATCAACACTCGCAGGCTCGTGATCCATTGTGGATAGTGTTGTGGGCAGAACTATGTTCTGCCAGCATGGCAGATGGCAGAAGTGGTCTTTTTTGGATGTGTACAGCGTAGTACTAGAGGTAGCTACATGGATGTAAGACCGCTTGATACTAACATCGAATTAATGTCCCAAGTCCCATCTTTGTTTGCATTGTGATCCATGACCATAATTTCATCCTCTACTGCCGCAGGCACTAATCCCTTGTCAACGCGCTGCAACTCTGCAAAATCAAACATGTTCCCTTCTAAAACTTCCTTCCCATCCACATCCCAGTCTGACGGAAACTCAAGGTCTATCACTTTTTCTCCGTTGCAAATATCTTCAAGGCGAGCAAACTCAGCATCAATGTCGTCGAGTGAAATTGATTCAGGACCTTTGAGGTTGCAGTTAGTGTCGCCAGAAACTGCTGCAAGTGGCAGAATGAATGCAAAGTCAGTCTCGAGCTGCTTGGCGACATCTGTATCAATGCCCGGAGGTTCGGTTGTGTGCATGTGAGCGTGATGGCGTCGTGTCGGCTTGCCATCAGCAACATTTTTAAGGTGAATATGATAGCGAAGGTTCGCGCAAATCTTGCCGAGTGTCTGGAATGTGTTGACAGAGAGATTGCAGCGCTTGACTGACTGCGTGCCACCGAGGTCGGAAAAGAGGCGTTCAACCTCAGCTGCATGTGGGACAATCGACAGAATGATAATTGCGAAAGCCTTGAGGTGTTGCAGTGCCTCACAACAAGTCTCTTGTGGACAATTGATGCATTTTATAGCATCCGTGAGGTGTTTGAAGAGGTTATTATTCTGTCCATCAATGCGGGTGTCACAGTGGTTGCAGTTCCACCAATATCTGTTGGACTTTGCAGAAGTAGCATCCCCCTTTTTGAAGTTGTTTTCAATGAGGGAGTTCAGAGGCCGGCCTCCAGACTTAATAGTGTGTAGAGTTTACAGTACCTCAATTAATGCTATCATACACTAATCTAACACTGTATAGTACATCCTTTACCGCTCCCACGGTCTCGAGTTCTGCCACATTTTGCCTTGGAGGTTCTGCCATCTGCCTGGCAGTGCCAGTTCTGCCCTGCCACGTGGCAGAATGGCAGAGTTCTGCCCACAACACTAGTTGTGGAGCGACCACTAGTTTCAAGCCGAAAGTGGTGTGTGGCTGTGCAGGAACCAAAAAGATTTGTGGGGTTGTCGGATATCCGCGTGCCGTTAAAAGCAAGGGGCGACTCAGACTAATCCCCAGCCACCGCCATCAACCCCCGCCCTTCATCAGCCATCATCATGTCTGAAGACCCCGTTCCAATTCATCCCGTCGCTCCCCGCCTCAAGGCTGGTCTGAAAGTTCCTCACGTCGGTCCCGATCTCGCAGCATACCAGTCTTCTCATGCCGAAACTCTCGGCCACGAGTCTGATGCTTGGTGGAGAAAGGCTAGTTCATGTTTTCACTTCTTTCTATGTCACGTTTATTGATGAACACATTAGATGGCCCACGAGACGCTCCACTGGGACCGTCCATTCAAGACTGTGCGTGCCGGTGGTTTCGAAACTGGTGATATCGTCTGGTTCCCAGAGGGCGGTCTCAATGCATCTTACAATTGTGTCGATCGTTGGGCGTTTAAACACCCGAACAATGTAAATACTGCGCTTCTTATATATTGAAATTTCACTTATGCTGTTCATCAGATCGCCATTATCTACGAGGCAGATGAGCCCGAGGATGGTTGCCTTGTCACTTATGCGGAGCTGCTCCGCGAGGTCTGCTCTATCGCAAATGTTCTTAAATCTCTTGGTGTCAAGAAGGGTGATACTGTTTCAGTATATCTCCCAATGACGTGGCAATCCGTTGCTGCTTTCCTCGCTTGCGCCCGGATTGGTGCCGTTCACTCTGTAGTCTTTGCTGGTTTTAGCGCAGAATCTCTTCGTGACCGTGTTCAAGAATGCAAGTCGCGTGTTGTCCTTAGATACCATGTGCAGTCACTTACGCATCTACAATCCCACCCTGCCCTTGCCATGAGATCTGTACAAAGAAAAATTATATATTACCCTGGCGTGGTGCATGGGAACTACATACCAGCAAAGCAAAGGAAACTATGTTCACAAAAGAAATTACCTGAAACACAGTCAAGTGAAACAGAGAAAGAGTCGCAAACCAATGACATACTAAGAAGCGATAGAGCATATAACAAACTTCCTTTCAACAAGGTTGATGTCAGTTTACCGATGGCGCGTATGCCATTAGAGCGTTGTAGCATTGAATGAGATATTGTAAGAGTGATCACTTCTGCACATAATTCGTCAGTGGAGCTTACTTGAGGCAACATCCTGAATCGCTCACCGAGTTCAAACAG
>JABBWL010000133.1:0-198941 GCA_016758765.1 Suillus cothurnatus | reverse complement strand
ATCAATATCCTCCCCGCCATGAAGTGGCCGCAGATGTGGTTCTGAAACTTTACACTCTGCTTGGCAACCTGAGCGCTCTCGTTTCGGGAACTGCAGACTGCATCGTGCCTTGCATCGCATTCGTGTCACAGCAGTCAAACGGAATCGCGCCCAAGACCAGGAGATAAAAGTTTAAGGCTGACGGGCTTCTTGACCTGCTCTGATCACCACGGAGGACAAGCTGATTCAGTTCTCATCACCACGACCCACTATGCAGACTTTCTTGCTAGTTCGTCCGTGGAATCGTCATCTCTCTCGAGCTTCCTGACTTCACGGAGCCGTCGGCTTGGCGGAGCTGCCTGAGATTGCTGGTGATAGGGAGAGTGAGGAAGGTTGCTGGTCCGCCCTCGGGTCTCCATCACAGCAGTCGTCTGGCGGTTTCCCTGAAGCACAAGAGTCAGTTGATTCAGAGCTGAGCGGTCGAGCGTTGCGATTGGGCTCTCGCCTTCGTCAGCCTTTTGGGGCATTTTTGCTAGCGCAGCAGCACGGCGGAGAATACAAGATAATTGCTTCAGATCACGATATCTTTGCACAAGTCAAAGACCTTTCTCTCTTATCAGACATGGTCAAGACGCTAGAGATATCGTAGCGGCATGCATTTTGGTGTTAATTATATCCATAATCCAAGAATGTGAATCTGATGATATATGACGAAAGCGAGAACCATGAAATAGATAGAGTTGTGCGCTGTGTCGTCCATTGTTGGTCTTCACGGCCACCAGTCAGGATTTTGTCACGAAATCTCACATTATTTTACATTCGTTGACGAGTGCCAAAGGTATCTCCCACGAGATTGCCTTGGATAAGGTTGTAGTGCAAAGTGTAGTAAGGCAAAACGACAATGCTCAGAATATTTGGCATCAGTAAGCTACCATCCCTCGTTGGCTGCAATGTAGGAACACCATAACCTCGTCGTGTACTGCTCGTGTTACTCTAGATTTGCAGGTGATGGAACTACAAATCAAATTTCTTATGTATAAATGATATTATTTAGTAGGAGCAAAATTAACTCCCTCTGTACTACGCACGGCTACATATCAAGGACTCATCGGTTTCACTGAGGTACTCGCTTCATACGTTGTGCCCGCTTGCTCAAGGATGAATCTGCCTGCCGCAGCCACACAGTTCCTGTGAACGTCGCTTCTGGCTGCTACCACCAAAGTCATTACCTTTCTCGCCCAGTGTTTGCCATATCATATGAAGCAAGCATTATCTTTGAGCTGTCATGAAAAATCTGCCGAGACAACCTGATGTTGCCTGGCTGAGCAGAATACAAGGTACGGTTTGCCTTCTATGATCCAATATGCATACCGAAGTACTTTGGTGGAGCGTGGTATTGATGTCCTTTTCTAGCACTATTGCAGATTGGTTGTCTGATTAAAGGGCGCCGTTAGGTTTATGGGTGCGAAAAGATCATGGTCCAATGAATTCACACGACATAACGCCCTTTGTTGCGTGTGTAACATTTACCTATGGACGAGATGATCTCCGTCGTTTGACGACTACGAGCGACCAGAGATCTGTCGTTGATGGGGGGCTCCCCATCACCCTCATTTGTCGTCGTCATAAATGATGCATTATAGCTCTGAATACAAATCAAATGTTACTACTAGAAGACACAAGAATCATCTATGAATCAATCGAACGATAGAATAGTAAGAACCATCATGAACAAATCCAATGTAGAAATATGGGGAATGTCGGAAAAGAATGATGGTAATTGTGACTTCCGCTTCTGGGACTTCTTGATCTGTGTCGCGGCACGTTTGTGCATGCAGGCAAAAAGTTCTTCCAGAGCACCGCTGATTTATAAGTCGTGCAGGGCCACATCCGTGGCAGGGCCCGCTACCTGTTTTGGTTGTTCTAAGTTCAATTGTCTCTCTATGCTTTTTTTTTCCTTCCTCGTTGGGGCTGCGGATGCACAATATTGGGACTATCAGAACCACGGTACGACATTCAAGTACAAGTAACAAAGTAACTAGCAGTAATCAAGTGGCTAAGTAGATGATCAACCTTAAGTGTCGACAAGGTCGGCGTGATGTCGTCGAGCTGCTCAAGGACTTCGGCCAAAGTACGATTGTTACTATGCAAGTCAAAAAATAAGTGAGTCCAACAATGCGGCACACTCTTCAGACTTCACTTCAGGGTTGCCCTCTCAATCTGCCCGAGCAAGCTGGAGTGTGCGATGCGGGCGCGAAGGGCTCAGTAGAAGTATCTTCGAGCATCTTTCCACATGGCAGGTTTCGCACAACTTTTGGTTTCCATTTGCCCAACGTGACTGTACACAAATCAGACAAAGATCATTTCGTGAGGTTGGGGGATTCTGTAGGCAGGAATTTTGTGCCCATATTTAGAGTTGTGTCACGTTTAGAGTTTGCTTGAGGTTAGGGTTGAAACGGTGTATGAACAACATCTTTAGACAAATAATGTCATAGGCGATGTGCATCATTTTACGGGGTCATAGAGCTCGCACGGAGACCTCCAGCCATAGCAGGGCTCTCACCCGTAAAAATCAACAATTGAGTTTTCTCAGGACGTCCTTGAATGTTCGGGGACCGAGAAGCACAAGCTAACAGCGGACGGTCATGGATTAGGGCCTAAGCACCTAAAATTGTCCCACCAAGGGGAGCCACGCATGATGCATGTATCGGCGACTGGTGTGAACGAACGTCCAGTGGGACTAACTGAAGGAAGAGCAAAATCCTCCGCCAACGTCCACTGGCACAGTGGCAGGCGTACCTCAGGATGACTGTGCAAATATCGCGACAAAACGCGAACCAATCACGTCCCAAGACAACTGTGGCTGGCAAAGTATCACGGACAGTAAACAGAAATTGGGTAGACAGCCGCACGTCGCCTTTGAGCAAAGTTACGAGCGCTCGAAACACGCCGTCTCGAGAACGATCGAGCGACACAAACGATTAGCAACCAGCGAATGAGAAGAAGAGTGGTCCCGCACAACTGATACATTTCGACCATCGAGCATAAACGACATGATGACAGCAAATAAACAATCAATTTCTCGCGTCACATACAGACATGCACCCAGATAAATCGTGAGAAAAGACTCCATCGAACCATGATGACAAATTATTGCCGCTTGTGTGCGAGTGAATTTCAATATGCGCAAATCCTGTGTTATTTTCGAAAAAAAAGATCCACAAAACCCAGCTACCTAAAGGTAGCGGGAATAAGGTTCACAGCGCGTGCGGAGGTGGGGAAAGAGCAGGCAACGAGAGGTGACGCGAAGGCAGAGAAAGTGATAGCGACCAACGAGAGAGATAGCTAGCATTGACAAAACTGATAGTATAATATGGGGGGAAATAACCGATGATCAGTAATGCATGTAAGACGGCAGGACTCAAGCAGATAGTTGTGATACTGGCCGTAAACTTCCAAAAGACACCGACGCAGACCTGTACATCGCCAAGTCTGTACAGACTTGCAGACTGCCCAATTTCCGGACTTTCTGAGTAGGGTTTATTCGAGGGGTGTGAACGAATATGCACTTGCTCACCGGAAATGAACGTGAACCAGCAGCATGGCGGCATAAGCATGCCTTCCTAGCTAATGTGGTAAGGATGAACGCCCCGAGTCCATGCATGCCGTTGATGCCCGACATACTACTTAGTATTAGTATAAACTTGGCGGGTTGACAGGAACTGTCTATCATCAACAAAAAAGCCAAAACCGTACATACCATATAACCAGTCTGTAACAACCAGTACAAGGTGTGCAATTGCTGCCATTCCCACAAACATGTGACAGATTTGTGTTGGGCTTGCAAGTAACGATGCACGGCAGAGCATGCAGCGAGGTTTTATACATACATTTACCGGCCTTGTTATATTTGTATCACTCGGTAGACCCTTGTTTGAGTGATGTCCATACATGCTACTACAACTGTTGGGACAACTGTGCTTGCTGGTAGTCCCTTGTATGAGTAATGCATTTGATGCATGTTTCTACGATCCTTGTTATATTTGTATCATTTGGCAGGCCCTTGTTTCCGTCACGTTTAATACATACTACTACAAATCTTGTAACGTTTGTACTTCCAGGCGGTCCTTTGTATGGGTGATGAAGTTCGATGCACATTCCTACAAGTCTTGTTATATTGGTGTCACTCGGCAGACCCATGCTTGCGTGATGAAATTCGATGCACATTCCTACAAGTCTTGTTATATTGGTGTCACTCGGCAGACCCATGTTTGCGTGATGAAGTTCGATGCACATTTCCACAAGCCTTGTTATATTGGTGTCACTTGGCAGACCCATGTTTGGGCGATGAAATTTGATGCACATTCCTACAAGCCTTGTTATATCGGTGTCACTCGGCAGACCCATGTCTGCGTCATGTTTGATACATACTACCATAACTCTTGTAGTAGTTGTAATTCCTAGCGTGTCCTTTGTATAGGCGATGAATTTCTATGCAACTTCCTACAAGCCTTGTTAGGCTTGCGTCACTCGGTAGACCCTTGTTTTGTGTCATGTTCAATACAAACTAATGCGACTCTTGTAACACTTGTGCTTCCTGGCGATCTTTTGTATGGGCGATAAATTCTATGCATACTCCTTCCCGTACAATCGCTGCAATCGGCCAAAATATGCTGGATGTATCATATCTTAAACTTTATTCTCCTTTGAGATTAGCACAGGTATACCCAGTGTGTACTAGTCTCGATCCCGGCATTCAGGGCACAGATGCTAACCTGTACTCGCCATGACCCTGCAGGTGAGGGTCACCGGATGCTATCGGATGGTACACGCAGATATCGGACCTGTTACAGGTACTTGCAGGGACCAGACTGGCATTGTAATAGCTACGAACATACATAATGAGCTAGTACTAGCTAGGACTATTCACCGCAACCATATATGGTTATGCCACGGTGACTGTATGAGTACTATCCATGGAAAACAGGTCTCAGACCTTCGACAGTACGGTATACGCTATTTTCCTCCGAACCATGAATCTCACGATGAGTTCAGCTCAGAGTGAATGTCCAATCTACTGTCCATTTATCGACAGCACGAGCACCGGCAAGGTCACCTAAAGCTAGAACAGGAGCAGAAGTTGATCAGCCCATAGACACGAGGTATAGAGGGTGATGTCGCCACTATCACGATACGACAACGAACGCACCAATTTTCTGTTTTGTGCGATGCTTTCGACTTCTTTTTGAGACCAGAACTTCTTTCCTCTGGTTGATGAAGGTACAAGTCAGTACATGCCTGCAGAGAATACCGCACAAACCGCACTCTGGCTGACGTCAAATACTGGGAATCAGAAATCAGCAAATTGCAATACTAAGTAAACATTTGTACCTGAGGGAGTATTTTGCACAAGAGCAAACAAGCAGGATACCGACCATCCGCGAGACCCATGGAAGCTGTGGATTCCAAAGTACTATCCCATGAACTGTTGAACAGAGGACTCGGAAGTAAGTACGACACAGGATACTTTGGACGACCAAGGTTTGCTGTGACTGAGCGGTCTGTATATAACTCTTCGGAGAAAATACTAAAACGCACGGAACATGCAGATGATGTTGTAAGGGCATTTGGCTCCAACTCCGACACTATACCCATTCGCTCAGGATTGAATCTATAAAATTTGAATTCATAATGGAGAAGAGCATACGTACTTTGATTTCAGTCACCATGATTTTGGACAACTAACGGACATTAAGACTGTGATCCTGAATTGAACGCCAAGTCCCTGACTCCGACAACTTGCATTGGGACCCTTTCTACTATACCCATTCGTTCAAGTTTGAATCTGTAAAATTTAAGCTCATAATGGAGAAGAGCATACGTACTTTGATCCCAGTCACCGTGATTTTGGGCAACTAACGGCCATTAAGACTTTGTTATCCTGAATGGTAACGGTGCTTGCGCACCAAGTCCCCGACTCCGACAACTTGCATTAGTACCCTTTCTACGATAACGTGAATCTATTGTTTTATTTTTCCTTCATTTTTCTTCTTCGCGAGTGACACTGAATTCAGGTCTGACGGAGTTAATCTTGTGGTGATACCAACCCTGTGACCAAGCTGTAGATCTGAGAGGAAGGCGAACAGGTCGAGGAATAGTGGGAATCTGCGAAGTGAGTTTTTGTACGAATAGCGAATAGAATAATAAAGCGAAAAGGCGCCTCATCAGGCCTCTGCGTGCTCTCCGGCAAGTTCCGAATTGAGTTCGTTCTTGCCACTAATCAAAATAAGACAAAGTTCATGGAAAAGTTTTGAAGGGAAAAATCACGGCACAAGCCATACTGATACTATGGAGTATTCGATTTGCCCCCACAACGTCTGTAGTAGAATGTAAGATCCGGAAATATGATTCAAATACATGTGTTTTCCAAGAAAAAAGCCATGAACATGTCCGATTCCCGCCCTTCAGACTCTAATGACGCCCCTGAGGCACTCTTGCAAACGAAATCTCAGACTGGCAACACTACTCCATCGAGTCACGGCAAGGTCTGCACCTGGGGAGCAGGAACTGGGCAAGGTTGCCCTACCTATTCTTGTGGTTGTTATTACAATAAATTGCCGTGCTATCAAGCTCAGGTTGAAGCTACAGACCTACTAGACAAGACACCCGAGGCCGACGTTGCAGACAAGCCTCAAGATGACTTGGACTTGACATCCAAACTCAAACTCGTATGTAATCAGATCAAAACATACAGTAGTCATCCTGAGGCGTCATGCTCATGTGTAGGATATTCAAGCCTGGAAATCTCAGTGTGCAAGTCAGCTACTGCTTACTCCAACTCGGCAGAAGAGAAAGCACACTGAGTCTAACTTCATTCAAGCTGAAGAACACACTCAGGTTGTTACGGTAAGTCGTACTACTCAGGACTATATCAAACTGACTCACTGATAACTACTACATACAGCCTCGGCGTTGCTTTGGGCGTGACCTTTTCAATGCACAGCAGGGGGCATCAGTGCCGGCAGCCCCGGAAGCACCACGGAAACGGCGAAAGTTAGCATGCATTTGAGGAGAGTCCGAATTTATCTGTAGCTGGGGCACTGCTGAAAGTTGCAGGAGGGATTGAAGCAGCAATCGATAGGCAAACGGAACTTCTTTCTTTGATACTGAATGCTATGGAACGTCAGGGAGGTAGTACTAGCAATTAGCTTATGTAGAATATCATCAACTTGAAAGCGTTACGTTGTACTTACATACAAATATTCTGTTCACCTGCAGACGTCAGCGTCGTTTATCACGTCCCGCTGAGAACTTGTCTTAGCTTCGTACATCAAGGTTCCATGAAATTTTTTTTTAAGCTCCATCCGATGTGCGGGCATCATGACGGGGATATTCGTTGCAGGGTTTGCGCCGGCCCATCAGCAAAAGTTGCTAACTATTCAGAGTTGATTAGCCATACATAGGTCTTTCGGTGATCGGTGCTAGTGTTAATCACATTGAGTAAGGTTTTTACGTTGAACGATTTACTTGGAGCTCATCAATGATCCGGGGAAGACATGTGCGAAGCTGGCGACAAGTGCTCTATTGCGACAATGTTACTTTGTACAGTGAGGGGCAAATTTAGTAGAAGTACAATTAGACGAACGCCATACAGTTACACGATCCCGTATCATGTTTTCGGGTAGGCTGCACAGCAATACCGATCAATGTATGAACAGACGATGATCAGAGCGAATACATACTACAATTTAAGGTAAGATGACTTGATTATCTCAATTTGTTGTATCGTTCAGTATAGGGCCCATCATTGAGGCGTCGACGTTTGAAGGGGCTGCTTGGCATAGGCGCAGGCGGTGACAGGACAATGAGTTCTCATAGAACAGCATCATAGATGTCGCGCTTTGATTTCTTCACGTGGTGATGGCAAAAAGCCATATGAACTTCAACGAGCGCGCCCTTGAGCTTCGCTTCATACTGGAGTGGTGGGATGAGAACATGATTCTCATCATATGCTGGTAATGGGTGAATATTATGCGAGGATACAATGTCCTGCAGGTGGCCTTTACATCGATCGGCAACTGGCCAAGTTGCTATGTCAAATTCACAGCCTAGGCCGTCCGTGGGGGCTTAAAGTAGATACGTAAGTTCGTACAACAACGAAGGATTGTTTCGAGCTTACTGCCATTTATTGAGCCGTTACCGCCGTCGTCGCTAGTATCATCTTGATCGCTGTCGATGGCCTATTGCATTACAATATTCAGTATCATTAGATATGATTGACAAGTCCCTAGAACTAACTTACTCCAAAGAGACGGTGGGTGAGCTTGATTGATCTGCGGCCAACAGTGCCCTGAATAACACTGAGGGTCTCATAAAGTCTTTCCCTTGGAACCAATTTCTCGAAGGCACTGAGGTTGCTAAGGATAGACGGAAAATCTTCTAACGAGAATTCGAAGGCCTTGCTACGACCTGCAGTGAGTTGACAGCTTAACTTCAGGTCTGCCAAGCGGCCATGGAAGACATTTGCAGGATTGAAGTCGCCATCCGGTGTGAAATGAAAATCATCACGGCTGATTTGGAATACACCGCGGATGATAAATTCTTCATCGTAGTTCAGACCCTTGGTGATGAGGATGTTACCATCCCTTCCACCTGAAAAATACTCGGTGCGATAAGCAAGCCTGGGAGTCGCAGCATAAAACCCTCCAGGAGACGTCTTCAGCTTGTGGAGTACTGACGCAGGAGTTTTGGGAGGGCTCAGAGTACTGGAGGATAATCTGGGTATCGGTGGTGTGGTAGTAGGCATGTTCACTTTTGGTCATACGGAATGCGAGTATAGTCTGCTGGATTATATTACTGGGAGTAAACGATGATGATCCGTGCACGTGTACTCCCAGTCTGAGGGTCTCGGATGCGAGTGGTGGCACAGCATTCACTGTCATTGCTGCGTGGAAAGTGCTTGAAACTTGGAGATTACAGCATAAAAATGGCAAACTAAAATTCTGAGGCAACATTAATAACGACATGCACATCACGGTCCTTTGGTGACCTGACACGTAATGACTCAGCTACAGCGCTGATTGATTCACATCTGGCACAAGAAGCTTCAAAACCGGAGCTGACATTCATAGTCATAGGTAAACAGCAATGAATGTACTAGTGTCACAGTTAAATATAAATCATCGAAGTAACGAGAAATGGCGGTCTCGATATTGATAATTCGCTAGTATTCTATAAAGCCAGATATTCATTCATAATTCCTACAGGATATGATTGTGCCCCCTCTGCAACGTCTATATCATTGTGACCCATCAACTTGTGCCATGACCTCGGAATTAGGCCATAGGTATGGAATCTCAGGTACACGACATCCAGCTTGAATTGAATCATCGAACCAATGAGGTGTGAGGACAGCCATGTGGGTACGCGATGCAAAGTGCATTGCAGTTTGATACTGTAAGGACAGCGCAGTGAATATTCGTCCCGTTAGCATTAGAACTACAGTGGATGAATTTGAAAGAGAGCGAGCACCTTGTCGCTCTCTGCATGCAATGCGAAGAGATGAGTTACATCGCGGGTAAGGGCTGTTCGCCACTGCCCTCCTAACGAGGTGATGCCAGCTGAGAGAACTTCGAGGTCCCATGGGAGAGCTTGTCATCAATGTTAATGTTACACCATCTGATGATCGGCAATTCACTCACATCAGTGGCACATGCGACAACGCCTGAAAAAATCATTGTTGGATCAGGTGAATAGTACTGCTCACTGATATGTTGACCGTCAATATCTACCAATGTGCAAGGGAGAGGAGGCTCACAGTTGACGTCTTCCGAGGACCACACTCCGTTGTACCCACATTTCCGATACTACATGCAAATATCCGTGGTGTTCACATTGAGTGTGTGATCCTGTAAGCGCAATAAGATGGGTATGTGGCGGCGCGCTCGTTGCACCTTGAAGTTCCAGCAAGTCAGAAAGTTCCTCGCGCCATTCCGCACGTATTGAAGATGAAAGTACATAGCGTACACCATTGAAGAGGGCCATATCACTAAAGCTTCAAGGTATACTATGTGTATCGATGTGAGAGGAAGCATCATGCAAGAGGCCAATGGAACGTCCTTACAGAAACTATGTTAGATTTTGCCAGTTTCTTCCCAAACTGTAATGGGAAACTTGGCTTAGATATGTGACGTTGATAGCGTGTTCGATGATCTAAGAGCTTATGTTAGTGTGGTACCCAGGAGAGGTAGGGATTCCTGATTTTGACTTACGAATTCCGAGTCGACCGGAACCTCATGGCTCTAACTCGTACTTGGCATATACCTTGCACGCGTGACTTGAATAAGGTTAAGCTTCAGGCTCATGTTAGATTGCATCTGAATTGACTAAATTGATATGTGCATAAATGGGGAGTGCTACTGATTACGCACCTTTCCATATTGTTTCGAGTCAATGGCCTCAAAAATTCGAAATAGAAAACTGTTTGTCCAGTACCTGGGTTATATCAAAGTGTCTGAGTCAGGGCCAGAATGTTCGGAGCATACATTGCACAGAACTCCTTCGACCCTGCATTTGCATTGCTCGGGTCAAAACACCGAGGGTTCGGCACTAGTGTGCAATGGAAATAACTTTGACTAAAACACAATTCAGAGGTCAGATGTCTCGTCAATAGATTCAGGGTATGATTGGTGTTTCGTACTGTAGTATCATGACACCGTATGACAAAATGTGACATGGCACATAGTAGACGGTCCGAAGATAAAGCCGGTTATGGTATAGCACGTAGGCAGTACCGTTCTTGCAGCTCGCAGTTTAAAGCTGACTAGTAGCAAATCAAAATACAATGCAGAGTACACTTAGCTATGAACGTACGAGTGAGAATAAAGTGCGATGTAAGCCGGAGTACAGGCTGAAGATGAAAGACACTAAAGGAGGTAAGTCGTACATTGGGGACGAGCCAACACAAGTGTAAACATTAGAGTAGATGAACATGGTGAGCCATGTAAAAATATGGTACTGCGGTAGGCGAATATCGTATCAGAATGAAAATAAAGTGAAATAAGTATGTGCACTTAACAACGAGAAGTTGAGTTTGGGTCAGCGGCGCCCCTCTTCTGGCGTGCTGTCCTTGGGGCTACCTGGCGTGCTAACTCATCTTCTGGACCAGAATGTACATCAGCTGCATGCACAATCCAAATTACAGGGAAATTGAATACCGTGCGTGTTGTCTGTATTGCCACTACTCTCGGTCCCTGCCTTGTGGGCCCTGTTCTCCGCTATCAGGAGAATGCTCATCAGAATCAAAAAAATCATCCATGTCATCCTCGCTGTCAAACGCATGGAGTCTTGCATTTGACCTGGCCCCAGAACGCCCACGCTGCAAGAGTCCAGGAGTCTCTCTGATCATAACAGGGATTAGCATTTAAAAAAGAAGAGTTGAACGGTCTTACAATTTCCAATGGTCGAGTGTTTCTTGCACCCATTTCTCGTTAGTATTTCTTTCGAACATATCGACCACTCGATCGTAGAAAAGAACCAGATCAAAGTCTTCAATTTGCTGACGCCATTGTGTTGCAGAACTAAGCTGGAAATATGCCTCAGGTTGATGGTTAGTTAAAGTGCGTGAATCTCGCACGAGAGCTCACCTGTACAGCTGCATACGCAATTGCTCGAGGTAGCGGTGATGTCATACTATGAATTCGACCTTTTGGAGCCTTGGTGCCTTTGTGAGCGGTTGCAGAAATGGCACTTGATGGTCCAGTGAATATGTGGCGAAAGACCTGCTCAAATTGTAAATCGAATTCAACAAACAAGAATAAGTAAGAACAGCATACACGTTTGAGGTAGTATCCTCGAAGACAACCTTGATTTTTCCTGGCGGGGTCCAACATAGACTCATCATATAGATATGTGGGAAGCTTTGCGACTGTAATTGTTATCCGACCTTCCTTCACCTTATCCATAAAGTCCCTGTAGTTGGTTAAGTGTGAGCAAATGAATAACATTGGCACGACTAACTGGGGATTTTTGTCAAACGTGTCGAGCATCCGCATCGGGCACAGTAGTCGCGCAGTCTGAGGGTGGTTCCATCCGCGAGCGACTTTCCCATGCTGCTTGAGCAGAGGGGGGTTAAACTGGTCAGTTTCGGGATTCTTGAGCATATATACCAGTCCCTCTCGCATCAGGCTCCAGTATCATTGGATCGCGCATCATTTGCGGCACACGTAAGCTGGCTAGATGTAAGACAGGAATACGAATGATGTGCATGAATCGCGTTACCGCATGGATAAAATTGTCCATGGCCTCCGGAAATTTTTCAAATCCTGATATGATGTCACTGAAGGTTGGTACGAGCTTCACAAGTTCTTTGTATTGCTTTATACACAACTCCTTCTGACGACTGCACAGGTAAAATATCAGAGCGTTAGATACCTCAGGCTGCCACAGACTCACCTATTTGAACCTGAAGCTTCTTCGGATTGATCTAAGGTGTCGGCCCGCGATTCAGAAAATTCAGCTTCCATGCCCTCATAGAACACATCCTCAGCACGCTAAATGGGTCGATTGTGAGAGGAAACCATCGGGCTGCACGTAAGTATGGTTCAATTGGACCACTGGTCTGATAGTGAGATGGCGTGTGTCAGTGACAATTTGAAGATTTGAAAGTTACCAAAGTTTTCTTTTACGGCCACTTTTCACGCCAGAGTTCATGTCTTTGAGTAAATCTTGAAAATGGATTGATGTTTCTGATGAGTCGGATGGTTCAGGTGTCATGGTGGATTGGTGTGTGTTTGATGCAAGACTCGGAGCGACACGGTTAACTGCAGTCCTGTTGAAGTTTGAATGAACTCGAAGATCCGGATCGAAACCAGAAACAGAAACATGTCTTTACGTAGCGAATGGAAGGCTCGGACCAAGAATCCTTTAGGGACAAGTTCAATTCTAAAATATTGTTGCCAATTGATCAGTATTATGCAAGCCGTCGATAGACGTCGGACTGGTAAATTTGGGTTTGAATTTGGATAGTGCCGCTTTCGAGTCGTCACATGATTTTTACTAGCCAATCAAATAATAATACTTTTTGAACAACAAATGAAATGGTAAAATAATCAAATTTTGATCTTGATGTACAAGCTACAGTTGGTATGCTCATAATGTCACCTGTGACTCCCACATAACAATGGTAATTATAGGTGATAATACATGGCTATTGCACCTATAAGACAAGGGGGTTATAGCATCCCTGGGCCTCCTTCAATATTGTTTGAATAAAGAGTGACTTCATACTTCTGCTAGTAGGGTATAGGTAGTACTCTAGCAAGTAGAGGCGAGCGCGCAAGACGGTAAGAGCTAGCACAAATATATAATCTCGATATCCGGGAGGAAGACTCCTGGTGCTGTAAGTACCTAGAATAAATATATACTAAGTGGTCTGTTAGTAGCTGCTGATACGAGGAGTGAAGTAATGATACGTACATCTCAGTATCTGGGAGGAAGACTGAGATGTCTAGTTCTACGAGAGACCGTTTTAACTACGGGTAGAGTAGGAATGAAAGTAAAATAATTGTAAGACCTTAATGACATGAGTGATGACATTCGGCCGAGTATACTCAAGCCTTCTAAGACAATGCACTTGTACCTATTCCAATGCATCTGGCATGTCGGCAATGATTAGTAACATGTTCCAGCATTGGCTAATTATATCCAAATCTTCATGCTCACTGTGTAGCATGATGAGCTCCCATATCTCACTCGTATGTGGTTGGATTGATGGTGCATTTCGATGAACAATGTCAGGGTAGAATATTTATTGTGATTCATGTGTAAAACTAAGCTATTCTACTCCTCATCACTCTCCCCTTCTTCATCAGAAGACTCTACAAATTCAGCGCTCTTGGGACCTTCCTGCAGTTGGGTAAGGTTCTTCTTGCCTCTCTTCAATGGCCTATGGTTCTCCTTGTGTGCTCATCCTGCGCTAGGCCCACCTTTTCGCTTCTGAGGTACTCCTGCATCTGATCATTTTTTTTGTGGCTTTCGAACAACCTCCCTGGCTGAACAGTGCGTATCAAGTTTGGATGCATGAGCCTTGACCTCTGCTGGTGATAGAACAGCCCAGTAGCATGTATGTGCTTTGAGGGCATCCCGGAGCTTGTGAATATTGCTGATGGTCCCAATATTCGAAGGGTTATTGAACTTGACACCATGGGGCCAGCTCACAAGGTGCACTCTGTATGCTTCAAACGTTTCGTAATTACTGTAGTTCATCACAATATATTTTTTGCCTGTCACAGCAACTGTAAATAATGTTAGACAAGGAGATCATGCATAGAACATCATTACTTACCTAGGCCCCACAGGAACATCTTGCATACTTGCTTTCTTACAGCTTCCAAAGAATCATGCTCATTGAGATCTATGGACTTTGCCTAAGTACGCGAGCTATATATAAAGAGATGAATGGCTTACTCTGATTCTGGGTGCATGCCCATTGTTCATATTGCCTGAGAAAGTCAGCCATGGGATGCTTGTACACATCCTCTCAAAAATCTTCAGAGTTATCCATCCCATGCATCATGCTTTGAATGGTATCATTGATGTGACCGCAGACGACAAATAACGTCCCGTAGATACTGGTCTGAACTTGTAGGTCATCTAGCTTCAAAGAAAAATATAAATTCACTTGATTCCCAGCAAGATTCAAACCTACCTCTTTGACGATCCTATCTGTCATGGCTACAATGTCTTGCACAGCTGCCAGATTGTGAGCCCAAACACCAACAACCTTTCTTTCACAATGCTCTTCAAGAGCCATGATGTAAGCTTCCTTCTGTTCCTTTGTCAGGTTTTTGTTTCAGGGTCGGCCACAACCATCTCGCGCAGTTCAGCCATCAAGTATTGAGAGCCTACAGGTCGGTCTAGTTGATGCAGGATAAGCTTTGTGATACCATTGAGTAAAAATTGTTTGACTTACCCGCATTGATCTCTTTTGCCTTGGCATGAATGAGCGCATGGATTAATTGACTCTTGCATGAGGTGCGATAATGTGTCTGACTGCCAATGATGTCATTGATTTGCTTGGGAGTCACATGGTGAGCCCACAAAAGTGCTTCAATCTTCATTTTCTGTTCATCCAGGTATTCAGTGACCGTGTCATGCAGGCATTTCATCCTCTCAATCTTCTGGTCCCTTTTAATCTTTTGAGATGCTTTTTGTGCATCTGTTAGTCAAGGTGGTGGTGTCTGAGGACAGATAATGCTTTGTGTTGGGTTCCATGCTGTCCAACTGGATGAATTAGCCTCGTGCAGTGGCGCTGAGCTCTTGGGACTCGGGGCAGGACTCAGGGAGCGTGTTTTGGAAGGCTGATGTGATGAGGGGTCAGGGAGCTCTGGAAATGGGTTGGTGGCTGCAATATTAGATGTGGGCGTGACTGGTGTGGGGGCGGGGAGCTTTGGATTATCAGACATAACAGCTGCTATCTCGTCACTTGTAAGGGGCATCATGTAGAGTGCTGGGTCATCCCAACTTATGTCGTTGAATGAGGGAACTTGTCTGGCAAGACCTTCGTTTTCAGTCAGGAGATCCTGGAAGCATCTAGCAGAGACAAAATTTCCATCATCATCAAAATCATCAGCTGAATAGAGAATGCTCATTGTAAGTGCTGCCTACAAAAATCTAAGTGACTGGTGGTGTGTCAGTTGGCATGGATGATGCAAATAAAAAATACACAACATGTTGCGTGTGTCACTACAGTATCATTACAATCACTTTGTTTATTTCTAAAATAAAAAAATGTCGGGTTAAAATCTTGAGGTCGATATTGATCTGGAACTGCTAAGGTCACATGAGGCAGTGCAGGTTGTGATGATATATACCTTTGCTGCATGTCTCAGGTCCCTGTCCACTGTTGTTCGAGCTGCTGTAAATGCAACTAGAAATTCAAGTAAGTAAATTCAAGTCATATCAGCTTTGAGACTCATCAACAATACATTTAAAATCACTCACAACATGGCGACACACAGTGTGCATGACCTGGTCCCATTCCTTTGGATCCAGCCTGAGTTACACCTGGTAAAGTTGCCATAGGTGGGTAAGCATAGAGAGTGGAGTGCATAAGTCACTCACAAAATCACAAAATGCCACAGTGAAGATTGTCACCAAGAGCATCAAACAATATACTATTGGTAAAGATGTGGTTACATGGACACATGTTAATGGTGAGGCAACTTCAAGAATGCAAACCTTGGACCAACAACATTTCCAAATGTAGTAATCAAGTTGAGTAGTCTACTTCCATGCAATAAAGTGCTTGTATCTTTCGATGATGGCAGATACTGTCAAAACATATATTTTTCTGATTGTCACAAGACAGCAACCATCTCACTTATATATACTCAATTTTTTTCCGCAGATCAATGATGTTGTCAAGAAACATATTATCAATCATTGGTATCCCACCAGAGACCGTCTCTCTTTCCTTCAATTTTGCAACATGGTAATCTCAGCTACTCACACCTGTGTTGATTTATCTGACATTGGAATTCAAATGGTTGTCAGAACAAGTCTTGTGATCCTGCTTCAAGGCAGCACTTGGCTACACAGCACTGGCTCACCAAACCAGGGTAAGTTGAATGTGTTTCAGTCATGGAGAATGTTGCTTACATTCCTTTGCAGAATTCGAGACACCCAAAACATGAAGGCACATCTTTGAGTGGCTTGGTAAGTCCATCCCTCAATTAAATCTATGACTTGTACTTAGAGGAATTTCCAGCAACAGGGCAAAGAAAGCGCAAGCACAACCTCCCATAGAGCATGACTCACTCATTGAAGATCGCTCTTGGTACTTACAGGAAATCTCCAGCAACATGAAAAAGTGAGTCCTACATCTATTCACTCCAACTCACTAACATAATTGACAGGAAAACTCAGATGCAACCTTCTGCAGAGCAAGTGCGGTCAGACTATGAAGACCTGTCTGATGATTTCCCTTATGATGCTGAGCAACAATCCATCGCTGCCATTAGTCCCCCCCCACTTGAAGATTTATCTTATGAGGCCAATGATTCTGTGCTCACACCACTTGAGGATTTCTCTTATGAGGCTGACAATTCTATCCTTACCATGGACAATGACCTACCATGCTCTTGTGACACTCCCACACTACAAGTGCTCGAGACCATTGTCGGGCAATGGTGGAAGGAATGGGAATCAGAGAGCATGTGGAATGAGGTATTTGATGATTTATTTGGCCATGCTCACATGAAGGGGGAGCATGCCACAACCACATTCCTCGATGAATGCACACAACACATTAGAGAAGGGAGGACCATACTGGATAGTATCAATGATGTCATGCACACACACTGTCTATGTTGCAGGGAGCACCTTAAGTACAATGCTATCTTGCTACATGATTTGCTCATTTGTGTCATGTCACAGGTGAAATTTTTCGAGGTAAAACTAGATACAGGATGTAACTAGAAGTATTTTAGCAATGTCATAGCCCTTACACCCAGATCCTGCACATCAAATCACTTATAGACCACTGACAATTTGGATACGTGATTCACAGAATAAGATCAATCTTAGTTCATTAACATGAGGTGGATAGCACACAGAATTCACTGATAGACCACTGACAATTTGGATACATGATTCACAGAATAAGATCAATCTCAGTTCATTAACATTAGGTGAATAGTGCACAGAGGATTTCAATCTCCTTGCACCATAGCAAACTCATAGCGAACCCAAAGCAAACTCATAGCAAATATATAGCAAACATATAGCAAACATATAGCAAACATATAGTGAACTCATAGTGAACTCATAGCGAACAAACTGTGCAGATGTCTGGGATTGTGCAAAACAGCCTGTTAGAAAATTTTGAAGAGGAAGAGCACTTCAATGATCAGAACCAGATATACATTATTGAACTGAAGCTGAAAGAATGTGTTGCAGGTGAGTTAGAGAAATTACAATTACAGATGGCAGTGTTTGGGATGTTTAAATGTGACACATCCTAGTGCATGCACACTACCTTACATTAGCCAGTAAATCAGTTGTACACATCACTGCACGCTGCCTGTACTAATAGACGCAGAGCTAATATGTTCAAGTATTTCCCCTCCTGCAAGCCTACTCAATAAAAATTGAATTCAGCAATGATTTCTACAATTTCGCCCCTGCACACAATTCCATGCCCCTAGTAGATGCAGACTTAATATGTTCAAGTATTTTCCCTCTCAAAAGCTTGCTCAATCAAAATTGCAGTTGCAGTCACAGTTGCAATGACAAGGATTAAGGTAAAATGCATTTTTTTGTATGTACAGCACACAATGAAAACTATGTAGCAATTATTGAAGTTGGCTCATTGCCTCTGTCAAGTCCTCAACCTGTGACCATAGGGCATACAAGTCTGAGCTCACAGATGAGTCTACAGACAATGTGAGTGAAGGAGGGTTGGGCAAGGACTCTGGAGGTGATGGCCAGAAGGGGCCACCTGGCAGTGGAACTGCCTGAACCCTACCTTTGTCGAATTTGACCATATATGCTGCTAATGCCTGCTGAAATGATGGATATCCTTTCTGAACATTACCGCTAATGAAATTTGTTTGTTCAGCAATGTTGGCCCTAATGAAGGCATCAAAATCAGCCAATGCAAGCCAACAGGTACCCAGACACTTACCAGCGGTAGAATACACCAACTTCCTGCCCAACTGTTATCACCCAGAATCCCTCAGATGTCTCATCAGCTTGTAAGAGATGGATCTCGCTAGGCTGTGGAACTGCCGAGACTTGGCAGGGTGTTTGGGTGACTATTTGCGAAGCCTGAGGTTGGAGGCAGGATGGTGTGGCAGTAGAAGGTGGATGGCTTGGGCAATGCAAGTGAGCTGTGGTGGAAGGGGGAATGGGTGCTGGTTTTTTTGAAGAACAAGTGCTGGCAGGTGTGGATTGCGGGAGTGATGATCTTGACAGTGTAATGGACTCTTCGGTCGCCTTGCGGCTCCAAGTGACGGTGTCAAATGATGAATCTATTATTGAGCATGAAAATGTGAATTTCTGAATGAGTAAAAAACCCACCTGATAGTGACATCTCTTGCAACAAATTGTACAAGTCCTGGATATGATCACCCTGGGTAGGGCAGTTACTTGATGGTGTTGACATCATAGGAGCGATCTCACAAAGGACTTGGTCAGAGTGCTACAGATTATCAGTCACGTGGAAAACAACATAAGACTTAACCCTACAGCACTAGTACAAATGGAAGACATGTCAGAATGGCGCATAGTGTACACCAGCAAGTCTGCACTAGTATCTCTCTGTGATCCATTCAGCACATCGGGGCATCAAGGAACAAGAATGGATTGCCAGTCAATGGCATATCCAAGGTGCTCAAGCACACATGGTTGGTTCAGCAAGCAGCAACTTCTAACAAGTGGTGGCAAGCACATCTACAAGGTATTTTATATTAATTCAACACTTTTTTAAATAAATAAAAATGACCTGTTGTAAAGTCATGAGTTTGGATGAGCATTGTGCTCTCAAAGCGCTGAGAGAAGAAAACAATACCACCATTGAGGTCTGGCAGGAAGACTGTGATGATATGAGCTTTGGTGATGTCTGGAATGGAACTGAACTGCTTGCCATCAGCCATGCTGGTGGCAAGTTCACTGACCTTGCAAGAGAGGTTTTAGGAGACTTCTTGAAGATGTAAGTGTTAGTATGTGTTTGACCGTTAATACTGTGTGACATACCTTTGTGAGTAGAAAGAATCGGGTTCAATGCATGGATAATCACACTCATCATGATCGCGTCCTCCACAAGAACCAGGCATTTACAGAGCAAATGCCTGTGATGACAGACGCCTACCTTGCCTGGAGCCTTGCAAAATCCAAGGAGGAGTTCAAGAGTTTTTTTGAGAGACTGCAGAATAAAGACCTGGAGAGCAACTCAGCCTGGGACTGTGGTGAATGGTCAATCAGTGTGATTGATGTATTCTGTGAGTTGATGTGTTGTCATTTGCTTACCTTTGATATCAATAACAGCATGCTCATTGTAGATGCTGAGAAAGTGACTGCTGAAATCTTACCAACAGACACCACCATCAGCTCTGTGCTGGTGCATCAAGGCGTAATGCCTTGCTCGCCTATATCACCAACTGTAGGCATCACCATGGAAGCCCTCAAATTATATTGTGTAGCGCACCTTAGGTGTCCTCATTTGTCCATCCAAGCTTTTGTGAAAACTGTGTGCGACTTACATGGGGTAACTGTTCTAATTTCTCAAGTTATTGTACTGATCAACATTGTGTAGGTGGAATTTCATAGATATCTCTCTCGTCAATTCTCTATCACATTTGACTTATTTCTTCAAATTTGATGCTCCGTGGCAGTCCTTGTAGCTGAATTGCTTCAATGCAACTCACCTGATTGGTGACTTAAACATGCATGTCCTGCATGTATGTATGAACTTGAGGACAAAGAGGAACTAACATTCAGGCTGCTATATGCTATGGATGGTAACAACTTGTTAAAACGAGTCCTCCAGAGATCTCTGGACCATGCTGATGACTCTCTTGCTCCTTCATCTGAAGTTCCTACAGGCCAACAATTCACAAGTGATTGTTACTTACCTCGTGCATTTGTAGATTAATATTCTTGGGACTCAGCACCAACTACTTCCGAAGCTGATGAGGAGGATGCAGCCGCTGAAAACTCTTGTGCTGGACAATGGAAAAACATGGATGATGCCAAGACAAAGAAGGCTTGGGGGATATATAATGAAACAGGTATATTCGTGGCTGTGTGCTGTCATGTATTTTCACTACTTGTTGCGGACATGGTACAGAGTGGTGAACTGTAAGTGATATCTATTGTTTGCTAAGCTACTCACAAGTCTTCGGATAGTGCAAAGTACCCTTTGGCTGTCATTTCGAAGTTGCTGGAAGTATATGGAAAGCAATTAGGGGGTGTGTATGATATTGGTTGTCAGTTCAAGACCATGCTTAATAACAGCTCCCTTGGACCACTTGCACATTCGCTTCAACACACCTGCCTGGTTGGTGCCTTCCATGGACATGCTCACAGGTGCTTATGCCAGCTGTTTTCACTCACAACCTATATCAAGGGTCTGGGCCTCAAGGACCTCGAAACATGCGAAAGGACATTCTCAAAATCAAATTCTCTGGTGTCTGCACTATGGTATGCAAGTGTATTCCATCGGCAACAGGCCATCAACTCTTATTTCAAGCACAATGACGACTTCAAGGTCTATGCCCATCTTTGTAAGCACAGCTAGTACCTTAATTCAACACTAGCTGACATAATCATTTCATTAGCCAATTTTTCGTATGGGAACTACAAGCAAGCACTAGACATCCTGAATAATGGCGATGCAACTCTACCAAGGCTTATGCAAGATCTTGGATTCATGGACGAGAGTATTTTTGATCACTGGCTAGAGGAGGAGAAGGTCTACCTTCAAGGTCTGATGCAAGAACCCAAACACAAAACCTTGCAGATGGAGTACTGGCAAAAGTCGGTAACCTTGACTGCAAGTGAGTGAGTGAGACTCCCTCAGTATATCTGTCTTCTGCTCACTGACACTCTATTCACTCAGGGAGGCTCTCAAGGCTGCAATGGCAGCCTTTCAGGTGTATTCCCAGCAAGAGAATGCACTGTATGACCTCCAGCTGTGGAATATGTGCAAGGCCAAAACTGCATGATGACATGCCATTGAGGACCAGGAGAGGAATTTGAGACTTGTTCAGGCGCTTGAGTGTAAGCTTGAGATTACGACACAGTGGACTCCTACAGATGCAGATTGGCAGAGGATGGGGAGGCTCATTGCTCACAGGAAGTACCAGCATGTGCTGGATTGTCTCGAAGGCTTAATCATCGCATGCATATTTGAACTGACAAAGATGAATCGGGCAGGTACAGGTGCATTTACATAGGTGATATCTTGCAACTGCAGATTCTAATGTACCACAGGCTACAAACTACATAAACACATCACCAAGGCATTACAGACATGCTCCCTCACTATCAGAACTGCCCTCAGCACATACAATATGATCACAGAGGCAATGCATCCTCCCCGCCAAACGCTGAAGTGGGAAGAGTTGTAGAGTATGTGTTTCTGGCTGACTTTGACCTCCTATGTGATACACGTGTGGATGTCTCTCAACAGCCTTGGTCATTGGCTGCTGCTTGTGGTGCGATGGACCTGTACTTCAAGATGTGCCAGGCATGGGAAGAAATTCAGCGCTTGAATGTGGAGGTACGGTGCCTAGTGACCTACATCCAGGACAAAGGCAAGTATTTGCAGACATGCAAGAATCAGTTGATGGCCACCAGTCCAACTCTTGCCCATCAAATTGCCATACATTGAAATGCTTGAGGACGGTTCAATGCACACCACCTAAAGCAGCTCCATGAGATATCAAAGCTTCCTGGTTTCAGTGGGACAATAGTCCCAGGTGTAAGTATTAATACAGGTCTTGGGGAAAGCTGCAGTACACCGAATGCGCAGGTCCCATTGTGACTGCTTGCAGAACACATACCTTTTAATAGACCATCTACGGTAGACCCAGATACCCCAGCTGACCTGGATGATGAGGAGCAGGCAGAGGAGGTGGAAGAGGAAGCATCGAGGAGCTTGCAAGACGTCCTCCCCATTGCCAATGATTTCTCATGACTGGATCTTTATGACCATGAGGCTGATGAGGAGTAGAATAGCTTAGTTTTACATATGAATCACATTCATTATTCTACCCTAACATTATTGGTCAAAACAAGCCATCAATCTGACCATATACAAGCTATTGGCACAGGTCTTATTACATGTATCCTCATGTTGCGCAGCACTAGTTCTCCATTTACCTACAGATATGACGTGCCGCACTTACATCACTACAAGCCTCACCTATGCATTCCGCATATTCATGCACTACGATATAAGGACCATTGGTAGATAGTTTTTACTTACTTCCCCTTCCCACAGGCAACTGTCATATAGTGGAGTCACCTAGTAATTCCCATAGTCTTGTGCAAATTGAATAAAAACTGGCAATGCATACAATTTGTTCATGCAAATAACGGAGAAACTAGAGTAATTTACAGAATACTTGTCCAGCAACTCATCCACAATGGTTTTGGAATGTATGATGATAAATTTAATCCCAAGTATATGAGAGCGAATGGTGTGTCCTATGATTAGAAATCAAATCAAATTAAGAGCTTGGAAAAGAGGTCATTGGTCTGCTACCAACCATATGTCTTTTCCCACATGGTATATGTGAGCCAAGGTCACTTAGTATCCAGCTGCAGTACATTACCCAGAAATGGTAATGGATGAGGGCCAGGTGGCAGAGGTAAAGGGTAGATATATTTGCGAGTTAGACCCAAAGTGACAACCAGTGCAATAACACATGGGATTGCTAAAGCAGGAATATGCATGAAGAGCATGGGGAAGAAATATATGCACCAAGAGTCAAGAGTTAGAAAGCTTTGCCAAAAATACCAATTTGTCTCCTACATCCCATCGCCTACCTCTACTCCTATCTCTTGCTCATCTACCTCCACTCCCGTCTCCTGCACCCCATTGTCTAACTCCACTCCTATCTTCTCCTCATCTACCTCCACTCCCATCTCCTACACTCCATCATCTACCTCCACTCCTGTCTCCTACACCCCATCATCTACCTCCACTCCCGTCTCCTGCACCCCATTGTCTACCTCCACTCCTATCTCCTCCTCATCTACCTCCACTCCTGTCTCCTACACCCCATCATCTACCTCCACTCCCATCTCCTACACCCCATCATCTACCTCCACTCCCATCTCCTACATCCCATCATCTACCTCCACTCCCATCTTCTGCACCCCATTGTCTACCTCCACTCCTATCTCCTCCTCATCTACCTCCATTCCCGTCTCCTGCACCCCATTGTCTACCTCCACTCCTGTCTCCTACACCCCATCATCTACCTGCACCCCATCATCTACCTCCACTCCCATCTCCTGCACCCCATTGTCTACCTCCACACCTATCTCCTCCTCATCTACCTCCACTCCCGTCTCCTACACCTCATTGTCTACCTCCACTCCTATCTCCTCCTCATCTACCTCCACTCCCATTGTAAAGACTCAAGTCTCTACAGGCACGTACAAAACATATCGCACAACTGTATACTGGCACCAACTGTAACATGGCTGTTTTTGCATTTTCGCACATTTTGCATATTTCGCTGTAAGGAACATCGCATCTACCCATCAATTTTGAGGTCCTACAGGCTTGAACTCCAATGCTTGTATCACCACACTCAGAGCGCACACTTCACATGCCTCACGCCTACCTCCACACACCTGTACGTCCATTGTCCTTGCTGATTTACTGGTGAGTCATCTCAATTACTATGAAAGCACTTACTTCGGATCCATGTGTGCACCTTACATATAGTTACATATGTATTAATTGCTAATATTCAGGAGTGTGCACTATTCAGTTCGGTACCACGCACTTTCGCACTTATAGATACAGTATATAGAGACCTTACTGGACCTTTAGTTCACACACTTCACACACTCCCACTCCTTAGCTATAATTCGATTTGAAGAGCATTGAATATATTGCTGGTTTTATTGCACATCTGTGCTCACAACAACCTGCATGCTCAAGCCATATCACACACTGTGCCTTCCACATTCCCTGCCCTTTTAACACATGCACCTTAGAGCACTCTCCCTCATTGCAAAAAGAGTCCCTTGCTCACATTCCGAGGTTCTCCCTCTCAGTAGCTGTCCTACAGGTTGAGTATATACCTTGTGCCCGGGTCTTACTGCAGAGTTTTCTCCCATACTCAATTCCCCCTTTTCATCTCTGTAGCAGAGCCTCTCCCTTCATCATGCTCTTCATGTTTCTCGCATTTTTTGCACTTTAACACATGCTACTGCACACCTCCCTAGGATCCATTACATTCTGTTCGCATGTCCTGTCCTTGTCCTCCAAGGTCCATTGGTGTATATTTCGCTTTATTTCACTTGCATTATATCATATATGTCTTTGCATTTCCATTTATGTTCACTTATCTTGTTATTTGTTTATATTACATCACCCTTGTACATTTAGCACTACCTACTTGGTTCCAAGCCCTGGGAACTCACTTAGCATGCTGACATGTCAGTGGATGGTTAGAGGTTTTTACTTTACTTCCTTCAATCACTTGCACATTAGTTAGTAGGACTTAGCATCTAAAATCCATTGACTTCCCATCTATCATTGCATTCTGCAAGAGCCTCAGGATATTCTTGAGAGCCACATCTACTCCCTCCTCAGCATCTACCCTCGAGTTAGAGAGCCCCACTTTCATATTTTCAGAGAGCAATGCACTTCACGATATTTCATGCTTTTTCCCACACTTCACAATTTACAGTGCATTTCACACATCTTTAGCCACACTGCACACCACTACTTCCTCTTCCCTCAAGAGTGCTTAATGAGCCTCCAGACCAAAGCCCAGTCCACAACTCCCCTCTCTTCTAGAGGAATCTTGTCTCAGTAGCAATCCCCTTGGGATGAGCTATATCTTGCATCTAGAGGAGCACTGTAGAGCCCACACTTGGTCTAGCCCCCACCCACTCATCATTCCTCACCTTCACCATCTCCTGCACCCCATCATCTACCTCCACTCCTGTCTCCTACACCCCATCATCTACCTCCACTCCTGTCTCCTGCACTCCATTGTCTACATCTACTCCTATCTCCTCCTCATCTACCTCCACTCCCATCTCCTACACTCCATCATCTATCTCCACTCCCGTCTCCTGCACTCCATTGTCTACCTCCACTCCTATCTCCTCCTCATCTACCTCTACTCCTGTCTCCTACACTCCATCATCTACCTCCACTCCTATCTCCTCCTCATCTACCTCCACTCCCGTCTCCTGCACCCCATCATCTACCTCCACTCCTATCTCCTTCTCATCTACCTCCACTCCCATCTCCTATGTCTCATTGAGGGGGTGTGTTGCCATCCAACTTCAACTATGTATTCTTTTCTCTTGTTTGTCTTCTCAGACTCTGTACTATACTCTGAGACTCATCTCTTAGTCTCACTATCCTACAGGGAATACTGAGGTGAGCACTGGTGCAGATATGGTCTTAACACTTCACACTGACAGTGGCTCTTCCTAGTCTGAGGTTTCACTGGCTGGATACCTTCATTTGTCCTTCACTATGTAGGCCACACAAAACACTGATGATTGTGGCTCTTCCTAGCCTAAGGTTTTACTGGCTGAATACCTTCATTCGTCCTTTGCTATGTAGGCTGCATAAAATGCCCAGATATTTGGTATGAAAAACTCATAATTTTCATCCTCATTTTCCTTATGAATTCACTTATTTTCTTCTAGATTTTTGAGGTTCAGGCAGCTTTTGTGTCCTAACTTTGATAAAGGGGTGGTCCCCAATGGAGGTCTCAGAGCACACTGGCAACAACCAGCACCATATATTCCACCAGCCCTCTGTGGCTTCTCTCATCTACTTACTCTCTTATATATCTTATACATCCTCTGTGGCTTCTCTTGTCTACTTACCCTCTTATATATTCATCTTATCCATCCTCTGTGGCTTCTCTCATCTACTTACTCTCTTATATATCTTATCCATCCTCTGTGGCTTCTCTCGTCTATTTACTCTCTTATATATTTTATTCATCCTCTGTGGCTTCTCTTGTCTACTTACTCTCTTATATATCTTATCCATCCTCTGTGGCTTCTCTCATCTACTTACCCTCTTATATATTCATCTTATCCATCCTCTGTGGCTTCTCTTGTCTACTCACTCTCTTATATATTCTATCCATCTTCTGTGGCTCCCCCCATCTACTTGCCAGTGCTGTATATTCAACCAGCCCTCTGTGGCTTCTCTCATCTACTTACCCCCTTATATATCTTATCCATCCTCTGTGGCTTCTCTTGTCTACTTACCCACCCTCTATAGCTTCTCTCGTCTACTTACCCACCCTCTGTAGCTTCTCTCATCTACTTACCCACCCTCTGTAGCTTCTCTTGTCTACTTACCCACCCTCTGTGGCTTCTCTCATCTACTTACTGTTACAAGAACATCCATTCCTGGCGTGGCCCCTATTCATTTTCCTCCTCGCTCTCGCCTTCTACCTATACCCGGAAGACTACGTGCGCATACACATGCAATACCTATTCTGGCTGACCATACTCTTTCCCTACCTCTATTGGTTGTACTCACTCTGATCACGTTTCCATCCTCTTTCTGTACTATATTTGCTTGCCGGACCCTCGGCTCGCTCCCCCCATGCCTTCCCATTCCACTGGTACCCATCTTATTATATCCTGAACCCCTTACCTGACTATTGGTCCATGACGTCGTCACCCCTTTGCCCTTACCACAATCCCGGTTGGTGACTCAATTCCCCATTACCCTTACCATAGCTCCGGTCTGTGACTCAGTCTTCCCCTTTACCCTTACCTTACCACTGGTCCCTGACTCATTTCTCTCTCCACTTGCCTTTCTCTGTATTACTACTTACAGCTTGGTCTGTGCTCAGTTCTCTTACATATATAAACCCTCTGTAGTACAGCTGTATTCTCTAACTTGAATCTACTTGGTTCTACACGGTTACCTAGTCCACAACCTTTTAAGCTTAACCGCTTATACTTGTGATCTTCAACTTCACTTTGACCTTTGGTCATTGTGCCTTTAGATCCCCAGAAGCCTTCATCATCACCCCTGACGACTTCGGCTATAACTCTTAGCGGCTGCAAGATAGCACCCACTTATTAGTTCATCAACCCACTCATCCCAAGTGGTTGGACTGAGGCTCGTGACTAGCACCTAAACTCCAGGCCTCACAAGATTATCCAAGTGAGAAAGTGCCTAGTATCTAGTCGCTAACACTTACCACCCTCTGTAGCTTCTCTTGTCTACTACTTACCTCTTATATATTCATCTTATCCATCCTCTATTCTGTAACTGTTAAGGGATGACAGTCTTACCTACTTACACTACCCCTGGCATGGTTTTGTGACCCCCAACACTCGACCCCTTTTGAGTGCCCCTATTAAATTATTGCAACCGCTTTCGGAAATTTCCGATGGAGTCTTGGGGCGTGAGCATCATTAGTCAGTGTTTTGGATTTTGCCGTTGCACGCCTCTTGAGTTCATCGTCGTGGCTAGTGTGCACCACAGTCAATGCAGGCAACATCTCATGTTTTCTTCTTCACCATTTTATTCCTTCTGATGGCTCTTACATGCCAAGGCTGTCAAAGGGAATTTGAGACACGTGGAGGACTTACCACTCATAAGCGCTCATGTGCAGCCAAGCTCACAGAGGCAACAGTGACGTCTCCGGCAAAGCGACGGCGTGATCATGAAGCCCAGAAAGTTGCCAAAGTCCGTTGTCAACAAGAAGAGGAAGCTGCCATCAGGGCTCGTGAAGAAATTCATGATAATGCAGTTGTTGATCTGAGTGATACAGATAACCTTGTGAGTTACACTATTCCGTGTCCCTTTATGTACATTTATTCTGACAATTTTAAAAGATTCATAGATCTCCATCACCCCCTGTGTATTGCTCTTCAGGGTTACCGAACCATCGTCAACGTCTGCCAAAGAGATTTCGTGATGATCTCCCTCTGATACCAATTGTCGTATTTCCATCGGCCCCGAATGATGCGGCAGCCGCAGTACCAGCTCATGATCCAGAGCCCAACCAGTCTGACTCTGACCACTCCATTACTATCACAACGACGTGCGATCATTATGGTATTTACCAAGAATACGGCCACTCAATTCCATCATTCAATCCTGATGATCTTACCTCAGTTGCATATATCTCCAATGCACCTACATTCACCAAGAGTCAGGACAGCGCAGAGACTCGGCCTTGGTGGTCTGGGTTTGGCAAGTCAATTCAATCTGACCAGACGCAATTTTTCACACCATTCCTAAATGCAACGACTTTTTGACTCATGTGGTGGTTTTATGGTGGTTCAAGTATGAAATAACTTACAGAGTTAGAACATCTTGTCGAAGACGTTATTCTCGCAGATGATTTTGATAAATCCCACCTTGTGAACCTCCATGTCGTGAAAGAGGTTAGCTGCCTGGATGGTTACCAAGGCAATTTTCTAGATATATGATCTTCATTCTGCGCAGGAGATGAATGGAAGGAAACAACAGTCAAGATCCGCCTCCCTGCTGATGGAGTCACGCACGATTCGGAGTCTAACGCCCCAGAATTTGAGGTTCCTGGCCTCTTTTACCGGTGACCACTTGAAGTCATTAAGGCAGCATTCTGTGAAACAGCTGCTGAACGATTTCACCTTACCCCATTCAAGCTGTTTTATCAGCCATCGGATGACAAGCCACCTGAATGTGTCTATGGTGAAATTTACAACTCACCTGCAATGCTTGAGGAGCATGACCAAATCTGTTCACAGCCATGGGAAGGCAGCTGCACACTTGAGACAGTGGTTGCAGCTGTTATGCTGTGGTCTGACTCTACTCACTTGGCAAGTTTCGGAACAGCTTCCCTATGGCCCATTTATCTGTTTCTCAGCAACCAGTCCAAGTATGTGCGAGGAAGGCCATCAGCTTTTGCTGCGCACCATTTTGCTTACATTCCCAAGGTACGATCATGATATACCTATTGCACTTGATATCCTGTTCTAATGGTTCATGGATTCGAAGCTTTCCGATGCCCTTCAAGATTTCTATAAGGTTTGTTTCGATAAACCAGCTACTTCCGAAATCCTTACATTCTGTCAGCATGAGCTCATGCATGCCATCTGGTTTCTCCTCATGGACGATGAGTTCATGCACGCATACAAATTTGGTATCATAATAGAGTTCCTCGACGGTGTTTCTCACAGGATATTTCCTCAATTTTTGACATATTCAGCCGATTATCCTGAGAAGTCCATCAAAATGTTATCTTCGTGGTTCACGTATTGATTAATTTGTGCTGTAGAACTCTTCTTGCATTGATTAAATTCCTTTCACAATGTCCATGTCCTAGATGCCTGACTCCAAAGATACAAACCAGAAGCATTGGGACAAAAGCGGACCGACGTTGGCGCGAGAACGAAATTTGTCAAGACAGGAACAGAGTCTGGAGCATCATCAAGCTAGTTCGCAAGTGGCTATATGTTCAAGGTAGGAATATCACCAGTGTGTATGTTAAGTGAATGCTTGCTCCGCAATCCCTTGTTCCAACGGTGGTGTGTTTATATCTTGTACTATGCGATTTATTTTCACTTAACAAAGTGATTTAGAATGTGTTTTCGACTCGACTTTCTCGCTTCAGCTTCAACTTTTACTCGATGTTTGTTCCTGATTTACTTCATGAGTTCGAGCTCAGAGTTTGGAAGGCAGTGTTCATACATCTCCTGCGAGTGCTGTATGCGCATGGCAATGACACCATTCAGTCATTGAACAAACGGTGAGTAGCTTTTGTTGTAGAATAGATCTATTACTCATACTATCAGAAGGTATCGGCAAATCCCAACCTTCGGTCGAGGTACCATCTGAAAGTTCAGCAACAACGCATCTGGAATGAAGAAGCTTGCTGCACGCGATTTTGAGGACCTTTTGCAAGTGAGTGTTTAGTCATACTAAATATTTGATTGACATCATCTAATTTCTCGTACTACTAGTGTTCCATTCCCGTTTTTGAGGACCTTCTTCCGACAACAATCAATGTTCTTGTACTTGATCTTCTATTCGAGCTTGCCACTTGGCAAGGACTGGCTAAGCTACGCATCCACACTGACTCTACATTGTCCTTCCTCGACTCGTCAACAACCTGAATCGGCAAAATTTTACGCCGCTTTGTCAATGCAACAGAGAAGGAGTATGATACATACGATCTGCCCAGTGAAGAGGCTGCTTGTGGATGTCATAATGCACGCAAAGCAGCACAGGGGCGATCCAACAGTAACATTCGTGAGGAACCTTTAAAACACCGCAGGTGTTTCAATCTTCGAACATATAAACTTCATGCACTCGGTGACTATGTCAATACAATTCAGCGATTTGGTACTACTGACAACTACTCAACTATGCTGGTAAGTGACAGATTCTCGCGATTGTTTTTGTTGTACTAATCTATGTCAGGGTGAGCTTGAACATAGGCGTGTAAAACACTTCTACCCAAGAGTCGGCAAGTCACAATTCACTTCTGGCATCGCGAAGCAACAACGTCGCGAGAAGATCCTATTCTGGATGGCAGAGCATGCACCATCAGCAAGGGATAGATCAACTGACCATAAAAAAGGCAAAGGAAAACATTGGATGTGGAAACCTATTTCTTCCGATGCTCCATCATTACACTTCGAGGACTCTGAACAGCTCCCTTTCACTGACCCTTGTGCACATTACCACATTTCTACCAGAGTGCAATACTTCCTGAATATTCCTCAGTGGCTCAGAAAGAATGTGAATGATCCTGCCTTTACAGTGAGTCTTTCCTTACTTGACATCATCTCTGAGTGGCACTCACTAGAATGATCAGGACTTTCTTCCTCGACTCAAGGACCACATCATCTCACGATTAAGAGGACACGACTATGATGGTGATGAAATTTCTTTCACACCCACTGAACGTAGTCGCCTCGTCTTTATCAATGACCAAATCTATCGACATAAAATACTTCGTGTTAACTACACCACATATGATCTGCGACGAGCACAGGACTCTCTCAACCCCCGTGTCCATGCTGATATCATGGTCCTGTCCCACGAAAACGACAAGGTTGATGTACATCCTTACTGGTACGCTCGGATCATTGGTGTATTTCACACATTTGTCGTTTTAAATGACACTGCCGCGGGCACATCATCGCATGAGTCAAAGCAGATTGATTTTGTGTGGGTGCGTTGGTTTGGTCATGATCTCGACCATCAAGCAGGCTGGCAAGCAAAACAGCTGCATTGGGTTGGCTTCATTCCAAGCTGTGATCCTGGAGCATTTGGATTTATCAACCCAAAACAAATCATTCGTGGAGCCCACCTGATACCTGCCTTCGCGAAAGGTCACACGATAGACTTACTACCACCATCTATTATATGACATCCGAGCGAGAATGACGACGACTGGATCTACTACTATGTCAATGTGTGAGTCTCATTGCAATACATAAATGAAGTTTCATCCCTAACATATGACTAGTTTTGTTGATCGCAATATGTTCATGAGATTTCGTGGTGGTGGCATAGGACATCAAACAACTCGCGAAGCGACACAGTGCTTCCTCAATGATCGTGATCTGCTCGATGATATTGGACCAGACAGTGGAGGTATCGGGAATGATGATGACGAGATTGATGAACCTGGCATCAGCTCCTCCACTACTCAGGCTACTACTAGCAATGTCCTAGAGCTGGGAAATGATGAGCTGGAGTATGACGACTTTGGTTACTCCGGAATTGAGCAAAGAGAAGAGGGTGAGGATGACGAGGATGGTGAGCAAGCAGGTGAGAATGAGGATGTTGATGAGGATGATGATGTTGTGGATGATGAGCTTGGTGTGGAGGATGGTGAAAACAGTGATGAGGAACTAGAAGGATTTGATGAGTTTTGACTTAATGCATAATTGGATGTATATTTTGTCATCAATTGTATACCCGTTGATTGTGTTGGCATCACCAGCCATTTGCTTCACTACTGCTGATGGTGGAGTTGTCATTACAATGACAGATGCCTTCCAATCTCTTCACACACCTTTGATCGTGCATATGGTACATACATATGGTGCTTCTGTCAATCGTTATACAACCTATGCACATTTCTTGTACAAGTTTTCATTTTGCACCTGTCTGCTATGACTAGGCATATAGGCTACAACCTCATGTATACGTTCACACTTCTGTCAATTGTTAGACAACCTATGCACATTTCTTGTACGAGTTTTCATTCTGCACCTGTCTGCTATGACTAGGTATACAGGCTACAATCTCACATATACGTTCACACTTCTGTCAATTGTTAGACAACCTATGCACATTTCTTGTACGAGTTTTCAATTTGCACATGTCTGCTATGACTAGCATATGAGCTACAATCTCATACATACCTTCACACTTCTGTCAGTTACTTTGCAAGGTTCATGCACTTCGTGCATGAGCCTTACACTTTGCACACACCTGCTAGAACTTGTATGCAAAATACAATCTCATGGATACCTCCACTCTTCTGTTAGTTACTTTGCAAGCTTGACCCACTTTGTGCACGAGCCTTACATTTTGTACACGTCCGCTAAGCTTGTGTACACACTACATTTCCATGCATACCTCCACACATCTGTCTGTTACCATACAAGCTTCACACACTTCCGGTACAAGCTTTACATTTCAAACATGTGTGTTACTACTTGCATATGTGGTACAATCTAACACATACCATCTACCAGTCTGCTCAGGGTTTGTAAGCCATATGAGGCAATAACTGGCCATGCACGCGGTCTGCTCTTTTGTTGATGTACTACATGTGGTTGGAGCGCTTGGCGACTGTTAACGTTAGGCGCTTCAGCTTCAGGCTGGGAAAACTTCAGCATCCCTTTGAATACTAATTGATTCCAATGTCTTCTCAGTCGAATTCACAAAGCTGTGCCAGAGGAGGGCTAAGCACGCTCTTCAATTACATCTGGCCACGCCAGTTCGTTTACAATGGTGTGTTCTATACTTTGTACTAACTCAATCATGTCTATTTTCGCCTGCAATTAAGGCTCCAAGGGTCTTCTGCGACTTTGCCAACAAGCCATCCTCTTACCCCACTGCCACAGTATGTCTTACCCTGTCAATACTCTAAAGCAGCAAGACGCTAAGGTAGTCAGAACAACACCTCATATTACAGTCAGCAGTCCTGGAGCCTCACCGATCCCACAGAATTTGCCACCTTCATCTCCGGTACCTTCTGCTAGTGCAACTCCGGTTGCTACGACAAGCGGTGCATGCACCACGCCGAGCAGCAATGCTAACTCTTCAAGTTCTGGCATGTCTGTATCGTCAAACACAATATCTCCGTCCACTACATCCACACATAAGGTGACGCCTATTCCAGCATCTGATGTGAATCGATACAAGAGGGGGCGGGCAATGTAAGTTGGTATGAGGCACTTTCGACCTCCTTTTTCGATTCTTAATCACGGCCTAGACCCCAAACAAAGGACCACATTGTAGGGACTCATATTTCTATGGGCGCGTAATGGGCATATTCATGCAAGCAGTCCGTTTATCATTCGCATAATGACTTGCACTTCCATTGGTATATCATGCAACACGTTCCTGTATAACGCGCCATAGGCACGATGCTTTCCCGCGCTCGCGCGATGTATTCCCACGCTCGCGCTTAGTGCGTGTTCTCGCGCATTTTCGCGTTTCATCGCGCACTTTCGCGTTTCATCGCATTTCATCGCGCATCATCGCATTTCATCGCCTATCCATGTCCAACCACCTCATTGGTACGTCATATTCCTTGCCTCATGATTGTAACAAGTGTTGCAGCGTTATTACATGTTATTATGTACTATCAGCGTGTTTTCTTCCTATCCCTTCCATGTCCGACACGATTTTGTCTAGTATATAGTTTGATGATTGCACTACTACTCTCCCCCATTACTCCCTTTACTGTACTTCCCTCACTATCGGGTTTTACTCTGAAGTAGTAGTCACCATTAGGGCGCACTTTGTGTTGCCTATGGTTATTGTTATCGGACTAGACTAGATTAATCAGATCTTGCTTTTCACTCGCTTTGCATTGCGCTCACTTTGCATATCCGTCGATCCGTTATCTATCCGCCCCTCTATATCACTCCTTATTCTCCGCATTCCATCTGCGCTTTCCCACGACAACGCGCGCTATAAGCGCGCGCCTTCCCACGCTTCGCTTACCTTAGCGCGACTTTCCCGCACTTCGCATTCTCATCGCATTCTTTGTGTTTCTTCACATTTCTTCGCGTTCCTTCACATTTCTTCGCATTCCTTCACATTTGTCTTGCGTTTCTTCTCGCACCTTTGCGCATCCTTCAGACTACAAGGGTCTCTCATATATCTGGTTCTGTGTGCAGTAGCAGTCCCCTTTAGGGTCGAACACGTCTGTCTCAGGCATAGCAGCCTAGGTGCAGCAAGACCCAACATTCTGCCTCACCAGCAGCATTGTTGATCTCACATCGAGAGAGTGATTGCGCGAGCAGCAGTCACTTAGTGCCTTCAGCGTGCTTATCAAGCCAGGGAACAAGGTGTTCGAGGAGTATGTACTTCTCCTGCGGTTGGACTATTCTGAACTGACAACGTCAAGTAAACCACCCTCTAGTCAATGGAAACCACTTGCTCATCCTGAAGGTGCCTTGTACTACTATGACAGCACTTGCATAGGTGCTGATTCGAGGCTCCACACAATCATTGATGAAGGCAGCAGCGGATATATACTGATGCTGACTTGTCAAAACCGTCAACCCTCAGTGCAATCGAGGCATTCGCAGACAAGCTATATAACGATGCACGAACCGATCCAAACATAGATATCACCAGCAAGACGGAATTGGTCGTTGAGGATATTGATAAGAACACCTGCGGCTACTATTTCGTCGAACAAGACACGCGGTGCATCTTCTGGCTAGAACGTTTTGACGCAGAATCCTTGTTCGACAACATCAGGCGAGTGAGGAACATGGGTCATATCAGTGTGTGACTTCTGACTATCTCTTGCATCTTTCTGTATGCTAACATGCATGACTTTAGAATACGCTATTGAAGCTCAGTACTGGTGAGGTCTAGGTATGTTCATTGATTTGCGTAACCAGGGTCAGTTTCTGACAATGTGTCAGCCATTTGTGCGACTTTGATGCCGACTCAAACAATTTCAAGGACTCATTGTGAACTGTTTCCATATGAAAATCGAGTGACGCCAGCTGTTCTTGAGGAACTAAAACAAATGATTATGCATGCTGCAGCAGGTGATCTCCGATATTACTCTGCATCACCCCGAGCGAGACGTTGATGTTCGTGAACCTCAGTGACCATCATGTCTGTGACGTCTGTTGCTCTGTTTGACAGAGATGAGCTGGAGAAGATGCTGAGTCTCATTACAGAAATCGAAGGTAGTTCTGGCAAAGGTTTGTGAACACAATCCAAATAATTGATGATTTCTATGACAGGAACCCTCGAAGGACAATTTACGCACACGAGATGTGTTGTGGGTAAGTTTTCATCCTGAACGACCTGCTTCCTGAAGTATGTTAAACCATCTTCTTTCAGCTCGACTCATGTCTGAGTTCAGTGCGTGACTAGAGACTCTACCGGCTTTCGCTAATACTGCAGTAGTCAAAGCAAAATTTTTCAATTTCTGTGGACAGCCAGGTGCAAGGCTGGATTCCGACCAGACAATCTACTTCAAGGATCATGATCATCAGTCACTCTTGTTCATTATTGCCTCTCTTCTGCTCTTTGGCACCCCTTGCACCCACCAGAAAGATCTGAAGAAGATATGGGTTGATATCATCATTAATCATGTCCTCTGGAATCAATTCATTGGAAAACTTAATGACAAGTGGACTGGATTGGCACTCTCGGTAAATCATTATCAAAACATGTGGAGTTAACAACACTTACGACTTATTCCAGGCAACAGTTATTTTCAATGCCAACATGGCCTTTCTTGCAATTCCATCTGTACAGGACACCGCTTATCACCGCCATGGTTGCCTTCTCTATTCTGATCATAGTATCACTACATCCCGTTCATAGTGATGTCTATGAAGTCTTCTTCTACGTCAACCCTTGCAGTTTGCTGCTCCAGGAAATGGCCACGCCACCCATGAAGAATGCATAACCTGATGTTGACCTTGAAGTGTCAACATCACTGCTCCAGTTTGAGTCAGAGTATCTGAAGAATATGAGCGCATTATCATGATGCTTGACTGGTGAGAACATGAGTGCGAGGTCCTTTGTGCCCCAGAGATAGCACAAGACGCATTTGGCTGCCACCCAGTGCACCTTGCCTGGATTTGTGCTGAAGCGGGCTAGTGCTCCCACTGCATAGCATATGTCTGGATGTGTGGCTACCATTGCATACATCAATGATCCGACAATGTTCTTGTATGGCTTTCCTTGCATCTCAAGCCATTCATCTGAGTTCTGCTCAGGGCACTGCGCTTTCGACAATACTAATCCTGGATCCATTGGTGTTGCAACTGACTTGCAATGCTGCATTTCATATTTTTGGATCATCTTTAGAATGTATTGTCATTGCGACAGGCTAATGGTGCACTTGACCCTATCCCAGATGATTTCAATGCCTAGCAGGTGCTTGGCTTCACCGAGATCGTGAGGGGACATCAGCAGTGACCTTTGGCTGAGTCCTTCCAAGTGAGATACACATTGACAAGGAACGGAATAAGTGATGCCCAGTTGGCATGAAGATTCTGGAGTTGTGAGCACCATGTTCGAGAGTCTTTATAGCAGTGACCTGCCCAGCTGAATGCTGACAGTGAGAATGTGAATAAAGTACAGTGGAAGGGTGACTTACAGTGTGTCTGCAAAGTCTTGGATAGCATACAGAAAGATTTCATTATCTTGAAGTTGGTCAGGAAGTGTCTCCCAGTCCATGTTAACACCATAGTCTTCTCCAATTGAATCAAGTATATCAAGTATAGTCTCAGGAGGTAGAGACTCTGCTCCCATGTCACTGAGTGCATTGAGAGTCTCAGCTGCAAGTCCTATCACTCTTGAGTGTGAAAAAATGAATAGATCCAGTAGGATGACTCACCACTGGTATTCAGCCTGTATTTTCCCTGACCTGCAATCCTCTTGTCTCTCACAGTTGTTTGCTTCATACATTGTGCTCTGAGTTGCCCATGCTGAGTCCCTTCAGTGATGTGGATGCTACGAGAGAGGCCCTTGTTCTTCAACCATGGCATAGTGATATGGAAGGATGGATGGTACCAGGAGGATAGAGAGAGACAGTATAGGTAGCTGAGCTGCCATAGTAGGTACTAAGCAAGGCCATGTTGATGTGGTAAACAAACTTGGCTAGGCAGTCTATAGAACACCTAACCAATATATATCTAAGCCCTTGCCCAGCTGCTACACTTGAGACAAGAATGTTTGACCTGAGGGAATAGCTACTGATGACAGCTCTAGACATAAAGTCCCAAAAGTGCGCTATGCACGGGAAAGCGCGTCGCTATAAGGAGCATGGGAAGCGTGTCGCTATATGGAGCGCTATAGGTGTCGCTATTGGAGCGCTATGTCGCTATCAGAGCACTATGTCGCTATCAGAGCGCTATGAGTGGTAGAGGAGGGATAAGGTATCTCAAGGTAATGAATGTCAAGGATAATGATTGCAATGTTAAGGAAGGTATAAGGAAGCCAATAGGGGCTATAGAGCGCAACTAATGGTGACTACTTCTAAGTAAGACCTAAGGAAAAGGAAATACAGTCGAAGGGAAGTAAAGTAAGTATTCCTAATCCCAGGTTTCTTATAGTAGTCAATATCCTTGTCGGAGATGGAAGGAATAGGAAAAACGCGCAGTAAGAATGTAATAAGGCTGCAACACTTGTTACAAAACATGAGGCAAGACAAAATATGTACCAATGAGGTAGGATGGACTTTGGATGGGTGCGAGCTTTCCTAAGGGAGTTCCAAAGCACAAGAACTAATGCGCAGGTATGCGCGCAGCATGGGAATGTGCACATGGGTCCATAGAGCGTGGGAATGTGTCACTATTAGAGCGCAAGTGTAGAACTGCGCTATAACACTTTACTGAGAAAATCTGATAGTGCCAAAAGCGTGGGAATAGCGCAGGATATGGTGTGGGAACATGGATAGTGCTGCGGGAAGTGTGCACATGGTGCAGGAAAGTGCGGACTATGTGTCAGACAAGGATTATAGCTAAAACAAGTGAGGGCTGACAATAGGCAGGTAGTGAATGGTATTTGGAACTTTAATTGAAACCTATATGAAAATAGGGTTCTACGTGCCCAGCGGGAACTATATTGTCACATCGAACATGTGGTTGCAACATGTACTATGTAGTAATAGTTCCATGGAAATCATGTTGTCATAGTCATAAAAAATCTGTGCAGTGTTTTCAGTGTGATTAATGGAAAGAAAAAGAAGAAAACATACAAGAAATGGTGCTCATCATTGTCAACAATGAGCATGAAGGTTTCAGATGCTGCCAACAACAGCTGTGAGCATAGTTGCCTAGAATAGTATGTTTGTGATGGCCAAACATACAGTGCCTGCTGCTGACAGCTTTGTTTCTCCAAAGACTAAATATTCAGCATTTAGTGAGCTAAATACTGGCAGTGTAGGGTATTAATGCATTCTTAGCTAACTAGCCTGTCGCACCCAGGTGGGAATACCAAGCTATTTAGGTTAGGATTATGTGAGAACAAGGTGGTGATGTGCACCCTGCCAGTGTTAGCAATCCAAAATAGATCAGCTCTCTATGTTTCAGAAATCATTGTTACCATTTGACTGTCATTATTTAGTAAAGGTTGGACCCCACAGACTGTGTCAGTGAAAGGTATGAATATTTTTTTATGAACTCATTTGTGTAGCGATGAGGAGTGATCATGTATGTAAAATGTGAAAGAAAAGGATGAGTACATATGAGAGTGATGTTGACAGTGATGATAAATAAGGGGTAGTGATGGGCAACTCTGCATGGTGGTTCTGCTCTTAACTGATTGCATGTTTGGTGAGCACTGGGAGGTTCCAGTGACTAGTAGTAGTGCAGTGTTGACACACACTCACCATGTGGGAGTACTGCAGCAGTTGCAGCATTTTTACAATGCCTTAGGCTCTGTCTGGACAGCAAATTTAAAATTTGAATCATGTGACTTCCCTGTGAGACTTGCCAGGTCATCTGGGAGACACCAGGTCAAAGCAAAGATAACATATGGTGAGGCGTATTAGTTTTGATAGTGTTATCATCCCCTGTATATATCTTCCTCTGTAACATGGCTCTTGTTGCCGCTGTCCATTTTACCTATGATCTTATGGAAGAAACATGAGCCCTACTACTCTGGCGCAAAGCTGCAGAGCACACAAACCTTTGCCAACATTGTTTTGTGATGCTTATCACTTGTATAGTGGTTCAAGTGTCAACCCTATATCACAGCCTCTTTGGAACCCCCCAGGAAAAAATACCATACCACACCTCTGCTTTGACAGGCCAAGCTTGGGTTCTGGAGCTTATGACAGGTCACCCAGACAGGACCTGGCACAATCTGGGCATGAATTTAGAAGTGTTTGAAGAACTGTTGCAAGTTCTCTGGGAGAATGGATTTGTGCGGTCTTGCAATGGTATTTCAGTAGAGGAAAAATTGGCTATTTTTTTATATACCTGTGTGACTGGTCTCTCAACTCGCCATGTTGGTGAGCACTTCCAGCAGTCCCCTGACACAATAATAAAGTGATATAAAACTAGCTCATATAACGGTATATCTTGATTTTTTTTCCTTAGATATTTCAAAGCCATGCTTTTCTTTTTTTCAAATGACCCCTTCTACTCCTCTCAAATCCAATTTCCAACCACAGATTCCCCCATCCCCCCATCCATCGCTAATGACCATTGTTTTCATTGGTTTAATAAGTGCATTGGCGCTGTTGATGGGACACATATCTGTGCATTTGCCACACTCATCAATCATGCATACATGCGTAACAAAAAGGGACACATCCCAAAATTGTTTGTTTATATGTGACTTTGATTTTCGCTTTATCTACGGACTTACCGGGTGGGATGGCTCATCTTCTGATGCAGCAATCTGGAATGATGCACACAGTAAAAACTTGTGCATTCCTGAAGGTAGATACCTCCTCACAGATGCAGGCTTCAGAACTTGCAATATGTTACTCATCCCCTATCAGGGTGTACATTATCACCTTAAAGAGTGACATTTGGCAGAAAATTTGTAAGTTTTCATATTCTCAACTTATTCTAGCTATTGACAAGTATTCAAGCCCACAAAATGCCAAAGAACTCTTCAATCTTCAACATTCCTCCCTGCAGAATGCGATTGAATGCATATTTGGGGTGATGAAGCACCAGTGGCACATATTGCAGATACCCCCAGAATACAGCATGGAGATCCAGGCCCACATACCTCTGGTGCTGTGCGCCTTGCACAAATTTATTCGCAAAGAAGACCTCAACATTTTTTATGAAGATTATGATGCTGACATCCCTGAGATTTTTCATGCTGATGATGTGAACAGGGAAGCTGCAGCAGATATTGTCCAAGGGACTGATGCTCAGGGGGAGCTTGCTGATGGGCCGCCAAGTTCAGCAGAGAAGAGAAGAGCTGATGCACACCGTGATGAGATAGCAGCTGCAATGTGGGTGGATTACATTGCCCAGAATGTTTGATTTATTTAGTATTTTATCCTCCTCCTTTACCTTTACCAAATGGAATAATAAATAATCATTCCAATGCTCAACTCACCCATCTGCTTCATAACTGTCATATCCCATATATTCATGCTTCTCATCTGAAGTTCCAGATATCAGATCCAATCCACAGATCTGTACTGGATCCATTACGATAAGCTTCTTCATTCATATCCTGTTCATATAACATTAAACACTGCTTATTTCCTCAATTTAGTATATCTTCCTTTCTTGTATATTGGTTATGCTTACTTCCGGCTATGTTTACTGATCCATTAACCTGTGATTAACTTCCAGCCTATGTTTGACTTGTAATAAGCGTTGCTTATACATTGCGATACTTTGTGCATAGCCTTTCACTTAGTTCTATCGTATATAAACTCTTGTATATGTCCTGTAGCACCCCAGTTCAAATATCATCTTAGATTGTCCTCATTCTGCTATCTGGACTCAAGTCTTATCAACTCTTGTCACCCTCCGAGACTTAAGGATTGTATCCGATAGGCTAACACATCTGCCTCTATCTTTGGATAGTCTACACTCTGTTATTTTCTAGTCTTAGACTTGTCTAGACTAGCCTTTATACTTCCATCCGATATCCAGATGCACCTTCAGATAAGAATATGATACTAATCCTTATCTTTGGATAGGAATATGATACTTATCCTTACCTTCAGATAGGTAAATGATACTCGTCCCTACATCCGGATATCATATGATAGTTGTCCAGACCTTTGGATATGCTATGATAGCCATCTAGATCTTTGGATATGATACTTCTAGTATTCTGAAATACTAGGCTATACTTGGGAAAGGGGCACAGCATACGAGCTGAGGCTGAAGCCCTTCAAATCCAAACCTATTTGAGTATAACCTTAACAATAACAGTTTTTGTGACAATGACAGACTCACAAAAGAATTCATTGAATATATTGTACATCAATAAATGAAAGTAACTACTGCTCAGTGAGCATTTCCACACAGCGCTGCAAGCTTCCTTTGCGCCCAGGATGTCCTCAACAAGGGCTCACTTAGGGTAAGGAATGCTATGGCTTCATTCAGGTTTGCCGTCATGAAATCAGTGAGTACTAGTACATCATCATCCACCAGACCTTGAGTTGTGCAAAGAAGAGTAATCACAGAGCCAAGCAATGTAGGAGGAGGGCATTCATCCTGCTGATTGATGGATGGTGGTGCATAAAAAGAGTTGAGAAATTGAGGAAACACCTGTGCAATAGTGGTAAGAGCCACACTACCCTCCTGATGGGCTTTGGCAGTTGCAGAGGGGGGGCGAGAGTGCTTCCGTGACAAATCTGCATCATCACCTAATGCACTGTGCTTGCGTTTACCCCTGCTGGCACTCATAAGTTTCGAGTTGCTTGTGGTATGCATAAAGGTGGAGGTAGGCACAGTTGGTAATCTGTGTGGTTGTGGTGAGGGAGTGTCTACAATTGCAGCAGTGAGGTCAGATAGATCCATTGGGTTGGAGGAAGAGGCTGAGAGGGAAGGATGGATGGCCTGTGGTTGTGTAGTCATTGTAGATGGAGGTGGCATTGATGAAGATGATGAGGGAGCTGTAGAAATAGATGTGACTCTCCTGGCATGGGGCTGGCAGGTGACAAACTTTCCTCTGGTGGCAGTTGGCATCAATGCCTCAACAGCATGAAAATGTGAAAATCCTTTGTGAGCGAACGGTTTTGACTGAGGATGTGCCTAAGAATATCATATATTAAGACAGTTTTAGAAGAAAGTAGTGAAATCTCACCTTGGTATGTGCATCCCAGGTGCCACTAGTTTCAGGGGTGACTCCAACACCATGCTCCTCACACCATGCAAAGCCAGAGAGTGATTTAATGTTCTCGACTACATTATAAGTCTTCTTTAGCTGTAATAATATGAGTCACTGTAGTAGATAGATATATAATGACACTCATATTGCTTCACTTCATTTTGCAGGATGACTGAGATTTGGGAGTGCGCTTCTGGGCAGGATACATTCTGTTGAGATGAATAGCAGCATCTGAAAATACTGAGCTTTTGAAGCTCATGGTATCCCCAGCCTCAGACTTGCAAGTCACAAGAAAGGAGATCAGTTCCCTTTCTTTCTCCAGTTCCCGATGTGTGGCAGCCTTGTGAAATGAGGCATTATCTTGTGAGTCTATATTGCCCATTGTTGGCAATCCACAGGAATGAAGGGAACAAGTAGAGCCTATGCTCAAGGCATCAGACATGGCAGGCATAAAGGTAGGGATATATTTACAATGATATCTACTCATGATCAATTAACAGATATCTTTGCTTTGACCCGGTGTCTCCCGGATGACCTGGCAAGTCTCACAGGGAAGTCACATGATTCGAAATTCGAATTCAGAATTTGCTGTCCAGACAGAGCCTAAAGGGGGTGGCCGCCACAAAGGGCCAAGTTAAGGTCTTTGTAGATGGTCCTTATGGCCCATCTTCTGATCTCAGTTCTTACAACACATCTGTATCTGTGGCAGGTGAGCTATGCGTCATCTCATAATTACACAGCACTCATCGAAGCTAGGAGGGTCTGGGATATTGTACACCCTCCCAGTATTCCTAAGCATTATCGAGCACGTGGATTAATTTGATTGTTATTATTGATGTCTCATTATTCTCATAGGAGCATACACAAGGGAAAAAGCTTCTGCAAATGGGTGGTGTTCATTTGGTCCATACATGGGGCTGGTGGGTAGAGTCATGACATCCACAGCTTCTATGTGCAATAACAATAACATATTTTATAGAGCACATTCAATGGATCGATGAAGCACTCATCAAGGCTGTCCAGCTCGCTCCACCTTCTTTGACAGTATCCATCTGTATCTTTGACACTGGTTCTCCATCAATGTCACAGTCTATGGAGGAGGATTCCAGTCCCTCAATTCCAATAGAAAAGAATGGCACTCCTGAACAAGATGTGGCAAATGGTTCTTTAACATTGTCAAAGCTATTGTTGTTAGGTGGAGTCAAGATGGAAAATGGACGAGCAAACCTGGATGCACTGCTCAAAGAGGAGATTAGCATGGCCTTGGGGAGTGTGTCGGTGAGTGGTAAGCACTAATATCACTGCTGTAGAGACTCAAGTCTCTATGGGCACATACAGACCATATTGCAAGACCTTATACTGGACCTGCTGCAGCATGGCGGTTTTCACAATTTTCACATTTCACATATTTCGTGTTTTTGTGCATTTCGCATTTTCGCATGTTTTGCATTTTCATGCACTTCACATTTTCGCACATTTCGCATTGTCACACATTTCGCATTTTCGGATACCTCACGCATTTCGCAATCCCACACATTTTGCATTTCACGTACTCGCATATCTCACGTGTTTTGCACTGTAGAGACTCAATTCTCTACAGGCTGGTATTGGCCTATTTTACAGCTCATGACAACTGGGCTTCACAGCACAATATCACCATCATGTGTAGAGCAATTCCACATATCATGCGCAGCTTCCCTGCAATAATGCACCAGATTCACGACACTTTCATGCACTTGTGCAATGCATTCCCACGCTCGCGCTTAGCACACGTTCATTGCACATCTTCATGTTCCATTGCGCATCTTCGCGTTCCATCATGCATCTTCACGTTTCATCGTGCATCTTCGCAATTCATCGTGCATCTTCACGTTTCATCATGCATCTTCACGTTCCATTGCAATTTAGTGTGCATCATTGCAGGAGTGTCCATCCATTGTCCAGCCAGTTCCTTGGTGTGTCCCATTCCAATTATTACTATATCTGACTCTGTTTGGCATTGTACAATTATTATTTTGTTATGGACCCTTACATTATATCACTTACATACTTAGAGCGCTCCCAATTCACTTCCGAGCCCTGGGATGGTGCTTATGTGCAACTTAGAGTTGCCATGTCTGTTTTTTTTACAATTTAGCTTCTGGCAGTCACCATCTATCACCAGTTAGTTCCATGCAGTGCATGTATCCATCATTGTAGTCTCTAGCATCCGTCTATAGCTAGTGGCAATCACATTATCCATCTATTATCCATCCAGCATCCGTCCTCCTTGCCTTGGTTCACATCCCACCATCATTTATACGCCCTCTCTACACTTGCACACTTTGCGTGCTACTTTCCCATGCTTCGCATTTCTTCACATTTCACCACATCTCTTTGCATTTCTTCATGCTTTCTTCACATTTCACCACATCTCTTCACGTTTCTTCGCGCTTTCTTCACATTTCACCACATCTCTTTGCATTTCTTTGCATTTTCTTGCGCTTTCATCGCATTTGATCAGGGTTGATCAGCATTTACTTGTGGATCTTCACTTTCCTTGCATCCCCTTTAGGGTTGAACACTCTTGCTTCTGCGAGTATAGCAGCTAGGTAGAGCTGAGACTCACTTATACTGGTTTAGCATTATTATAGCTAGTGCCTAGCCAGGTTGTGATACCTACAGCGTTTTCACATATTTCACCTTTCACATTTTTCATGCTTTGACATGCGCTACCGTACACCTCCCTAGGATCCATCGCATTCTGTTCGCATGTCCTGTCCTCATCCTCCAAGGTCCATTGGTGTGTATTTCACTTTGTTTCACTTGCATTACATCATATATGTCTTTACATTCCCATTTATGTTCACTTACCTTGTTATGTGTTTATATTACATCACCCTTGTACGTTTAGCGCTACCTACTCGGCTCCAAGCCCTGGGAACTCGCTTAGCATGCTGACACATCAGTGCATAGTTAGAGGTTTTACTTCACTTCTCTTGCATCACTTACACAATAGTTAGTAGGACTTAGCATCAAAAATCCATTGACTTCCTATCCATTGTTGCATTCTGTGAAGAGCCTCAGGATATTCTCAAGACTCACATCTATTTTCTCCTTCAGCATCTACCCTCGAGTTAGAGAACCCCACTTTCACATTTTCAGAGAGTAACGCACTTTGCAATATTTAGCGCCTTTCCCCATGCTTCGCGACTTACAGCACATTTTCACACACCCTTAGTCAGATTGCACACCACTACTTCCCCTTCCCTCAAGAGCACTTGAAGAGCCTCCAGACCAAAGCCCAGTCCACGACTCCCCTCTCTTATAGAGGAATCTTTTCTCAGTAGCAATCCCCTTGGGATGAGCTATATCTTGCATCCAGAGGAGCACTGTAGAGCCCACATCAGGTCTAGCCCCCACCCACTCATTATTCCTCACCTTTACCGCCCTCCAAGAATGAGCAATTTATGGGTATCACATTAGTTTGTGGATTGCAGGGTATAGCACATGCAATCCATCATGCACTTTGTTTCCCTGTCTCTAGACCTTCCAGTATTCTCAGTGGAGGGCCGAGCATAACCCTACATGTTGAATCTTTCGGATATGCCTGATAATCCCCTCCTAGTAATCTACCTTGTTCACTTTTATGCATAAATTTATTCTGTTTTTTTTGTCACTGGAGCCTCTTGTAGTTTGTTACTGTAGCTAATTAACAAGGACTTCTTAGTGCTGTATTGTCTGTTAACATTTGACCCTCACCCAACATATATAGCAATGAATTTTGGACACTATTACCTATTCTGATGATAATCATAAATGACATATGCCAAGACAATGAGATCCCAGTAGTACTGTGACTCGAGGATGGCGTGGAAGATGCGAGTGTGAATCGTGCATTCTTTTAAGATGGCACATGTTGCTCATCTCAGCAACATCAAATATTACAGTGTCATAAATCATTTCATCAATCTCAACCAATGTTCTGACTTCAATGAATGGAACATGCCATTTTTCATCTGGAGTGTGTCAGATGTAAGGACCAGAGGTCCTCTACACCTGGACCACACCTCAAATCAAGAATGTTCAAGACCAACCACATGCTATGCAACTCTTGTCATTCTTACCATCACTCATTCAAATTTTCATACCCTTTTTATTTTCATTCTACTTTACCTTGTCAGTTGTGACACCATTCCCTTGTGCCTCTGTTTTCACATAATTGTTCAGCTCATCCATCACCAAGGACCCTTGCTGTTTTCAGTATATATAGTGCATGTACATTCTAATATAGAGGAGCATACTAGTAGCTGAGCAGAGCAGTGAAAGCTGCAAGTGAAGTGAATCCTATACCCAGCTTCCTGCTTCAAGTGCAACCAAAAACATCAGTTCTTGTCTCTATAAAGTTATCACTATTATATCTCTTCATGTTACATACTCTAACTACATTGATCTGCTCACAACCCTGTTGAACTCAAACCCAGCCTTACACAGATGAAACAAATGACTGGCTGGGAACATCAGGACTGACAGATTGAGAATTTTTAGCATGAAGCCAAGGATACTATATGGCCATCTTGGAGGATTTTGATGGCAGCTTTGACACACTCTGTTGATGAGAGGTATGAGTAAGGTGTCATTTAGCATACATGTGTGCTAACCAGGTGCTAGGCAGAAGAAGAGAAGTGGCAGCACCACCTCTAGACCACATAAATTCTGACTGATGTAAGAGTGACAGAGCTTGGGTTTAGTGGCAGAATAATGGCAGGGTTTCGCAGAGGCATTGTGCTGTGCGAGCCACATCACAGCAAAGGCAATATCAGGATGTATATACATTGCGAGATACAAGAGTTCGCCCATGAGCTTCCAATATTTCATCTCTAAATCATTGACATTTGGATAGACATTGGTTGGATGACCAAATGGAAAGTTTGGGTCCATGGGCAGGGCAACTGGGTTGCATGCAGACATGCTGTGCTCATTAAGCAGGTAATGAATATAGTCCTCTTGATGCATTCAGAGTTCATGAGTCTGTCTATCACAGATAAATTGAATGCCAAGATATTTGCTGACAGCCCCAAGGTCTGCAATGCTGAAACACTCAGCAATCTGTCCCTTTATTTGATCAAGAAACACCTGATTGTTGCTCCCAGCCAGACTGTCATTGACATGCTAAGAGATGATGCATATTACTCTTGCCCCTTCACTGTTGACATGATCAAAAATGAAAACAGCATAGTCAGCATCACAGCACAGAAAACCAAGGCATGTGAGGATGTCACACAAGAGTTCATACCAGTAAAACGCAGCTTTCTTTAGACCATACAGAGATGAGAGAAGGTGGCAGATGAGGTGTTGGGTGTTTGGTCCTTGTTGCTCAAATCCTGGTGGTTGCCACATGTAGATGTCCTCCTGGAGTTTGCCCCAGAGGAAGGCTCATTTCACATCAAAACAATCCAGCTCCCAGTCATGTGCAGCAGCATGTGCAGCGAGGATGTGGATAGATGTAGACTTAGCTACAGGTGTGAAAGTCCTGCTGAAGTCAACACCTGTGATTTGAGAGAATCCTTGAGCAACTAAGCAGGCCTTAAACAGTGGGCTGCCCTTGAGATCCTCCTTGAACTCAAGAACCCAATGGCATCCAATGACGTGGTGTTCTGCTGGTAAAGGTACTAATTCATACACATTCATTTTCAACATTAAGTTTATTTCTTTTCACATCACTGCTAACCAGTCATCACAGTCAGGACATCAAGCTGCTTCATCATAGGTGGCTGGGGGAATCCATAGATTGTAGTTGCATGCAAGGGGGTTATGGCAAACATCACTGCAGATTGACAGGCAGGCAAACTCAACAGCTATAAGATTAGCAAGCACATGAGGAAACCCCACCTCCTTGTCATCTTCCATGATTGCATCCAGGTCTGCAGGGTCAAATACAGAGGGACCTGGGAGGATTGCAGGTTCATCTGGGATGCTGGAAGAGAGGCTGTGGTCAGATAAGTCTGAAGGGGGAGGCACCCCCTGAATTCTGGCTGCATGAATGATGTGCTGTCATTTAAGATGCTGCTTGTCAGTAGCAATCTGCTCCTTGAACAGTGTTCCTTTCACAGTGGGAACAGGAATGCAACCTGAATGACGAATGATATCAGCATGAGGTGGAATGGGGGCAGAAGGAGGGATGGGTGTGAGAGGTGCGGTGACAGGTCTATTGCATACTGGAGCCATGACTAAGTCATCATCCTCATCGTCACTATCAGGGAAGGGTCACTGAGTGAAGTTTTCATTGAAGATGACATTGTGGGAATTAAAGAACACTGCTGTAGCAACATTGCAACAGCACCAGCCTTTGACACCTGGAGGGTACCCCATGAACAGAGCTTCACATGAGCAAGGTCCAAGATTTTCCTGCAATTCCAGAGGGATGCATGCAAAACAGTGTGTACTGAAGATGTGGGGATGAGTGAGGGTGGGCTGAGTGCCATGGAGTATTTCATAGGGCATTATTCCTGGAGGTAATGCACGAGACTCTGATCTGTTGAAAAGGTAGGCTTCTGTGAGTGCTGCTTCACCCCATAGAGAGCAAGAGAGATGAGCATGGTCAAGCATGGCATACATCCATCCCTTGATTGTTCACATGACCTGTTCAGCCTTCCCATTTTGCTGGTGGGCATATGGTGCTGAGAATTGACATTCAATCTCTGCCTCCTCAAGAGTCCTGCTGAAAGCATCACTCATAAACTCCCCCCCATTATCTGAGCAAAAAACTTTAACTTGTTGATCAGACAAGTTCTCCCAACATGCACGAGTAGCTCGCCAGGCCTTAAGGGCTTGATCTTTTGATGCGAGAAGCTGAAGATTAAGGATGTGGGTGTGATCATCTAGAAACACTATGAAGTAGTGTTTCCTGTGGGGAGTGACAATGGGAATTGGTCCACAGACATTGGAGTGAATCAGGTCGAGGAAGTGAGCAGCTCATTCAGTTTTGGAGGAGTGTAAAAGGCTGATGAGGGTGCTTAGCAAGAATACACAATTCACAATATGAAAGTGGTGCAGAAGAGTCAATGGCTACTCCCTTTGCAATCTGCAGAAGTCAAGTCATGGCAGCCTTCCCAATGTGTCCAACACATGCATGCCAAAGGTCCAGACTAAGTGGTACATGTGTGAATGCAGCAATCTCCAGCTCTGGTGCAGGAGGAAGGGATGGTTCATGGCACACAAACTCAAGATCAGGTGCATACAACTTTCCAGTGGTGGGGATAGCTCCAAGCAAGATTTTGTGGTAAGAGAGTTCACATGTCATGTTTGTGCAGAAGTATATGTCCCACCCTTTCATGTTCATGCTACTGACAGAGATGAGATTGAGTAGCACATCAGGAGCATGAAGGCAGTTGGACATGTGAAGACACATCCATCGTGCTCCAATAGTCAGCCAAGCCACACATGTGCCATGTGCCATGGCCCACAGTTTGAAGGACACCATGATTCATGGTTTTAATGCTGACTGGATCCTCTGTTGAGTAGGTGTGGAAGAGCTTGTGATCCTGACAAGCATGACAGTGGTACCAGAGTCAAGGATGACAGAAAAGGGAAGCAGGAGTGTGCAAGCGACTGTGTGATTGGGTATTTCAGCAATGGAGGCAAATGACACATCATCATAGAGACTGGCAAGAGATACCACAACAGCAGCTATTTGAGGGGAGGTAACAGCCAATGCAGTAGATGCTGCAGGCAGAACAGGTGCTGTGGTTGCTACTGCCACTGTTTCTGGCTCACTCATCTTTTTCTGCCAAGGTGCTTGGCCTTCCATACCACCACCCTTCTTGTAACAATGAGCATAGTCATGATCACCCTTGTTGCAGCTAGCCGTGGTGCAGAAAACACCTTGAGGATTATGTTTGTGTTTTTGCAGTCTGGTGATGGCATTTGGTGTGGTCACAGCATTAGCATACTCAGAGCCAGGCCATGCAGATTAAATTAACTGCACATTGATGTGACATGCAGCTGTTGTGGTTATGCATGACATGCAAGACTCAAAGGTAAAGGTGGGAAGGGTGGGCATTGACACAGAAGCTACTGTGAGCTGATCATCATGCATACACTGTTCAAGTTGAGATTTATATTGTTGCCATATTGGAGTGGGTGGGAGGCCCATGAGTAGATTAAAGAGTGTGTCAGCATCACCGTAAGGTGCACCCAAGTCAGTAAGTCTTGCTTGTAGGGCAGCATGCTGCCCAATAAAGTTGGATGCATCTGCTGAGTCCTTCATGTGTAACACCTGCAGTTGTTGGCAAATCTGATACTGTGAGCTGATGTCATTGTGATTGTAATATTCCTTGAGAGTGTCCCAAGCTTTTCATGCAGTAGTAGTGTGTGCGGGAGTGATGAGTGCACTGACAGAAGGACTGAGATGACATGTGATCAGATCCTTAGCTTTCATATCATCCAACAGCCAAACACGCATTAGCACCTTTTCAGCAGGAGTGACATTAAGAGGATCAGTGGCTACAGGAATGTGCAATGGTTGACCGAGAAGGTTGGCAGGATCAGACTTGTTGTTAACATGACACCATAGATCTTCGCATGTGAGAGCATACTGCATCTTGGTAGACCAGCCAACATAGTTTTCAGATCCTAACAGCTTGGGAATGTGATCATATTTTCCCATGATCATGTCGACAAGGGACTGATGAAGTAATATGAGCAGTGGGTTGAATTTTATGAGAGGGGATAACAACTTTTTAAGCTTGGGTTCCTGACTCAATTTGAGTTGGGGCTCATAACCTATTCGAAGTGAGAAGCTAACATACAAGTCTCAGTGTCAGGAGAAAGAACCGCTGAGATTGACAGTACCTAACAGACAAGTCTGGAGACAAATTATCATAAGAGAGAGCAAGCATGCAAACAAATGTGATACATACCTCAGCATTAGGAGAAAGAACCGCTGAGGTATAAACAACTGTAGACAATGATATAATATAGTAAAGTAAAGAGTCTGTGAAAACAAATGAAAACAAACATTGATGATGTTGACTTCCAACATAGTATAGTCAGTAATGTCCTACATAGAGTACCACTCTGCAAAGGACAGAAATTGGAATTTAAAAAAAGTTATGTATTAAGAGGTCATATAAATTGGCTTGCAATAGATTGAACACTCAGCATGTAGCATTACCTTATGATCATTGAAATGACATCCATAATGACTCATTGCAACTGCTTTCGCAAATTTCCGACATGTGCCTTATTTGTCTTTAGTTTGGTGCCAGTTCAGTGTCAATTGTATTCACCCTGTCAAGCACCCTTTTTCCATCTATTTCTTTCATTCCAGTATGGCAACAACCTGTACTTTTCATGGATCTAGAAATATGATGATACAAGGTAATATTTATGATTGATTATAATATCAAGATTGAGATAATATGTTTATAGCACCAAGTTCATGGTTGAAGTTTGCCATTCATCACTTCTTGAATGGGCGTCTTCCCATTATTGTCGATGAGGGGTTTGGAATTGGTGTAGTGAATATCATGCCAGCTTGTGATTCAAACAGTTATGAGGTTGTTGTTTGTCATGGGGGAATGATGATGGAATGTTCAATTTTAAAATGCTAGAGAGTAATTCAAGGTGCATCTGTGTGTGAAACTACTACACTTTGATCTGAGCAACATATATTATTCAGAGGATGAAATGCTTCTATGCTCAGCACAAGGTCATCAAGAAACCCACAGACCTATTTGTTGAGACCAAGGATAATTCCATCCCCATTTGCAGGTATGTGCCCATATCAATTGATTCTAAGTCAACTGGTGACTGAAGTCGAGGTGTTCTTGCAGTAAATCATGCAACATTGTTGAGTGAGGTTATCAACATCTTGCAATCAAGGTTAGTCGCACTATAGCTCACTCGACTTTCTTTCAACGATCATTGTGGTGCATGCTTTCAAAGCAGAGTGAAGTAGATGGGTATTGCTGGCTTGAAATTATACAAGGCTGATGGATGCTATGAAACAATGAAACCTCCGACTGAGTATTGGTCATTGGACCATCTAGTATGATGTAAGATTACACAAAGCCTGACGCGATTGCCACTGCTCACATTTAAATACTTTGGGATAAACCTTAGAACATTCTCACCAATTCATCATCATAAGGTAGCAGGGACATTTCTGCAACAATATGCCAAAGGGTAAGTGTTTTTTTCTTGTCAATCAAAATCATGTTCACATTAAATCATAGCGCCGAAATCATTTAGTTTCGTCAATGTTGGGTTTGATGGTCCCACTCATTTGATGAGACAACATCGTGCTGATCGCTCCCATGAACTCCAGTGAATGATTAGTGTGGATGAAAATGGGATTGTTCAGGGCCATAGGACAATTCTCTACATACCACATCCAGCGGAGGTTCCACTGTTAACGCAATCATTTCCTCCTCCTCCTCCTCCTCCTCCTCCTCCTCCTCCTCCTCCTCCACTGCTACCACTACCACTACCACCACCCTCACCACCGCCGTCGCCATTGCCATGACTGTCCCCACAGCTGTTCCAGCAGTTGTTCCAAGAGTTGTTCCAAGAGTCATTCCAGCAGTCGTTCCAACAACCGTCCCCACAGCTGTCTCCACTATCGTCCCTGCAAATACAGCCGCCGTTAGATATCGAGTTGCCTCTCAACTCGTCATATTCCATAGTGGCCCACCTTGCAAACTTAGAATGGGACTTAGAGCATCCAGAGATGTAGGATAACTACATAGAATTATCAGAATCCAATGACTACTAGGCTGCCACTATCATATGCTACTATGTACTTTGACTAAAACTTCTGCCTGCAACACTTCCCATTCCTTATCGGGGCATTTCTCTATATTGGGCAGTAGCTTAGTCAGCATATATTTGCAATCACACGGCGATTATAACAGTGTCATGTAAGTCTAAATGAGATTGGGAGGAGGCTGCCACCATGCCTTGCCTACTGCAATGGGGGCATGTAACAATTTTTTTATGAGAGGTAATGCTATTGTAGATCTCTCAACAAGTGCCAAAGGTACTTCTCACAAGAAGGTTTTACATGATATTATAATTCAACACACACATAACAAAAAATGAAAGACATCAAAGAGGCACCAGAAGAGTGCGCTGACATCCCCTATTGGTCTTCATGGCCACAAGTCCCAACTTTGATGTGAAGTCCCGTGCTGTAAGGAATAATGCCTCTCATCGTGTGATATGGCACTTTTCACTAGGGAATACATGGCACGAACTTGCAGCACCACTCTGGGTGCTATCTGCAGCTATTCCTATATAAGGCGCGGCTTTCCCGCGCAACGCGCGCCATGCGCGCACACTTCCTGCACTTGAAGTGCCCTATAGCGCCAGCCATCCAGAAGCATCCATCCACTGTCCACCAAGCTCTCTAAGTGCGTATATTCCTATTTCCCTTATTTGTGTATCGTTCCACTTTTATTTTTATCATGGACCCTTACTTTACATACCTTACTTGGTAGCGCTTCGGCTCCGCATGACAGCGCTTAGGCGCCATATATAAGCGCCAGCAGTACTTACTATTGGGGGACCTTTCGGTTGACAGAACTTGGCACCCACTATTTACCTAGCAGAACATAGTAGAAATCCATTCGTTTTACACTCTCTCATTTGCGCATATACACGTGCACTTTCCCGCGCTTCGTGCAGCACACGCGCGCGTTCCTGCACCTTTATGCCTTGCGCGCACCTGCGCTTTCTCGCACCCTGCATTGGCCAACCAGTAGCACCTTCAGCGCATACAACTAGATCCTTGCTGCACTCGCTTCCCCTTTAGGGTCGAACGCACTTGTCATCTCAGGTATAGCAGACTAGGCAACGCGTGACCTACAACAATTATAGATACAGTCAGGAGCTTTGTTCGCGCCTCGCTGTGTTGTAGTTTCTACAGCGGTATTGTACATTTGTTTAGGAGTGCCAAAGGCACCTCCCATGAAAATGTCTTGGATAAAGTTGTAATACAAAGCATCAGTAAGACAAAATGGCAATGGTCAAAATAATTAGTGCCAGTACCCTACTACTGCTCATTGGCTGCAAGGGAGGAATGTCATCACATTGTCGTTGACTGCTCATGTTACTCTGAGTTTTTAGGCATTGATGGCTATGTATTTCCAACCCAAATGTGTCACACTATAAATGATTATGTGTAGCAGGAGCTGAATTATATTGTTCTACAGTTTGGACGGCTACCATATCAAGGACTCATTGATTTACTGATACAACCACATGCCATGCAACTCTTGTTATTCTTACCATTACTCATTCAAATTTTCATACCCTGTTTCTTTTCATTCTACTTTACCTTGTCAGTTGTGACACCACTCCCTTGTGCCTCTGTTTTCACATAATTGTTCAGCTCATCCATCAACAAAGACCCTTGTTGTTTTCAGTATATATAGTGCATGTACATTCTAATATAGAGGAGCATACTAGTGGCTGAGCAGAGCAGTGAAAGCTGCAAGTGAAGTGAATCCTATACCCATCTTCCTGCTCCAAGTGCAACCAAAAGCATCAGTTCTTGTCTCTATAAAGTTCTCACTAATATATCTCTTCATGTTACATACTAACACATCTCTAACTACATTAATCCACTCACAACCTTGTTGAACTCAAACCCAGCCTTACACAGATGAAACAAATAACTGGCCAGGAACATCAGGACTGATGGATTGAGAATTTTTAGCATGAAGCCAAGGATACTATATGGCCATCTTGGAGGATTTTGATGGCAGCTTTGACACACTCTGTTGATGAGAGGCATGAGTAAGGTGTCATTTAGCATACATGTGTGCTAACCAGGTGCTAGGCAGAAGAAGAGAAGGGGCAGCACCACCTCTACACCACACAAATTCTGGCTGATATAAGAGTGACAGAGCTTGGTTATGCCCTGCTACATTTTTGCACTGTAGTGTTTCAACTTCTCCTAGGCACTGAAGGTGGTAGGTAACTGGAAGGAGCCTCATCAGCTCAAAGAGGCAAAGAAGACCATTGCTAAAATGAGAAACATTTTGGATCCTGGTGCTGTGTGGCATATTTGTCTCTGTAACATTGGCGAGAGATTATCATACATGTATGCTAAATATTGCCACCACAGATGCTCTGCAGCAAGCAAGCAACTCATCACTCCTGCTGTATGAAAAAGATGATTCAGACACAGACAAACTCAAGAACATTCTTTACTTTGGATATGGTGAGGCATCTGAGAAGTCAGAGCAACTCATAGCAGATGCCATGGACCAATGGATGAAGTCAGGAGACACCAGCAGCTCACACACAGCGTAGGCAGTCAGCAACAGACAACTATACAACTTCCTCAAAGACATATATATGCCCACTTGGCTTTTGAGATATCCTGATTGTTCAATATATATATTGTTGAGAAAGTTGTATAGTTGTCTGTTGCTGACTGCCTATGCTGTGTGTGAGCTGCTGGTATTTCCCAACTTCATCCATTGGTCCATGGCATCTGCTATGAGTTGCTCTGACTTCTCAGATGCCTCACCATATCCAAAGTAAAGAATGTTCTTGAGTTTGTCTGTGTCTGAATCATCTTTTTCATACAGCAGGAGTGATGAGTTGCTTGCTTGCTGCAGAGCATCTGTGGTGGCAATATTTAGCATACATGTATGATAATCTCTCACCAATGTCACAGAGACAAATAAGCCACACAGCACCAGGATCCAAGATGTTTCTCATTTCAGCAATGGTCTTCTTTGCCTCTTTGAGCTGATGAGGCTCCTTCCAGTTACCTACCACCTTCAGTGCCTAGGAGAAGTTGAAACACTACAGTGCAGAAATGTATCAGGGCATAACCAAGCTCCGTCACTCTTACATCAGCCAGAATTTGTGTGGTGTAGAGGTGGTGGTGCCTCTCCTCTTCTTCTGCCTAGGACCTAGTTAGCATACATGTATGCTAAATGATGTGACATCATTCACCTGTCCTAATTATATTACTTGAGTGATCTAAGATGGGTCATCAGTTAGTCAGATGTCATGTGAATAGTATATGTATATGCTGATAGACCTCCTTGTGGTCATCCTTATTCTTGTCAGACTGTAGTGCAGTGTAAGTAAAATCTCTCAGACATGTATTGTTTCTCACCTCCTCAATATTGTTTAATGTCTATCAGGTGAACCAGATCAGCTCAAGTGAATCTGGTGTGTATATATGCTAATCACCTTTCTTTGGGACCCACTTTGCTTGCTTAACTCTTCAAAGATGACTGTCAGAACATATGGCAAGAACTTTTTAACATGCATGTATGCTAATCACCTTTCTTTGAAACCTGCTTTACTTGCTTAACTTTTCAAAGATAACTATCAGAACACATAGCAAGGACTTTAGCATACATGTATGCTAATCACCTTGCTTGTGCTTGATGACATGGTGCTTCTTTGTATATTTCTAAAGTTGATTGTCAGAAAGCAAAGCAAGAAATTTAGCATACATGCATGCTAATCACCTTTGAGAAATTCAAACAAATGAATATTTAATTGTATTTAAATATTATTTTCTCACTTTATTTGTAACTGTTTGGTTTCTAACCTACAGCCAAGCAGGGGATGATGGTAGTTCAAGATCAAGAAAGGTCTGAATAAAATGAGACTTTGTTTGCATATATACTTTAGGACTGATAAAATATGTACAAACAAAGACTGATATGGAAATCACCATATTGGGTGATTATGTAAACATATCCCTGCAAGACTTCCAATGGCCCAGAGATGGTGTGGGTTTGCCCTAATGATGATGCAAATGGTCATCAGTCATGCACTGGCTGATGCATTTACCATGCATGCATGCTAATTGGAACTTGCATACTGTATCTGGCACAATGGAACTCTGTGAATCATTGCCTTTATCTGATGAAATGTTTCAAGTCAGATATCCCAAGATTGAAATATTCTGCCCAAGTCCAAATTGCACCCAAATTGGCCTCCAAATTTGACTTTGAATTCCTTGAACTGTTGGTGATTGTTCTCTCTATGTCCAGAGACCAGTCACCACAGTACTACAGTTGGAAAGCATCTTGCTAACATTCAATCCCCTTAGTAATTAGGCTTCCATGAGGCTTCATAAACACAGTTCTCCAGGCCCACACAAGAATGTGACCACTGACTTCTGGTGGCATTACACAGCTGTCAGCAGAGATAACACATTAGTCTCACAATCTAATCCGACAACTTGATGTCTGTGACTCGGACGTCCTTCCACCTTGACACCTCTTGATGTCAAAATCACGACATACTGTCACTGATAATGTCATTAGATATTAAGCATGATCATAATGTAAGGTATATACAGTAAGGTATCAGGAGTGTAAATTCGACATCAGTTCTAAGGTATATTACTTGCAAAGCTATGTCACAGTCGGCTTATCTGTTGTTCGTTCTCTGGCGCAAAGGGCCAATCCGAATAACCCCCCGGTGTGAGATTACCGGGCATATACCATGTTGCTTGGTCACCCCGCTCAAGCGCAATGTTCTTTAACAAGCGGAATGGAAGATCGGGCTACCGATGAAGCATACATCAGTCGTTGCCAAGTCAGGGAACAAATGGCTCACGTTTGGCATAAACAACCTCCCAAATCCAATGAGGCCTCCCTTGTTGTCTACCGTCTCAATTGCGCTATTTCGGGTATGCCCATTTGTGCTGATGAAGGTGCTGCCTTCAACCCCTTGCCATATATCACGGATGAAATCGCTATTTTTCTCATCACTGACTTCAGCAGGCATCGGCTCCACGACGTGGATGTACGCTAGCTTGTGTTTGCGCAATTGCTCAACCAGGTACGAAAACTGGGGTTTCGGTTCTGCCATGCCCATACCTGCACCGCAAATCAGCTAAATAAAGATCGCTAGTATTGAATGATACACATACCACTGAACACACCCCACGGGCTTATTCGGAACGCCGTCCTCTCAGCACCAACAGCCTTCACAATAGCGTCTGTTACTTCGAGCGCAAACCTAGAGCGGTTCTCGATACTTCCGCCGTATTCATCTGTACGCTGGTTGGTCACGTCTTGTATGAACTGATCGATCAAGTAGCCGTTTGCGCCGTGGATCTCAACACCATCGAAGCCAGCTCGAATTGCATTTTTTGCGGCAGCGACATACGTGGTAACGTACTCTTTAATTTCATCCATGGTGAGTGTGCGTGGGACGTCTGCCTTTCCCGGGAGGGGGATGGGTGAGGCACTGACATAGGGACTATTGTCCTCTTTGACCAGAACAGCTGGATCTGCGGCGCGGCCGAGCGCCCAGAGTTGCAGGAAAATGAAAGAGCCCTTTTCGTGAACTGCTTCTGTTATCTGCAGTACGACGCGTGAGTCAGCTCTCATTCAGTAACATCATTAAGCAAGACACACCTTTTTCCACTCCTCCACTTGGGCATCGGTGTATATCCCAGGGACATTATCATAACCACCAGCTTTCTGAGATATGAATGTAGCCTCTGTGACAAGAAGAGTGCCAGGCATAGAGCCTCGCTGAGAGTAGTACGCTGGCGCTTGTGGGGTTGGGACATGATTTGCGTGTGCACGTACACGGGTAAGTGGGGCAAGGACGACACGGTGCTGCAAGTCCATGTTGCCCACGCGGATGGGGGAGAAGAGTGCGGAAGTCGAAGAAGACATACTGATCTATTGCAAACTAGGTATGAAATGCTTGAAGTGATATTGATTGGAGACACGGTGATCCATGCTCGTGCATTTTATAGTCAACTTTCCCTTCACTTGATGGATTTGTCAGGTTGAGTACCGGTGGAGAGTTTCGGCCATCGAGGATATCTTTAAATGATGCCATCGAGAATTTGCAGCTGACTGATCCTGAGCGCTGAGCGACGATGGCGAAAGAGTGTTGAATAAGGTCATCAATTACAAATATTTCCCAGCTGTTTGATGAGCTCGCTGAGCGGCTGACAAAGTCTTGGCGAACTGTTGATGAGACATGTATACTATGGATTCGAACGCCCGTTCGAATGGAACATTGAACTTGTAAGCAAGCTTGGCACAGACATCATCGTGACCAGTACACTGGTACTGTCGTCCCCACCTCGTACGAGCTGTTCGACAACTTAATGGACATGACACGCACTACTTTACCACAAACGTTGATCAACATCAACGTTCACTCTTCGACATTACCGTCCCCCTCTTAGCTCGCCTCGACACTTGCGATGGTCGACGCAAGTGACATCCTCGTTCATGGACAACAGGCAGGAAGACGCTGATGGCAAAGAGGACAACGAGTCACGATAACGGGGAATCCAGACTGCGGACCCAGCTCTAGTCGTAATAGGAACAACATATCTAAATACATTCTGAACGAGGGATTCTATTGATTTTTGTCACCTAGTGCGTTCAATGGATATCGAGATAACCGTTTGAATGTGCTCAAAATACAGGTTCTACATATTAGTAGACTGAAGCAGCTAGTGTCTGACCGTGGTTAACGCACAGATCATGGAACTGGGCATCCGACCGGTTTCCGTAGTCTCCTGCAGGTCATTATGCCATCAGACCTTGAGCGTCGTTCCTTCGAAGTTCTATTTCAAGTCTAAGGGCTGTTCGATATATATCGATAAGTATTTCCAATAGCACCGACGACCATATTTACATCGACCGTCATCCCAAGATCTAACGCACAGCTCTCTGGGCAATGCGTATTTATCCTCCCCTGTGTCCTCATGAATAGTCCTTAAGTGTTACCATCGACTACAAGGACTACTTCTGCCATGATGACCTTCAGCAAATCCACCTTTGACACCTCCATTTATGCGGCTTTCAGACCGACCTGCCCTAGGTCCCTGTTTGACTTCATATTCTGGTACCACGAGCGCAACAAGGGTGCAAGATGGGATAGACCAGTGGACCTTGGTTGTGGCACGGGTTAGTTCTAGCTGTACTCAATTTGAACTATTGACATGTTGATAATTCGGGATTCCAGGTCAAGCAACAGTCGAGCTCACACCCTTCAAGTGCGTAACTGGCATCTACCCAAGTTCTAAGATACCTGATGATCGAAGTTGCTCAGGGTACCCTGAAGAAAACGCCAGTGAGCACTGGCCAATATGAGTGCATACAAGGGAGCTCAGAGTCTACCATTCTTGGAGGATAGCAGTGTGGATCTAGTCATTGCCGGTGCGTGTGTTAGACAGGATAAACTTGATCGTACTGTTTGTTCATGATGCTTGCGCGGTTGGAGCCCAGGCATGCCATTGGTTTGATTGGAACAAAATATGGCCTGAGCTTGCAAGGGTACTGAGGAAGGATGGGAGTGCTGCATTTTGGGTATGTATTCCCATCTCCGAGTCATTACTTGTTCAGTTACTCTTCACATTCGCCTGACTTAGATTTACTCCGAGTTCTGCTTCACTCGCTATCCGTCACTCACAGAAAATCAAATCTATAGCCAAGGTGTTGACCCACTTCACAGCGTTGGCCCGCACTGGCAGCAACTCGGCCGTTCGATTCTGGAAAACCACCTGGTCAAGGTTCCAGATGGCAATGAAGTTGTAAGCGACGCATTCAGTGAGTTCGAGAGTGTTCTTCACAGGTCTGTCTTGCACCTATCATTATACGACACCGTACTAATGTATTGCAGGCGACCACTACCCATCTCTCCCTTCCCCACGCTCCGCGTTCATGCGCAAGACGATGACATGAAATGACCTGCTATCTTACCTCAATACATAAAGCTCATTGCACATGTTCCATCAGCGCAACCCCACGAATGCGGAAAACCCACCGCGTGGAGATATTGCAGTGCGGTTCTGGAAGGATCTTAAGGAGGGTGCCGAGCGGGAGGATGGGAGAGCGGTGGAAGGACATGATGAAGTAGACATTGAATGGCCATTGGCGCTGATAATGGTCAAGAGAGTGTAATGCTAGAGGTATTCTGTTGGCGGCTTGCAGGTCATCTGACTAAGACTATCTAGACAACTGGGAGTAATACCATGTTGTCTCCACAATTAGCTTATCAAATGCAGTACTTACTGAAAGAACACAAGGGCTTGGACCTTTCAGTATGAATGCGAGACATCTGCCTTCTTGTTCTCATACCGCGCCAATAATATCGCAATATGCTCCGACGCAAAGTCTGTATTTTGAACATCCCATTCTTCCCGCCCCCGCCCACTTTCTTTCGTGTCTGTCCGCTTACTGGGCCTATCGTAACATTTGGCCCAACTTAAAACCAGCCACTTCAAAGATACTCCTGACTCCTGAATTTTAGCTAAGTGACAAGTCGTTAGGTTATACTTTGTGCACGCGGTTAGATGAGTACTACAATCAAGTCGGCGGAAGACAGTCGTATGAAGCTGGTCTGCCGTGCCCACAGCAATCGCGGAGACTCGGAAGGAAGATGTTCCTTATCATTTGCATTATTGTGGCTCGGGCGCTCAAAGAATTCACACACTGTTACCCTCCTTCCATCATGGATCCTTCAGAGTTGAGAGCGAGAATCAAGCGTTTCCGAATCCTCATCATAGGAAGAGCGAATGCAGGAAAAACCACCATCCTCCAGAGGGTTTGCAAGACACGGGAGAACCCAGAAATATATAACAGCGCTGGGGAGAAGGTGCAGTTCATGATATCAGTAGTGACTAGGATGATGATGGTTACCCGATGCACATTACATTGGAAATCAGATCGATCCCGCTGTGTTGATGGCATCCAGAGAGGTAAGGCATGTTCTTGATGGTTGGTAACATCACTCAAGGAGTCCTCAGCGTGGGATGCACGATATCGAGGATGAGATGATTTTTCGAAACAATCCAGGATTTGTCTTTCACGATTCACGCGGGTTTGAGGCAGGGGGACAATTCGAATTCGACAAGGCGAAGGCTTTTATCGCAAGCCGTTCTAAGGAGAGAAATTTGAGTGATCGAATTCATGTCATATGGTACTTGGTCATTTTTTTGGCGTGCGCTATCTCACATCTCTGGCATAGGTACTGCATTCCGATGGATGAAGACAGCAGGTCTTTCACGGAAGCGGAAGTCAAGTTTTTCTCTCAGTGTGACACTGGAAGCAGTAAGTTTTTGATCTGTCATTGTTTATTATCGACTGATTTACAATTCTCAGTTCCAGTAATAGTGTTGTTCACTAAATTTGACGCTCTCTATGACGATGAATTTGCAGAGCTAATAAGTAAGGGAGTATCGAGAAAAGATGCTGAAGCGCTGGCCCCGCAGCATGCCAAAGAAGCATTTGCCAATGGGCCACAGCTAAAGCTTTTGTACGACCACAAGGGCAACCAACGTCCTCCAAAATGTCACATATGCCTGCCTGGTAATTCAACTAATTCTCGAGCTGCCATCAATTAGCTACTTATCCTCGCTCTGGTCCATATAGATATGGACAAGGATGGTGCAGACTGCGGGCCCCTTATCGAACGCACGGCTGAAATTTTGAATGACGACACACTCAAACAACTGTTTGTCTCAACTCAGCGGACGACCTTGGAGTTATGCATGAGGTATGCAGTCGGAAGGTAACTCTCCAAATCTTACTTATCTATGACAAGAGATGACTCACTGTGTATCGAGGTCACTTGTACTGCATCTCGACTCTACCCAGGCAATCTTATCGCGCAAATTTGGGAAATCCAATAGTCAGATCATAGAAGATTTGGGTAAATGGTTTCCACGAACTACAGTGAGTTCGTAGGAGTTTTTGAAATCTGCACTCATTTATATTTGACGGTTACTTGTAGATAGTACGTCTGATCATCTCTGCTAGCACACTGACCGAACCCGTCCCTGATCCCTTGACAGGATGTGAGTGTGTTGATGCTCTGTCGAGCTCGAGCCTCGCTGACCGAACCCGTCCCTGATCCCTTGACAGTATGTGAGTGTGTCGGTGCTCTGTCGAGCTCAAGCCTTCCTGACAGACCACGGCCCTGATCCCTTGACAGGAAGTGAGTGTGTTGGTTCTCTGTCGAGCTCGAGCCTCGCTGACCGAACCCGTCCCTGATCCCTTGACAGGGAGTGAGTGTGTTGATGCTCTGTCGAGCTCGAGCCTCGCTGACCGAACCCGCCCCTGATCCCTGGACAGGAAGTGAGTGTGTCGATGCTCTGTCGAACTCGAGCCTCGCTGACCGAACCCGCCCCTGATCCCTTGACAGTATGTGAGTGTGTCGATGCTCTGTCGAGCTCGAGCCTCGCTGACCGAACCCGTCCCTGATCCCTTGACAGGAAGTGAGTGTGTCGATGCTCTGTCGAGCTCGAGCCTCGCTGACCGAACCCATCCCTGATCCCTCGACAGGATGTGAGTGTGTCGATGCTCTGTCGAGCTCGAGCCTCGCTGACCGAACCCGACCCTGATCCCTCGACAGAGTGTGAGTGTGTTGATGCTCTGTCGAGCTCGAGCTTCGCTGACCGAACCCGTCCCTGATCCCTTGACAGTATGTGAGTGTGTCGATGCTCTGTCGAGCTCGAGCCTCGCTGACCGAACCCGTCCCTGATCCCTTGACAGTATGTGAGTGTGTCGATGCTCTGTCGAGCTCGAGCCTCGCTGACCGAACCCGTCCCTGATCCCTTGACAGAGAGTGAGTGTGTCGATGCTCTGTCGAGCTCGAGCCTCGCTGACCGAACCCGTCCCTGATCCCTTGACAGTATGTGAGTGTGTCGATGCTCTGTCGAGCTCGAGCCTCGCTGACCGAACCCGTCCCTGATCCCTTGACAGAGAGTGAGTGTGTCGATGCTCTGTCGAGCTCGAGCCTCGCTGACCGAACCCGTCCCTGATCCCTTGACAGAGAGTGAGTGTGTCGATGCTCTGTCGAGCTCGAGCCTCGCTGACCGTACCCGTCCCTGATCCCTTGACAGAGAGTGAGTGTGTCGATGCTCTGTCGAGCTCGAGCCTCGCTGACCGAACCCGTCCCTGATCCCTTGACAGTATGTGAGTGTGTCGATGCTCTGTCGAGCTCGAGCCTCGCTGACCGAACCCGTCCCTGATCCCTCGACAGTATGTGAGTGTGTCGATGCTCTGTCGAGCTCGAGCCTCGCTGACCGAACCCGTCCCTGATCCCTTGACAGGAAGTGAGTGTGTTGATGCTCTGTCGAGCTCGAGCCTCGCTGACCGAACCCATCTCTTGTCCCCTGACAGAGAGTGAGTGTGTTGATTCTCTCTCGAGCTGAAGCACTGATATGTTGATGACAATCGCTTCTTGGACCCGAACCAGGTGGCACCCCGACTAGGACCCCGGAACTCGACAACCAAAGCAGCGCGCAACCGCGCACAGGACGCCAAAAGGCGGCCCCAAGAGCCCCAAACGACACAAGCACCTACCAACGAGACCCCAAGCATCAAGAAAACACCAACCACCCAAGAAACATGGCCCCGACGAACACACCAAATCCACCAACTGCATCCCAGTCGACAAGAATGAACAATCGCAAAACAACAGCAAACAAACCCCTACTGTCCATCAGTAAATCTAACGAAGACCATGCGCTAGGAACAGGCATAAGAACGGATGTAAACTCGATCAACTCAGCAAGAAAGATTCTCGCCACTCATGGGCTGGTACTACTGATGGCAGGCAACATGCTACAGCCCATAGCAACAGCCCTATTCGAGTTCAGCATATCAGCCAATCTAGGAGCGACTCACATCGATATACTCCGTGCAATGGCCTTCGTCCTGTTCGAGATCGACAGGGAGATAGACATACAAGGTATTGTTCAGAAGATTCAAGCCTTAATGGGAGGACCGGTCGCCACACTGGATGAGAAGGTAGAGGAATTAGAGAAAACAATAGAAAAGCACAAGTCAGCATTGGAATACACAGCAACAGAGGTAAGCAAACAACTCAATTCAGCCGTACTAAACATTGCACAGGCATCCGAGAATGCTACCGCGGTCAGAAACAACACCCCAACCTCGCACAGAGACACCACCGAACAGAAAGGCCAGAGATCATACGCAGCTGCAACCAAGGACGGAATCCCGACTCCCTTAGTCAAGGTCCTCGCCAGAAGCGAAGCTCAAGCGCGTCAGATACTTATAGAAAGACGCTCGCCGAACTTCACTAACACGCTAATCAACCTCACAGAAATTCAGCTAGTCACAAAAGCTAATCTAGCAGTGGAGGCCATGACTAAGGAGGACGCCGATATCCCACAGAACATCAAATTCCTATCAGCAAGACGACTCCCCCAAGGAGGCGTACTGTACAAACTCAACTCAACTGAATCGGCTGCATGGTTCGGCACACCATCAAACCGCAGCAAGTTTCTCGACGGCTTCGGAATCGAGGTAGCAATCAGAGACAGGGCATTCCACGTCATAGTGGAGAACGTACCGATAAGCTTCGTACCAGAGAACCAAGTGGCACTTTCTGACATCGAACAGAAAGCAGGGATGAGACCCCGGACAATAACGAAGGCAAGATACATCAAACCAGTCAATAGACGCAGCCCAGGCCAACGTACTGCCCACATCATCCTCACACTCAATACGAAAGAAAGTGCCAACCAGGCAATCAAGTTTGGACTTACCGTAGCAGGTAAGAAAGTTTACGCAAGGAAACTAATCGCCGAACCTTCTAGATGTCTCAAATGCCATTCGTTCGATGGATCACACAAGGCAGCGGAGTGTCAGCAAGAATTCGACACGTGCGGTACATGCACTGGAATACACAGGACCTCGGCATGCACGATAACCGACCAGAACTTCTTCTTCTGCGCGAACTGCAATGCCCAAGGCCACGCAGCCTGGGATAGGAACTGCCCCACGTTCATCCAGAAATGGGAAGACCACAAGAACCGTCATGCAGAAACGAAGTATCGCTTCTACCCAACCGAGGACCCTCTCACGTGGGAGAGAATCACGGATGCGAACTTCGAACGACACGAGCATGAAGACTGGCAAGCGAGCGCACAGCAGCCCAACCAAGAACAGCAACCCCCAAGATACCCTCCACCGAGGAACAGGGAGAACGAATGGCAAACGGTCCAAAGAAACAGACAACCAAGAACTGCGAACCAAACGAACCCCAACCGCACACCCTTGGGGGTACAGACACGTATCACGGATATGTGGGGCCAACCATCGCAAAGCCAGACAACACCGAAGCCGTCACAGACTCTGCAGAACCGACACGAGACTTCACCTCCCAGCACACTCGACTCTCAATTGTCACCACCCCGAGGATCCCCAACGCCACTTGGCGAATACAACCCAGGCAGATGGAGCGACGACCAAGACCTAGACTAAATGACAGAACAACCCAACGACCAACTAGCAGGGGGCGACAACTTACGTATCTGGCAACAAAATCTAAGGAAGTCGCTTCCAGCCTGGGAGCACATGCTCAAGGACCTGGACCCGAATGTATATGACATCGCCTGTATTCAAGAACCATATTTAAACCCGGTAAAATTAGCTAACGCCTCCAACCTAAGACAGTACTGGGATGTAATATACCCGACAGAACATCACACCAGCCCAGAAAGATCGCAAGTAATAATGCTAGTCAACAAAAAACTCTCGAAGAACGACTGGCACACCGTCACGATCAAATCATCGAACGTAATGGCAATCGAACTGACGGGCAACTTCGGGAAGGTATGCATGTACAACATATATAATGCCTGCGATCACGATGACACACTAATATTTCTCGAACGGCACATGGCCACGGAGCGCAACACAAGACAGACGCAGCGCATCGCTAAAGGCGAACAAGGCGCAAAACCAGAGTATATAATGTGGATGGGCGACTTCAACCGTCATCACCCATTGTGGGAACCACAGCATAACACACACTTATTTACAGCAGCAAATCTAAACGCTGCAGCGGTACTAATAAATCTATTGTCAATGTATAACCTTGTACAGATACTCCCGCCGGGACTGACTACCCTAGAAGCCTCTAATACAAGAAACCTAACGCGTCCAGATAATACGTTCTGCTCCATGCAAATGGAGCAACGGATCAGCAAATGTAGCGTCGAGCAACACCTCCGCCCAGTCGTCACAGACCACTTCCCAATCATAACGGTCATAGACATAGAACTGGAACGCGTGACGCACGCCCCCAAGCACAACTATCATGCAACGGATTGGGAAGAGTTCAGAGAGCACCTAGCCAACAAGCTAAGCAATATCCTACCACCAAATGAACTAACTACCCACGTACAATTCCAGGAAGCATTGACAGCGCTGACGAGGTGCATTTCGGAAACGGTAGAAGCCAAGGTCCCTAAATCCAACCCCTCCCCATACGCGAAGCGCTGGTGGTCAAAAGAACTAGAGGCAGAGCGAAAAGGGGTAAGGAAACTAGCTAGAGACTCAAGAAAACATCTAGCGAGACGGAATGACCCGGTACACGAGGAATACAGAGTGGCGTGAAACAAACTTGCGGAGAACATCAAGCGAGCAAAGACAGACCACTGGAACGAATGGATGGAATTGCTAACACCAAATGGGATCTGGACCTTCCATAAGTACGCAGCTAGTACACCAACTGACCAAATCCACACCAGAATAAAAACGTTACAAGACCAACAGGCTGACGGCCAAAATGGCGCAACACAGGATAACGCTCGAAAAAGCGAACTGTTATATAACGTCTTTTTCAGATCACCGGTGGAAGACGACTCAGTAGACCCAGACTGCATCTATGACCCCCCAATATGCGAATTCGAGCCCATAACGGACCAGCAAATCCACCGCGCAATAGCCAAACTAGCTCCTCATAAAGCCCCAGGTCTAAATGGAATTCGCAACATAGTCTTTACCAAGTGCGCGGATCTAATAGTACCTCACATGGCACCAATCTTCCGAGCCACCTTCACACTGAAAATCTACCTGAACGAATGGAAATGCTCATCAATGATAGTGCTAAGAAAACCCAGAAGACCAGATTACAGCGTGCCAAAAGCGTATAGACCAATAACGCTCCTGGACACCATGGCTAAGCTTCTATCCTCCTGTGTAGCAGACGATCTCACGTACATTGCAGAACAACACGGCCTATTACCAGCAACGCACTTCAGTGGACGGCCAGGCAGATCAACAGTAGACTCACTCCACATGCTAATGAAATTCATAACAGACGCTTGGGCATCGAAAGACGATCACGTCTCACTACTATTCCTTGATGTGAAAGCGGCATTCCCAAGCGTAGTAACAAACAGACTCCTGCACATTCTGAAAAGAAAAGGGATACCGACACAGTACGTCGAATGGTACAGAAGAAGACTCGAAAACAGAACCACCCACCTCTTCTTTGACGACTACCAATCGAAACTCTTCAAGGTCCCAGATGGACTCGACCAAGGATGTCCATTGTCCCCAATAGCGTTCATTTTCTACAACTCAGATGTACTGGAAGTCGCTAACCCCAACCCACGCAAAGGAGAACTGAGCTTGGGCTTCCTCGATGATGTCGCTTTAGCAGCCAGAGCGAAATCATACGAGGAATCGAACGAAAAGCTCAGACACATGATGGAGAAAAGGGGAGGAGCGCTAGAATGGAGTGAACGGCACCACGCTGAGTTCGAACTTGAGAAAACAGCACTGATATGTCTATCAAGGAAGCGCATACCGGACGAACAGAACCCACGCAAGACCACACCAGAACGCCGCCCAGCTATCACCATCCGCAATTGCACCATTCAACTGTCGAAATCACATAAGTTCCTGGGCATGATCGTAGACGAGAACCTCAATTTCAAGGAACACGCAGCCTACGCACTTGCAAAAGGAACAAAGTACGCACTAGCATGTATGAGGGTGATCCGACCGACAAAAGGGATGCATGGAAGGGCGATGAAACGGCTGTACGAAGGAGTCATACTACCAAAAATGCTCTACGCAGCGGACGTCTGGTGCTCAGGCCTCATTGCAAAAGGGAGAGGGAAGCAGAGAGGGGGCAGGGGACCGAAAGGCTTCGCCACACAGATGTCGAGAGTTCAACGCATGGCCACGACTCTAATAACAGGAGGACTAAGATCAACTTCCAATGAGATGTTAGATGCGCACGCTAACGTCTTACCGTTTCAACAGACTCTCCGCAAAATCTGCCTGAGGGCGACACTCCGCATGGCAACACTTCCAGACACTCACCCACTAGCAAAGGACATCAGGTCAGCATACATGTTCGGCGCAAAAAGGGAATTCAAGGGGAGAAAACGACACCCGTCTCCACTGCACAAACTGATGTACGAGTACCAGATAAACCCCGACGCCACAGAGAAGATTAGACCGGTCAGACACTATCCAAAGTGGAACCCAGACACCGAAACGCACATCTCAGACAAACCAGAGAGAGCAGCGGATGAAGATCTGTCGGCGGAAGAAGACATAAGAGCATACTCGGACGGATCTTCGATCGAAGGAGGAGTGGGGGCAGCAGCAGTGATCATGCGAGGTGAAGAAGTGATCAAAAGCCGGAGATTCTACCTGGGCAAGGACACGGAGCACACGGTGTATGAAGGAGAGCTAGTGGGAATGATTCTGGCGGTTCAGCTTCTAAAAGAAGAGGGAGGAGAAAGGGGGGGTACCATGTCACTGGGGGTAGACAATCAGGCAGCCATCCGCGCAACATCAGCCTTCCACTCACAACCGGGACACTACCTGATGGACATTTTCCACGACGACCTACGCAGGGTCATCCCAGCCAACGATGGAAGGAAACTCACCATCAGGTGGACGCCAGGGCATAAGGGCATCCCGGGCAATGAAGCAGCGGACGAGCAGGCGAAAAAAGCAGCGAGAGGGAAATCATCGGGAACGAACGAACTCCCGAAATCCCTGTTAACAAAACACGGCGAAATCAAAGAACTGCCATGTAGCAAGTCAGTGATCAAACAGACATACTACCGCAGAATCAAGGACGAGGCAACGGAAATAGCAAACAACTCACCAAGGTTCACCGCCCTGCGCACCATAGACCAGTCAGCTCCTTCCAACAAATTCGCCGCAAAAACTGCATCGTTACCAAGGAAACACAGCTCGCTGCTATTTCAGCTCAGAACGGGTCATATAGCGCTCAACAAACACCTACACCGGATATCGAAGAGCCAAACAGCAAAGTGCGAGAACTGCAACGCGCACGAGGAAACAGTACATCATTTCCTACTAGTATGCCCCACCTTCATCAGACAGAGAGACGCCATGCGCCTCGAAGTAGGCCCGCGCAAATACAATATCAAACACTTGCTCAACGATACTCAAGGAATGAGAGCGACCCTGAAATACATCGCACGCACAAGACGCTTCGAGCAGATCTTCGGAGACGTCACCCCCCCCAAGGAGAAAGAGGAAAGGAGAGAATAATAGAACGAAACCAAACCCAAAAACATAACCACTTGCCTCCTCATAGGCATCACAGTTCCCGCCCACGCCAGAACCATTGTCAAGACGCTACCAAGACAAGATAAATAGAGTAAATACCAAAGTACACACATGTAGGAGATGTCCAACATAGGGCTTAGCCCCAACGGACAATAAACAAGGATTCAAAAAAAAAAAAAAAAAAAAAAAATGTTGATGACAGTATGCAAGTAGACTTATCCCCAACCATTTGTGTCTTTTGATTATCATTTATCAGACTTACCACTCCGAAGATGAGGAGATGTGGTCCACATTACGACTTTTGGCATGTCCCATTACTCACAGGTCGTCCACCTCATTCTCATCCCACAGGTTTGCTAGTCCTCTGAGTCGTCAACATTGGAGAAGATTGCGCAGCTCGGTTCTGGTGAGATCTTATGCCACATTGTAATGAGTCTACTGATTATTCATCATAAGCTGCTGTTATTATCTTTGAAATCGTTTTCCATCTTCTGGAACTCCCTCAGCAGGAGCCCGTTCGCCCTCTTCGTGTTGCTCTACAGCAGTACATGGCGTCTCCCAATGCAGCTGCTGTCAGGGAAGCTCTGAGCTGTGCCATCCACACATATGAAGCAGGCTCATCTCGGTGGAGAGTAGGGTCGGCCAAACGCTCTCAGAAGAAGGCAGACTTGATCAAGGCAATTACTGAAATTGTTTTGCAGCACCGCCTGCGTATGTGATGTCTGGTGCAGTTGTCGCAGTCCCGCTGATATATTCGTATTCAGCATTACCTGAAATCCAAGAAATATGAAGATATAGCGAGTTGAGGTTTCTTGATTGGTTGATTGCATGTTCGTGGAGGTGGCTAAGGAGGTGAAACTGTATGAAATGTTGTATGATTAAACGCGCACGTGATGGACAATGTTCAACTTATTATTGATGCTAAGTCTCGTCGGAGTAGTTCCCCTGACCGCAGTGAAACCCTCGCCTGTTTTTGGCTACCAACCAACTGATAATCAACATATGATATAGCATGTTCGCTCGAGTGCAATTTCGCCACCTGTGATGCCATACCCTCTCCGAGGTGGTCGGTCGCAAGATCCGCCCGTTAGCCTTACCGGCCCTAGTACTGTTGGCGGTAATTTCTTGGTTGGTGAACTTCCTCATTCTTGCGGTACTAGAGTTCAGCTGGACAAGCTTCACGATACAGCCTCTAGAGCGTGCGAACTGCCAGCAGGTAGTTGTAAATGACGCTCCTGATCATGATCTGCGCTGGACATCGTAGGTGAGTCTATCTCACATTCATGTTAGCTAATTATAGCAGACCTTGAGGATACACTTCGTCCACTGATAACACTGCGAAATCATTGAATTTTGTATGCTTGAATGCATCATTTAAACTTGCATGATTTTCTCCAGGGAAGAAAGGTTGGGGGGAAGACATCTTGCTGTCTTACGCAGCCTCGCAACCCAACTTTACATGTTCATTTTGAATGAGATCTTGCAAAGCTACTCCCATTCCTGATCTGCATTTTCTATCAAATTTTTTTTGCTCACTATGAAATTCGCACAGCTGGGCACTGTCACGGTAGTGACTAAAATTTAGACCGCAAGAAGTCATTGATTTGTCGAATAATTCCATCTTTGTGTACTCACTCGACTTTCGACATGAATTGTAACGCGGAACTAAGAGCCAACACATCATCGATTGTGTAGGAATGACATACAGTAAGATGTAAGATGCGATACCTAAACAGAAGGAAAGGTAAGGTAAACAGCCTGGATGGGCACAAGCGTCGATGCGAATGTACATGATAAAATATCAACAGGGATGATTGTTCCATTATAATCGAGTGCTCAGATCAACGTTTTTGTTCGTTCAAAACCTCTTAGAGGTACAGCTGTTCGTCATACAATCTCAGCTCACCAATAAAACAAAACTTCCATCAAATCCCCTTCTCCAAAAACTTATGCACGGTATCCCAAAGCTCCTTCGCAAGCCCCTCATCCTTTGCCACCTTTGTCGGTTCTGTTAGTTTGGTTACCGGTGTTAAATATGCGCCTTTGTACTTCTCGCGCTGCTTGGCCACTTCCTCCGACGCAGCTGCAAACGCCGAGTTATATGCACCCTTGTCTGGATGTAAAAAAAAAGAGGGACACGATGGGCTTGACGATGAACTCGAACTTGGATAGGGGCCATTTCTCGGAAAGGTGTTGACTGCTCCAGGATGAAGGGCGATGACAGTTATGGGAGATCCAATAGCGGTGAGATGTCGTTAAAGTTCGAAAGCATAGAGCATGTTCATGAGTTTCGACATGCCTTGTGAAGGAATTTCGTAAGAGAGAAGATATCAAGGGACGACCGACGTACAATACCGCGCGAAACAGGCTATACTGTCCTTATTATGCATAATCAAGTCTGATAAGAAATAGTATAGTTATGCATGGTGCTCTCTAGTCCTTGATAGGTGAGCCATTATGCATAATGGATTCCCACCATGCATAACGCTGCTGTTAATGAACCACTCCACCATTTCTCAATTTGGCTACCAAATTTGGGTAGTTCGTAACCTAATTCAGCCAACCTCCGCCCTCAGTAGGACGTGCCTTATAATGGTGCCAGGTCATGCAGCCTGCCGGAATGTCCCGGCACCAAGAGTCCAGCTGAGCGTCTGCGCCGATTCCCTTCCTCATTCGATTTTCTGTTATCCACACCGTCGAGTTCGTCGTACTTCTCACATCCTCACTCGCTCCCTTAGATTTTTGAGTCCCACCCACCACTCCCCTTATCGTAACGTCTATCACTTTATTACTTCACACACCGTAGTCCTATCCATTCTTTAACCGAAGTGTCGTCATATTAGCAGAGTCTCTTATTGCATATATCATCAGATAAAGGCTTAACAAGTCATTGACATGTTCGAATTTCGTGAGCAGGTATCCCGCCCTCCCAGCGGCTCCACCTGCTCGCGTACCACCCCGAGCTAACGCTCGGCCCAGCCCAACCTGTTAGAACATGTCAGCGACCCTAGAGCTAGATGAAGCTGGAATATACCCCCTGGTTCTGCACACCCCGAATTAGCAAGAGATCGAGATTTTATGTTGTAAGGCATGCTTCTATATACTGTACCTTTGATGGGCTAGGCCTTGTTGATTTCTGCATCATTGCCGTTAAGGCTGACACGTACTGACGCCTTGCTCTGAGTCTTGTGCCTGAATATGTAAAATTTCATGCTATGTCCTGTCTGCCTTGAAAATAAGCCTTTCATTTCACAAGTCTCACAAATCACAAAGTCTCAACCAGAAATACGCTCAAATTCAACAACGCAAGACATGTAAATATCACTGGACAAACTTGGTATCACAAACGGAACACGAAACTGACAGAACACGAAACATGGTATAGTATCACATAGCCTTTTTCTTCCTAGAGATTGAGTTAGTGCTTGCAAACACTGAGTACTCCCAAAGATAATGAACCTCTTGTGAACATTTGAGTTGCCTATGTTATCAGCCTGTGCCAAACGTGTCGTCTGCTGGCGCATGCGCTTCGTCTTCCTAACAGCAGGAACAACTGCATCATTGACCCCCACAACACAATGACCATCTGCCAGTCCAACACCAGCAGAAGATACGAGTGCCGGCTGTTCTGAAACCTGGGTGACCTCAATGGGAGATGGTGCGAGAGAAGAATCCAAGTTCCCAACATCAGAGGCACTAGCAGAGGATACTACTGGTGGTGCCAAAACCAGAGCTTCTCCAGTGTTGGGTAGACACGTAGAAGAACCGAAGTTATATTCAACTTCGTTTGATGTCAGGAAGGGGGCACAGGATGGCGATAAAGTAGCAACAGTGGGTGTAGCGTGGAAACAAAGGCGAGGAGGTGTTGCAAAGGCGGGTGGAACGTACATCTCTTTCCTCCATGACGTGATTGGAGTGTCTGGCATCAAACTGGATGATAAGGAGAGGCCTGGCAGCAAGTCTCCCATAGCAGACGCTGGTGTGGTTGCACCAGATGACAAGGAGTGGTCGGGTAAATTAAAATCAAAATTAGATGCCAGTGTGCTCGTTATACTGGTGTCATATGGATCAAGGGGCATGGTGACATCGGTGCTGAAGGTAAGGCTAGTGCTTAGGTCATTGAAGGTAGAATAGGAACTGTCAAAGACATCACTAGCGCTTGGTAGGGTACCATCGAAAGATGGAAGTCCCTGTATCTGAGATGGGATGTCATTGAAAGGCGGAAGTCCCTGCATCTGAGATGGGGTATTATTGAAAGACAGAAGTCCCTGCATCTGAGACAGGGTGTCTGAGAGCATGACGGGAGCATGCAGGGCAGTTTCGTATGATGCTGGAGTTGGTACTGAGGGAGATGAAGTCGTGGGTGGGATACCGTTTGCGAGTGAGGCGACAAAGTCAATTGCACAAGACTTTCGGGTATGTTCTGCTATAATATTGAATCCAATTAGTGTGCATGACTGGCCATCAATAGAAACATCACTCACAGAATAGCGTTCCAACAAAATCTAAGTATGGATTGAGATGCTTCTCGACAAACTTTGGAGTTGCTTGCTTCCAATTGAGTCCATCTTCATTCACTCCGGTATGGTAACTAAGAATTCAATGGAGCATCTGAAAACGAGCAAGTGAATATGAGACGCACCTCATTGCATTTAGCTGGCCACCAAGATGAGGGTCAGGCCCAGCGCCAATCACAGTCCATTCCCACCCTGTCATGTCCTTAATGACTTGCAAGAACTGTGCAATGGGAGCAGTACACTCCTGGAGAGCCCTAGTAATAGTGTATAAGCGATGTGAAATTGGTTTCACAGGCAAAAGCCGAACTGAGTCAACTGATGTTGCATATTGTTTATTGGTAGGCATGGATTTTTCACCCTGCACATTACTGACGACTTTCGCTTGATGCTCTTCTTGTACTTTCTCCTCACACAACGCTTGGATGTCTGCTGGTGCAGCTTTGTATGCTTCACATGTAAGTCTGCGAACAGCAGACAACTTTTCCTCTTTGGTCACAAGCTCGCCAGACCTGATGGCATCTCGGACCTGCTCTTGTACTTCCTCCTTATAGGCGATAGTTGAAAAAATCTCAGCAGGGGTATGAACTCGAGTTCCTTTTGCTTTGTTCGTTAATGTCTTCTGAATAACTTTAGTCATTGAGTTCACAGCCGAACGACCACTCCGTTGAGACCTATAATTGAACCAAGTTCTTATTTGCTATTTCAGGTGTGTCAGTATACACATTATGATTGACCGTCATGACTACGTGCTAACCTGTTTCCGCTTCTGAAGTGCTTCCCGCAGAACTTTATTCTCATCAGTATGAGGATCACTGGTGGGATTGTTTAACACTTCCGGCCACCTTTTGAACCATTCGAGGTATATTGGATCCCAGTACTGTGAAACCTTGGCCTGTAGTTGTGCTAACAGAAACCTGCTGTAGTATGTCTCTAGGAAATCCTTTTGCTCAGGCGTAGTCCAGGTTGCTCCTGCCATCTTATCCTGCTATCTAAGCTGAATTAACGATGACTTGGCGAAACACTATGGTTCTCATCGCTTACCTTGTCAAGATACACTTTTTTTGAATAGCAGGTCAATCACGTTTTGTGCAAGCCTACTACTATTACCATAAACCAGCCTGAAATTTTCATATTGACCGCATCCTCAACCAATTAGCTCTGAAGCGGAGTTGAAATCACCCAGTAACTAGTCATTTGCTTGTTGTCTGTTGTCATTTACTCACACTCCACCTACCCCATCTAAAATGCAGAACTCAAGGAATAACAATGTGACTCACCGCTCATTGACATTCACCATAGATGAGTTGGCCGCAGCATTGAGGTTGATTAGGATTCAAAACGGTGAATTATATTTTTCTCAATAATTCGTCCGACTACTCATCAGACTTTTTGCTGCAGACCAGGACCAGGACCAGGACCAGGGATATCAAGAGAACCCTCCAGTATTCACACTGCACGAGCTGGGAGGAGCATTGACATTAATTAGTGACCAAAATCGTCAGTTTGAAATTTTCAATTGATCTGAATCTTGATGCTCGATTGCTCATCACACTCTCATTCAATAGAAATATTCACTGTGCATGAGGGTCACAATTCAGAGTTGCCAAGTCCAGGGACTGAAGGATGTCCAGCATGCATTTTCCGTGCACACCGCCGCCAATGCTATGTTTGTGGGATAGCAATTGCAACAGGCTTGGATGCAAGTGAAGGTGAAGCTACACAGGAGAGAGGTGGTGAAAATTATGACGTAGTTGTGCAATGTACCTGTAGGCACTTTACATAGAATTTTGCCGCATATTCGATATCACATATTCCTACTGGGCTGTTTCTGCAGTATGTCGATCATTGTGAAAGTCTGAGATCTGCATCAACCTCAAAGCAAGCTGCATCCCAACTTCCTATACCACCTCACATGCTCAAGCATGAAACTCTTCATTCTGCCATTGTTCGGGAGTATACTCCCGAACAATGGCAGAACGAGAGTCAATGACTCAGACCATAGCATGGCAAACCGAACACTGCAAAGTTAGGTCCCTTTGATTTCAGGTAGAGATGTTTGGTAACTATTCTACATGTCCTGCACTAGTCAGAATGTATGACAGACTGTTAAAACTATTGTATTTGTAGCTACGAAATAATCAACAAGACATATGCACTACAACTAAATGTGTCCCGAAGTGGTGGCTGAGGCATTGCGTGTGTAAGCTTACCTATACCTTTTCACTTGGAACATCCTTACATGACTCGGAAACACAAGTACAACACAACTGAGCAGTGTCATCAAGCTCGTTTAAGTTCTAAGAGAAAACATTATGCCAGGCAAGTGTAGTAATCTGGTCCATTCTTTGCATGCATCACTGAACTCACATCAACAGGAATCGGTACCAAGAACGTGTCAAATCCCGCACTCGCTGGCGTCGCCAAGGTGGAGCCTCAGATGTGGGCCAATTTTGTTTAAATGATTTATCAACACTTAATCCATCATTTGTAGGAGACACTTGAACTCCTGAATCATCTGGATGATACCTGGTTCAACTCCGGTTATGAACCAGGCTCAAATCTGTATCAGCGATTGGAGTCTGAAGGGTTGAACGCTGTCTGTGCTGCTGATCGCGAAGGATGGGATTCACTGAAACCAGAATATGAGAATGAAGTTCACGAGGCATGCAAGCTCTTGGAGAAAGCACACAGCTTATCCATGTCAGCCGGGAACTTAGAGGGACCTTATACTGAGCAACTACAGGTGGGGGTATGCTCAGTGATTCGCATCTTACAGTTTCACATCCAGGCATACGAGGAAATGATCCATAAAATGGACTTATGTGTGGAGTCATACTTTGAAGCTCTTCGTGAGGGGACACTTGATTGGCAATTAGCATTGGCAGGCGATTGACAGATCGCACTACATAGTACTCTGGGTTGTTGAACATCACGTGATCTCAGCACTGTATGCTTAATGTAATTGTTTATACCATGTCTTCAACGTTGTAGTCCTCATGGGAAAAAGACAACGAGAGCTCGACAAGCTTACGCGTGACTGGCATGTTCTCAATTCAAAAAACAGTCAAGCATCTCGGCCGCGAATGCAACACACACTACCCACCACTGGAACTGAGGATACCGAAAAGTCAACGCACAAACATCAATCTTATACCGTGAAAGGACCAGCATGGGTCTCAACTCAGACAGAGTACTTTGGTGCTCCAAGAGGCTCTCTTACTACATCATCTGCTTTTAATAGTTCTAACACGGTCTCCTTCAATTATGAGGATCTTCTGGACTCTATCGAGGACCACGACTCAGCCATCTACAATGAACACTTGGCTGAAACCTCACTCGAAGTCAATCTTTCACGACGCAATCGACATTTAGGAGTGAGCAAAGAAGATTAGTCTCACATAAAATTACTCACATGTTCTTTTGAGGATCACCCTTTGTTGACTTGGATGGAGGAGCGCGATCATTTTCTTTTAGAACTTCTCCGCTTGGAGGGTCGTGGTGATTTCTTACTTCAGGAAACATGCCGAGGTTCTGTAGGATGCATGGACACCCCCGAATTTCGATGTGAGGATTGTCTTGGTACTGAGCTCTATTGCAAGGCATGCACAGTAGGACGGCATGTAGAAAATCCAACTCACAGAATCAAGGTAGGTGGGAATGAGCAGTGTGCACTACTTCGCCCTGATTATCATACACAGTACTGGAATGGCCAACATTTCAAAGACACTAACCTGTGGGATCTTAGCCTGCGACTTCAGCTTGGACACCCCCCTGGCGAACGTTGCTCTAACCCGTCATCGATTCATAATGACTTTGTTGTCCTCAATATCAATGGAGTGCACGATGTTACACTCCACTTCTGTGAATGTCAAACAGCTCAGTCTCGTACCACACAACTCCTTCGCATGTGTTGGTTCCCAGCTACTACACTGGAACCGAAGATTGCCGCAACATTTCGACTTCTCCACAACTTCCATATCCTTTCCTTTGAATCAAAAGCCTCCACTTTTGAGTACTGGCAAACACTTGCGCGCTTGACTAATAACACAGGCCTTGACCCACCAAAAGTAAGTTCTCAGTTTGATTTAATTCATTTGTTCCTAATAGTTGCTTAAAGGATCACTATAGTGCTCTCTTACGGATGGTCAAGGAATGGCGAAACCTCACTCTACTCAAACGTTCAGGACGAGGCCATGATCCTGGTGGGGTTGATGCAACACAGCATGGTGCATGTGCGGTGTTGTGTCCTGCTTGCCCTCAGCCAGGCAAGAACCTTCCAGATGGCTGGGAGGATACACCATCTGAGGATAGGTATGTCATGTGTTGGTCCGTTCTGTGTGCCTTATCTTATCCACTCATGGAATGACCTAGATGGAAATATTCCTTGTTTCTTGCAATTGATGCTAACTTCCGCCTCGCACGCAAAAATGTATCGTCCGACAAGGCTGATCCTGGTCTTAACAAAGGCTGGGCATACTTCGTTGAAGAGGACACATTCAAGAAATTTCTCCGTGACACTGGAAAGCAGCCACAAGAGGTGCGAAACATTTTTATTAGTTGTATCACATGCACTCACACTCATATAGAAAAGTAGCTGTGCAAGCCACAACGCTGTGAACCTGGCTGAAACTAAACATTCTCGCGATTTGGCAGCAACAGGGGCTGGTACTGTTGATTGTTCATGCCACAACATGAAACGTCCTTGCAGCATTGGAGATCTCCAGAAGGGTGAGAGGTAAATTGAGAGCTTAACTATTTGTTGCACCTGGGCCACTCAACGCATACCATAGGTACATCAATATGGACTATTTATTCTTTTCTACCCTACAACACTCGAAGGATGTGGTCACGCTCAATGTGTCCTACGATATTGCATGTCAATGGAGCAAGAATATATGGGATCGTATGGCTACATACCCATGTCAGATGCATGTTGAACGTGGTACCAAAGAATTCGTCTTCCTTGTCCCAAAATTTCATCTTCCCGCACATGTCGCATTCTGCCAAGTCACGTATTCACACAACCTTATCAAAGGGGTGGGACGCACCGATGGGGAGGCACCAGAGCGCGGGTGGGCGAACATTAATCCTGTAGCAACAAGTACTCGCGAGATGGGCCCTGGCTCACGCCGTGACACCCTCGATGATCACTTTGGAGATTTCAACTGGAAGAAGGTGACCAACTTTCGTGAGTAGGACCCACATTGTGTGGTCGGATTGTCTTACTAACATTTTGGTATCAAGACATTATTTTATTCCGAAAGCTTGTGGCAGCCATACCTCAGCGTGATCAGCACCTCACCGACTTTAATGATTTCAATGACACATTAGTTGTGGAACGACCAGAGGAAGTCGCTCAGTGGAAGGTGGCTATTGAAGGCTGGGAAGCTGATGGATCACAGACGAACCCCTTCGAGGTTACAACTACAAGTGAGTTTGTTGTTTTATGGTCGTGATATTCATATTTCTCATTGTTCCTCAGCCATGTCTCTTGCGGCAGTACAACTGCGTCTCTCGCAGAAGGAAGCAGAAGATCTAGAACACAGTCTTAACTACTCACTGCATATGGAGGTATCGCCAAGTGTTCTTATATCAACAGGTATTGAAATTGAAGACCAGCAGTAGGTTTATATTTCCATTACAAGTATCTTACACTCAATGTTTTTTGAGACGCCGGCTGGAAAGAGAGTATGCTGCCTTGGGAGCTCACCCAACTGATCTTCAGCGGACGAAGTTGCAAGAACGGAGCAATACCCTACAGCACAAAATCGAGCAATGGTGCAAGGTCCAGGTGTTATATATGTCTATGGTCGTCTGTGTTCATGCATCTGATTCAGCTAGTACCATAAGCTCGCGGGAAGAAAAACCGTATGAGGTCAAACTGTGGTTACCATCCCAACTCAAAGGGGCTTCTAATGAATTCTGTGAGGAACGTCTGTGCAGATACGAATGGGAGCTGCGACAGGCACAAGCATTTGATGCTCTCGATGACCTCCGTCGACACCTTCAACTGCGCAGCCACTTATACAAGTTCAAAGACAATCAATTATGTGGGCAACGGGTGAATACACATGCAGCAGGGGTTATCACTAAGGTGGAACTTAACATTAAGACAGATTCAGAGCGCTATAATAGGGCCTGGACTGCTCTAGCTATCCTCAGCGGTGATCTGCAAGAACATAGCTGGAGAGATGATCTACCAAAGCTAGAGCCTGAGCACGTTCGGGGAATGTCTGATGGCTACATAGGCCAATCTGAAGGTAACCGAACTTTATCATGGATTTGGAAGGCACGCGGAGTCACTACTGGAGATAGGGAAGGAGAGACCGTTCTCACTGATGGTAAGAAATAGTCCCATTGGATTGACACAAACTAAAATGCTATTATACAGTGCTACGTGTGGAGTGGTGTAAATCTCGGGCGCGTGCACACCGATGGACGGAAGAAGTAGAACTTCTCCGGGAGGAGATGCGACGGGTGTGTGCGTTCTTCGACTGGCATGCGGCATGGTGGAGAGATCAGGCAGGCCGAAGGATTGGGTTGGACGTCGCCAAGCTAGAAGGCCTTGAAGCATATGCCAGGCGTCAGGCAGCCCTTCGGATCATGATGCGGGACAGCTGTGTAAGAAAATGGTCTGCAGTTCCTGCGAGCTTACCCCAAGTAGTGCCCTGAATAGGATAATGTCATTAGCTATATATAATCATTGTATCGGGTTCCGAGATCGCGAACTTAGAAGGATGCAGCTAGGAACAGCTACAAATGACTAGTAAGGGCAAGGCACGAGACAGACGAGGGCATTATGCATTATACATACAATATACATACAGTCGAGGGGATTATACATAACCTCAAAGACTAGAGGTTACCATGCATAACAGCCTATGTCTAATTAGCCATGATTATGCATTACCTGGTCAAGTACAGGTGCGCGAAAGTGGGGGAAAGTGAACTTTTGAGCTCCTTGTTTAGATCATCAAGGTTGCGGAAATGAGGGTCCCCTGATACGAACTTGTGGGCTTCTGAACCGACCTGGATGGTAGTATGGAAGTGTGAGTTTTCGGACCGCATGCAGTTCAGTATCACATACGACAACGATGCGAACATCTGAATTGGGTTCTGTTGCTGTCTGGTCCAGCAGTGGTTGAAGGGAGCGTGTCAGGACGATGTGACTTATTACGCTGGAATAAACATAGGTAAGTGCTTGAGGTACATGTTTTTTAACGGAAGGCGCACTTAACCATCACTATCTCCTGAATTCCTGGGATGTTGTTAGGTACATATCTTTACAGCTCGAGACCAAAGCTTACCATCCGGTGTCATGGCGTAACTCTCAAGCAAGCTATATGATATTCAGGTATCAATCACACCCACGCAAGCTGATCAGCTTACATCGCAGCATTATGAACTGCGATTCATTCAGCATTAGCATGTTTAAATGGTGAGCGAACAAAAACATATACTGACTCAGAACATCCAATCTCTTCTCCTGCTTCATAAACTCCTCTGCCGCTTTCTTCGCATTGCGAGGGTCCTTCAAATCAAGTTCCAACCAGGTAATATCACCGTTCCCAGGACCCAGCCCCTCCGCTTTCAGTTGCGAGATGGCCTCTTCTGCCTTGGTTTGGTTACGTGCGGCCATATATACCTTGGCACCACGACGTGCCAGGTGCTTCACAGTTGAGTAGCCGATACCTGCACTAAAAGCAGTTGTGAATAACAATCCGGGTCATGTGTGAGATAGTACTCACTTTCCGCCTGTGATAAGGATGACTTTACCAGACAAGTCTGGGAGGTCAGTGACTGGGTCGAATGACTTTGAGAAGAAACCCATGGTGCTGAAATGAATAAATAAACAACAGGATGTAGATGTCGAGTGAGTCGAGCACTTAGCTGTTTTTATATGTGACAGGGCAGTCGGGATGATTAGATGATTGGCGAACGGAAAATGCTTTGTCACTGATTCGCATAAACATTTGTACGCGCACCGCAGCATGCGGCATGCCACACTTGTAGTCTTGTACGGTAAACTAAATTCCAAAGCAAGTCAACTCCGAGGTTTCGGAAAAGTCTCTCGTTGGACCGTCGGCTTGAAAAAAGGACGACTGTTCAAGTTCTGAAACTTACGGGAAGACTCTCAGTCCGTCGGGGGAGCCACTGCAGCCTGCAAGAATACGACAGTTTAATTTTTTTGACTTGATCAGCTAAAGGCTAAAGCAACCAAGTTCGAGTCACCGAATAGGCTTCTACTACACCCGGTCATCATTCTTCAGGCAACGGATGGTGTCCACAGGTTCACGCTGATGGCAATACCCAGCGGATCATCATAAATGCATCAGGCCCAGGAGTCAGGACGGTTGCATCATCAATGATTTGATGCAGCATCACGTGCACAACGAATGTACATCGACATTGTACATGTACTACTACACGTGGTTGGAGCGCTTGGCGACTGTTAACGTTAGGCGCTTCAGCTTCAGGCTGGGAAAACTTCAGCATCCCTTTGAATACTGATTGATTCCAATGTCTTCTCAGTCGAATTCACAAAGCCGTGCCAGAGGAGGGCTAAGCACGATCTTCAATTACATCTGGCCACGCCGGTTCGTTTACAATGGTGTGTTCTATACTTTGTACTAACTCAATCATGTCTATTTTCGCCTGCAATTAAGGCTCCAAGGGTCTTCTGCGACTTTGCCAACAAGCCATCCTCTTACCCCACTGCCACAGTATGTCTTACCCCGTCAATACTCTAAAGCAGCAAGACGCTAAGGTAGTCAGAACAATACCTCATATTACAGTCAGCAGTCCTGGAGCCTCACCGATCCCACAGAATTTGCCACCTTCATCTCCGGTACCTTCTGCTGGTGCAACTCCGGTCGCTACAACAAGCGGTGCATGCACCGCGTCGAGTAGCAACGCTAACCCTTCAAGTTCTGGCATATCTGTATCGTCAAACACAATATCTCTGTCCACTACATCCACACGTAAGGCGACGCCTATTCCAGCATCTGATGTGAATCGATATAAGAGGGGGCGGGCAATGTAAGTCGGTATGAGGCGCTTTCGACCTCCTTTTTCGATTCTTAATCACGGCCTAGACCCCAAACGAAGGACCGCGTGTTTATCGAGCCAGGGAGCAAGGTGTTCGAGGAGTATGTACATCTCCTGTGGTTGGACTATTGTGAACTGACAATGCCAAGTAAACCGCCCTCTAGTCGATGGAAACCACTTGCACATCCTGAAGGTGCCTTGTACTACTATGACAGCACTTGCGTAGGTGCTGATTCGAGGCTCCACACAATCATTAACGAAGGCGGCAGCGGATATATACTGATGCTGACTTGTCAAAACCGTCAACCCTCAGTGCAATCGAGGCATTCGCAGACAAGCTATATAACGATGCACGAACCGACCCAAACATAGATATCACCAGCAAGACGGAATTGGTCGTTGAGGATATTGATAAGAACACCTGCGGCTACTATTTCGTCGAACAAGACACGCGGTGCATCTTCTGGCTAGAACGTTTTGACGCAGAATCCTTGTTCGACAACATCAGGCGAGTGAGGAACATGGGTCATATCAGTGTGTGACTTCTGACTATCTCTTGCATCTTTCTGTATGCTAACATGCATGACTTTAGAATACGCTATTGAAGCTCAGTACAGGTGAGGTCTAGGTATGTTTATTGATTTGCGTAACCAGGGTCAGTTTCTGACAATGTGTCAGCCGTTTGTGCGACTTTGATGCCGATTCAAACAATTTCAAGGACTCATTGTGAACTGTTTCCATATGAAAATCGAGTGACGCCAGCTGTTCTTGAGGAACTAAAACAAATGATTATGCATGCTGCAGCAGGTGATCTCCGATATTACACTGCATCACCCTGAGCGAGACGTTGATGTTCGTGAATCTCAGTGACCATCACGTCTGTGACGTCCGTCGCTCCGTTTGACAGAGATGAGCTGGAGAAGATGCTGAGTCTCGTTACGGAAATCGAAGGTAGTTCTGGTAAAGGTTTGCGAACACGATCCAAATGATTGATGATTTCTATGACAGGAACCCTCGAAGGACAATTTACGCACACGAGATGTGTTGTGGGTAAGTTTTCATCCTGAAGAATTGCTTTCCGAGGACATCGTTCGATTGCGCCTACGTCGACCCCAGCATTTCCACTGGTCTCCAGGACAAACGGCATATCTAATCATGCCCTCAGTTTCCACATTGCCATTCGAAGCGCACCCTTTTACTATTGCTAGTTTCGATTCTAGTCTCCTGTCAACCGCAAAACTAGAGGATCAATCAGAAAGCAGTGAAAATTACGAAACTCAGGTTCTAGCATCAGGTGCTCCGTTCTGGAAGGAGCTAGTGTTTTTGGTCAACGTCCACGGAGGGTTCACTAAAAAACTAAAGGAGGTAGCCGCCACGAAGGGCCAAGTTAAGGTCTTTGTAGATGGTCCTTATGGCCCGTCTTCTGACCTCAGTTCTTACGACACGTCTGTATCTGTGGCAGGTGAGCTGTGTGTCGTCCCGTAATTACACAGCACTCATCGAAGCTAGGAGGGTCTGGGATATCGTACACCCTCCCGGTATTCCTAAGCGTTATCGAGCACGTGGATCAATTTGATTGTTATTATTGATGTCTCATTATTCTCATAGGAGCGTACGCAAGGGAAAAAGCTCTTGCAAACGGGTGGTGTTCATTTGGTCCATACGCGGGGCTGGTGGGTAGAGTCATGACTCATCCACAATTTCTTTTATGAACAATACTAACGCCATATTTTAAAGATTATGTTCAATGGATCGAAGAAGCACTCGTCAAGGCTGTTCAGCTTGCTCCGCCTTCTTTGACAGTATCCATCCGTATCTTTGACACTGGTTCCCCATCAATGTCACAGTCTATGGAGGAGGATTCCAGCCTTTTAAGTCCAACAGAGAAGAAAGGCACTCCCGAACAAGTTGTGACAAGGAAAGGTTCTCTAACATCGTCAATGTTATTGTCATTACGTGTGGTCAAGATGGAAAAAGGACGATCGGACCCGGATGCACTGCTCAAAGAAGAGATTAACATGGCCTCGGGGAGTATGTCGGTGAGCGGTAAGCACTAATTCCACTGGCATCAAGAATATGCAACTTATGGGTACTACATTAGTTTGCGGATCGCAGGGTATAGCACGCGCGGTCCGTCATGCACTTCGTTTCCCTGTCTCTGGACCTTCCAGTATTCTCAGTGGAGGGCCAAGCGTAACCCTTTATGTCGAATCTTTCGGATACGCCTGATAATCCCTCTAGTAATCCACTTTGTTCACTTTTATGCATGACCTATTATGTTTTCTTGGTCGCTAGATTTTCTTGCGCTTTGTTACTGTAGCTGTCTTACAAGGGCTCTCAATGCTGTATCATTCGTTAACATTGGGCACACGCCTGGTATAAATAGTCAACGCATGTCACATACATATGTAACCTGTAGAACGAGATTAAATCTCTGACATGACATCATACCTTTGATGCTGAATTTTTCGGCGCGGTGACTGACACAAATGGAGAACCTCGGAAGTGGCAGAAAGAAGTTAGGATGCAGCACCGTATCGAATGCATGTTGGATGTTATTCTTTTCTCCATTCATGGATGCGCGAAACCTTGCGTCCACTTGGGGCATATAATGCCTGATAATCCAAAACAGTAATCAGAGTGGGAGAGCGAAAGATAGACAATCTACGAGAAAGTGACAGAGAAGAGCAGAAGCACGGAGGTGATTCTACATCTAAAAATGCGGATGTGCTGAAAAGTCGTTAAAAAAGTGCTTGCGAGCATTTTAAATGTGGTTAGATCAGGTATGGCATCCCCGACTCCCACGTTAGTAGAGGAGGGTCTTTGTATCACTCATACGTCTAATTGTCACTACCAACTCTTGCAACCTTAACTTTAATCCTATCTGCTATACATTTTTCGGCGATTCCCATGCGTGATCGGTTTCTCGTTGCTTGTCTAGCTCCTGTACAGTACTGCACATTCCCGCAAGAATGTCCTTTGATTGATATCTTTGCCTTTCTTTCTTTCACGCAGGTCCTGATGAGAGACCTGCCTGGATGACGCTTGCAGTTCAGGTCGTTGCAGTTCACTCTTCCACTTGTTTGACGCTTTCTCAGATGGCCCTATTGTTGTAAGATCATAGATAAGTGATAGTAATCCGGACAACAACAAACAACACTCGCTTACATAATCAGTTCTGCGCACATCCGAGACTGTGTATCTACATACTTAAGTTCTAACTTCCCTAGTCAATCTTTATCCGTCATATACTCTAACAAAAGGTTATGAGCCCTGCTGCTTAGAACCCTCAAATCCAGTACCACAGACCAACAACCGAATCATATATATATAAATGTCAAACACACCCTCAGTATCTGCAGCCCCACCAGCTGCAATTCCTTCATCCACGAGCATTCCCTCCATATCATCCAGCTCTACATCCTCAATCAGAACTGCACAAGCCTCCAATCGCCTATACGATATTCCATCACTCGAAAACGATGGTTCAAACTTCCAACTATGGAAGTACCGTGTCGAGTTAATCCTTGACCTTCGAGGACTATGGGCAATTGTCGAAGGAAGTGAAAGCATGCCAGATAGCACAGCACACCCTGTTCAACACCAGGAATGGTTAGCAAAGAACAAGGAAGCACGAGCTCAAATAGCTCTCACGCTGAAAGATGAGCCCTTGAATGGGATTCTTTATGTGCCAATGGCTAAAGATGTTTGGAAAAAGCTCTGCGAGCGTTACGAGGGTCGAGGAAAGCAAACCATTGCTCAACTCATTGGCGAATTGTTTCGGAACACCTTGACGGACGAATCTCCCATGGAAACACAGCTAAACACCATGCGCCAAAAGGCATACATTCTATCTTCACTCGGTCAGCCACTCGACGACACACTAGTTGCAGTTGCAATGGTGATATCCTTACCTGTGTCCTATGCCACACTTCGAACGATCCTTATGTCTAGCAGTGACAAGCTCACCACCGAAACCGTCATAGTCCAAGTGCTGGTGGAGGAGAGGCAACGACAGGCAAATAATAGCCAGTCTGCGCTCATCACAAAAGGACCTGCCCAAAAGAACAAGCTTCAGCGCAAGGACAAGAAGAAATCAAAGGAAAAGTGCGCATACTGCCAAATTCCTGGACATGCAGAAAAGGACTGTCGAAAGAAGAAGGCTGCTGAAGAAGCTGCGAAAAGTGGGAAGCAGAATGAAAAGGACAAAGAAAAGGCAAAGGAGAAACCGGACTTATCAGCGAAGGTTGCGCATGCCACGTCAAGTGATGACACTACACTTCAACTATTTGTCGCACATGAACACCTCACATCCGCCGCACAATATGATTGGATAGTGGACTCCGGCGCATCTGCAAATATGACATGGCAACGCGAAATCTTCATCAGATATCGCACCTTGACTCCACCCGAACAAGTCGTTATTGGAGATGGACGCACAATCAATGCGATAGGTGTTGGATGTGTTGAAATAAATGTTCGCACTGGTGAAAATGGACACATGCGCACCATCCTGCAGGAAGTCTACCACGTTCCAGATCTAAGCGCAAATCTCCTATCAGTCCCCCGTCTCACGAAGCAAGGCCTCGAAGTCACCTTTGATGACTCCACATGCAAGATCCTCGCAAATGGGAAAGTTGCTGCAGTTGCTCATAAGCGAAATTCGCTATATATCCTGCAAATACTGCCCAGTGAGAGAGCACAAGCCTACATCTTGGAAGGTCCATCACCATCACTCGATCCAGATACTCCAATGACAGTGCTTACCTCTCGCTCACTCACTTCGAGTGCAAGTCTGGAGACATGGCATCGGCGCCTCGGTCACATCAATTTTGACTCCGTATCCAAGCTAATTCAGAAGGATATGGTTAATGGGATCAAAGTTAAGGGTCCGAGCACTCACAACAAAACAGTTTGCCAACCCTGCCTTGAAGGCAAACAGCATCGTGACCCTATCCCAACAAAATCTGACATCGTAAATCCAAGAGTATTGCATCGCACTTACTCTGATGTATGCGGCCCAATGGACACGACATCACGCCTTGGCTTCCGGTATTTTGTCACATTCATAGATGCCTATTCACACAATCTCGTGGTTAAACTCGTGAAAACCAAAGACGAAACCTTTGGACTCACCAAATCCTATTTCGAGAGAGCCGAAACCGAAACTGGAGAACGCCCCAACTATTTTCGTAGTGATGGTGGGGGGGAATATGGATCAAAGCAATTTGCATCCTATCTCGAGTCAAAAGGGATCCATCACGAGAAAACAAATGCGTACACACCACAAGAGAATGGCGTTGCAGAATGAATGAATCGGACAATAGTCGAAATGGCACGCTCGATGTTGAAAGACGCTGGACTACCAGACAAGTACTGGGGCGACACAGTCCTATACTCGGCTCATATACTGAATCGAGTACCAACTCGTGCAATTGATGGTGACATTACCCCACATGAAGCATTCACTGGGAACAAACCATCAGTTTCCCATCTTCGAGTATTTGGGTGCAAGGTTCATGTCCACATACCTGATGAAAAACGCCAGAAACTTGGTGCGAAATCGCTCGAGTGCGTGAATCTTGGGTATGCTGAACATCGAAAGGCGTATGTCTGTCTGCATCATCCTACCGGTCGCATCTTCGAGTCACGAGACATAGTCTTCGATGAAGGGGATCTGCAAGGGCCTAGCCGTGTAAAGATAGACACATCTCTCCCAGAGCAACAGGTCGCTGCTGCAAAGCACAACACAGACGACCTACAAGGCCTTGAAGTCCCTCATGAACCAACCATTTCAGAGGACTTTGTAGATGACAACGCACCAGAATTGGAGAACCCAGCTGCCGATATTGCCCATGAGAGCGACGACGAACAGGAACTGCCAGCTCCTCCAAGTATAGCCAAACCTGAATCTGAAGAACCGAGTCAAGAAGTGTTAGTACCGAACAACACACGTGCATTAGAGACGAACCGTGTACGACCACAAAACCCATCAGCCTCTCGACAAACTGGCCCTCCTGCTCCATACCCTCGCCCAGCTCCACCACCTGAAGTACGGTGCAGTTCCCGTGTAAGGCGCACACCTATTCAAGATGATGATCCCCGCTATTTCGTAAATGCCTATGAGAAGTCAACACTTCAAATGGAGCAGCTACCTGTGCGAGACATACCAGAATCAGTGGGCGAGATCGAAGTTGCAGAGACACATGGGGAGGCATACAAGGCTACAGTGTCTTGTGAGGGAGAACCTAGGACATTCAATGAAGCGATGAGTCGCCCAGATGCAGATTTATGGTATGCGGCGATGACCGAAGAACTCAAGGTCTTCGAAAAGATTGGTCTATATGAGGTAGTCGAGCGGCCTCGTGACCGCAAGATTATAGACTCGAAGTGGGTCTATAAGATCAAGTGCGGCCCACATGGTGAAATCGAACGCTATAAAGCCAGACTCGTGGCAAAAGGTTTCACCCAAGTCCATGGAATCGATTACACAGACACTTTTGCCCCCGTCACAAAGTTCTCGATAATCCGAGTCCTCCTTGCACTTGCAGCCAAATATGACCTGGAGATACACCAAATGGACGTCAAATCAGCCTTTCTAAATGGTGAACTAGAAGAAGAAATCTACCTTCACTTGCCTCCTGGTTTTCGTGACTCGTCCAACCTGGTGTGGAAGCTCAAACGCGCTCTTTATGGCCTTAAGCAAGCTCACAAGTCCTGGTACAAAAAATTACGCACCGTCTTTGAGTCTCTCGGCTTCACGCGCAGTGATGCGGATCATTCAGTCTTCTACAAGTTCGAGAATGGCACAATCATTATAGTTGCTATCTATGTCGACGACAAAATGATGCTATCAAAGGACAAGAAGATGATGGATGAGCTAAAGAAACGCTTAGCAGGGGAATACGAACTCACCGATTTGGGAGAAGCACGCTGGATCCTAGGCATGGAGATAATCCGCGATCGTAACAAGCGCACAATCACGCTCTCACAACGCCGATATATCGAGTCTATCCTCGAACGTTTCGAAATGGCATCGAGTCGTCCAGTAGCCACACCTATGGACCCCAACATGAAACTTGTCAAAGTAAATGAAGCCGAAGTCGATGTAAAGACTTACCAAAGTGCCCTAGGTGCACTGATGTACGCGATGCTTGCAACACGTCCAGACATTGCGTTTGCAGTAGGTACCCTCAGCAAATTTGCAGCTACACCTGGACAAACGCACTGGACCGCTCTGAAGCGCGTCTATCGGTACCTATGCGGCACTGTCAATAAGTGTTTGACATATCAAGGAGACCCAGATACAGACTTACATGCGTTCGTCAATGCGGACTGGGCCTCAGATATCAATGACCGGCGTTCAATAACCGGGTATGCTTTTCTGATATCTGGAGGAGCGGTTAGTTGGAGTTCGAAGAAGCAAAGTTCGGTTGCCCTATCCAGTACTGAGGCAGAATATATGGCTGCCGCTGCTGCCATGAAGGAAGCTGTCTGGTTGAGGACTCTACTAGGAGAATTCAATTTATCAAAGACTCACGCGATAACCCTCCACATAGACAACCAATCCGCTATCCTACTAGCCAGCAACTCGATGTTCCACGAACGCACGAAGCACATTGCGATCCGGTACCATTTTATTTGAGAAAAGTTGGAGGAAGGTCAAATATCCGCCGAATACGTTCCCACGAATGAACAGATCGCCGATGTTTTAACGAAGGCACTTGCGCGCGAGAAACACGGACGGTTTATTGAAGGAATGGGAGTGGTGGACAGCGAGAGTTGACTCGTTGAGTGGGCGTGTTGTAAGATCATAGATAAGTGATAGTAATCCGGACAACAACAAACAACACTCGCTTACATAATCAGTTCTGCGCACATCCGAGACTGTGTATCTACATACTTAAGTTCTAACTTCCCTAGTCAATCTTTATCCGTCATATACTCTAACAAAACCTATTACTTAACTGTCCGAGTCAGACAATCGGTCCACCTGTCATGCTCAAAATTTTTTGGTCTTTTGGAAATTTGCGGTTCCTACCCAGTGACTGTCTTTATTCCATTGTTTGCATCCTCCATCATTTGCCAATGCTCCAGCTCTTATGATTTTCGACGAAGAAATTCGTGTCCGTGTCGCAGAGGTGCAATGTCTCTCTCCTAACAAAATTCGCGGACCTTACTCTTAAACTTAGATTTGTGCTCTTCTAGATACAGTTGATGCAATCAACCTCTTCTGTCTCATCATCGATCTGAACAACTTTGGTCAATTGGTGGAGAACCTTTATCACCTCTCCTTTCTCATCCGGGATGGCACTTGCTCTCTCCGAGTCGCGGAAAATGGAGAACCGCTTGTTTGTCAGTTCTATTTTCCTTCATGTGATCCTCTACTGAATTCAGTCAGCCCGCTCCCAACCTTGTCCTCAATTAGGATGACCCGATGGCATAACACAGAAACAAATGGTCATGGAATTTGACATGGCCACCTGGAGGGTCAGTGTGACCTACCAGTTCAACTCCTCACTCATTGGTTTTGCAGTGAGCCATCAACATCTTTGACATCCAACATCCTTTCATTCCCCATAGAACTACACCCTCTCCTAGCTCATGAATGCGCAGTATCTGGTGCAGATTCTGCATTTCAATGTAGTTACTGTTTGTGTCCAATGTATATTTTCTTGGCGAATTTTTATTTCTCCCTGAAACATTGTGAGCAGGCAGCGCTTGAAACAAGCCTTCTCATGCTTGTCAGACATCTACTATTATCACATGCAGCTGACTTCCATTCTTAAATGTTTCTTGCCTGTGAGTGAAGTCTTTATTCATTATCTCTTACCATGACTGAACTTATCATGTCCAAAGCGCTCCTTCGTATGCTCCCTGTTGTTGTCAACACAGATCCTGTCTGGTTCGCGTCAAGCAACTATGACCTGACTGCATCATTGGCAGACCTTCTGGCTTCTATCGTTGTGGAAGCTGCCAGAAAACTTCCTTCCCCCTATGTGTGCAAAAGGCGTGCCCGTGAATCAGCTGTGGCATCTTTGCTATCTCACTATTCACACCTGCGAGCACAAATGAGCTCATTGGCTGATGCTGACTTGTATTCACTATGTCTGCCTGCACTCCAAAGCCCATGCTTGTCAATTTCCTGGTACACTGTTATCTGTTGCTATCTCGACCTCTTGTATGGGAGGGCCATCGCGTCAGCACTTCGTCGCCCTCCCAAGCTACTGATTGATTATGTTAAACCACAACCTGTAAACCAAAACTGTACCCAGAGCCCTGATCCATCCTCCTCAGAGGGTAACATTGTGGACTGTCTGAATTGGAGGCACCTTCCACTGGAAGTTCTAAATGCTTGTCTTAACAAATTGACTAAAGCAGATCTGATGACTTGTATCCAGAGTATTCCAATCTCCCTGCGTCCTGTGACACAACGTCTGTCGCGACAGAAGTGCTGCGCTGCCATTGTGCAACATGTTCAAAAACAGCTTTGGTATTTGGACTCCCTTGATGATTACTTGTTCCTTGTCACAGTGCTCAGTGTCATCCCATTTGTCATTCTGAGCAGCCGTGATGGCATGATAAAAGACATGCTGATCGCGGAATATTCTACGCTACTCATGAACCACCTGCAGCAACCTTTACCCACTCTCCGTCAGAAGCAGCTGGACGCATGCAGGTCTGTCAAAGAAATGCTAGCCACTCAGACTGTGCAAGATCGGGCAGAAATTTCCTCCCATTGGCCAACTGTAGTCCCTCGCAGTGTTGCTTTAGATTATCTGTGCAACTACAGGCATGCAACGTGTTGGGAACCTGGCAACATCTGTGCAGTATGCTCTCGCCATTGTCACGATACAAGGGTCTGTGACATTAAGCCTGACCCTCAGAACAGCGCCCTCCCTATGCACCTGGACATCCTTCTGTTGAAAGATCCGTTCATTCTCCGCAACTGTGTTGTTCACTGGATGTCCTCCGAATTTGTATACAACACTCCATGGCTGAATGGTGTCATGCTTGCCAAAGCAGGGGTGGCCACTCACACTAATGTTCGAGTATCCTTAAATGTCTGCTCAGATTGCTTTTCATCCTTGAGTCATGCAAAGGTCCTGTGTCTCGCTTTGGCCAACCGTCTATATCGACAACAACTCCCGGACCAGTTCCATGACCTCACTTGGGTTGAAGAAATGGTATGCGCCATTTATTGCAATACAGCTCATGTCACTCGACTGTATCAGTCCAGTGATGCTGCCCAGCCATTCATTTTGCATGGTAATACATGTGCTCACAAAACAAACGTCATCTCTACAGCTACTGTTCTTCCTCGCACTCCCATGGACATCAATGGCATGCTATCTGTCATCTTTGTCGGACCCATGAAGCTGACTGACAACTCACTGAAGACGATGTTCCAAGTATGGAAGAAGTTGGTATGGGCATTCCTTTGATGGCTCTGTGCCCACAATCGCTTATACCGCAATGTGCATTTGGATGAGGACGTCATGAACCAGTATCCTGAAAATGGGGCGGTGCCTGGTATTGGTGCTTGTGTCATTTATGATCATGAATCAGATGTGCATACTGTCTTCGCTGAAGAAACTGCGGGGTTCTCTGACCACCCTGCAGAGATGTTTGCTTCAAGTGGTGCAAGTGACAATCTGAAGGACGAGCCTGCAGTCTTGCTGGAATCTATGGGGGTATCTGACCCAGAGAGCTCAAAGTTATCTGGACACGCATTCATGGCATCTGCGCTGTCCAATCTCATGCCAGCAACAGCCAACCAACCATCCCTCATCATGCATAGAAGTGCTGATGCCATGTGCGAATATGATAATCCGGACCTCATTCCTGGCATGTTTCCCACTTTATTCCCCTTCAGCATAGGAGGTTTCGATGACAAGTCTCGGTCCACACCATTGGGATTTCGCCGGCAGATTGAGTACACACTTGACCTTGCTGATAAGTCATTTTGTTACCATCGTTCCTATATGTTTGTCACGCTCAACATATGGCAATGCCAAATGGCGCACCTACATACTCATTTTACTGTCCATCGTGCCCATTTCGACACCTTGGCCAAAAGTCTGGCTTCTGTAACTGCAACCACCCTCACCCGTGTGGCTGAACATCTCAAGCAAGAAAAATTGTATTCATCTCTCCCCCCCACTGACGGTGCAGCCCTTAATCTGCTGAACAAGGTGAACACCATCGCTGCTCGCATCCCAGGATCACAGTCATCCAAAATTCACATCTGGAACGAGATCCAAAGCTACTTTGGCTATTTTGGTGTGCCTCAGCTTTACTTCACTTGTAACCCGAATGCAGCTCACAGCCCCATTTTCCAACTGATGTGCGGTGATGAGACCATTGATCTCATGCAACGATATCCTGTTTTGGTCTCAGCTCGTGAGCATGCACTTTGACTCACTCAGGATCTGGTCACCGCCACCGACTTCTTTCAGTTCTGCGTCAAAGCTTTGTTCACGCATTTGTTCAGATGGGACTTTGACATTGTGATGTCAACTCCTTCAGGCGGCATTTTGGGCCATCTAGAAGCTTTCTATGGAACCAGTGAGTTCACTGAACAGGGGAGTTTACACGGCCACTTTGTCATCTGGCTGTTGGGCAGTCTCAACCCTACAGAGTTACACAACCGCCTGAAGGATCCTCATTACCAAACTCAGTTTTTCATGGAATAGATCTAAGTAGTCCTGGGTATCTGGCTGCCGCAGCGATTGTCACCACGAATGCAGTTAGAGAAGAGCTGAACTCACTGAAAGCATGAGCGAACTGCGAGAGCGATCCCCAGTGGTTGGTGGTTTGTGCAGCCAATGACAAGTTAGCAAGAACATCAGAAGGGATGAGCAGACAACTGCAGGAGCATTTACTCCAATTGGATGTCACAGCATTAACATCTGCTGGCTCTCTCCCTGGCTGCATTCCTCTTTATGTTGGCATGCCCGTCATCCTACAATCAAGAAATTTGTGCATGGATTTAGGAGTTGCCAATGGCTCGCAGGGGATCATGAAGCGTATTTATACAACCATCTGCAAGTTTGGTTTCACTTACTGCACTTGTGCTCTGGTTGAATTTCCCACAAGCCGGGTTGCCATACCCAGCCTGCCAGCTGGCATTTTCCCTGTCACCCCAATCTCATGGTCATTCACGACTTTGCCGCCCGGCTCATTTGATCTGTCAACAAAGGTCAGGGTCACCCAGAATCAGTTGCCTATTCAGCCTTTGTTTGCTGTCACTGGACATTCAGCTCAAGGCAAGACCCTGCCGAATGTAATTGTAGACTTACATGAGGGGGGGTTTGGTGCATATGTTGCTGCATCACGTGCTCGAACTAGAGAAGGTCTGTGCATTATTCAGCCTGTTATGATTGACAACTTGAACAGGCCACTGACTTATGATCTATTGCAGGAAATGAAGCGACTGGCTGATTTAGAACACAACACCTACATTCGACATGGTTTCTCGAAGGGTGCTTTGCTGAAAGTTTCGGATCCTGAGTCAGAGCATGAGTTTCCTCACAAGAAACTGCAAGCTAAGTTTCTGCATGGCCCAGATGGTCCTACACAGCTCAAGCGTCACAGTGTCAGTGAGTTGTCAGGAAGCAGAGCCAAGTCTGCCAAAGTGAGTAAGATTGATGGGCATGTGACTTCCAGAGCATCGGCAGCACCTGTGACCAATACTCCCAGCATGTATGAAGTGGGCGCACCCTCCAATGAAGTCACAGTGGGATGCACCTGGTCAGAAACAGATTGGTCATGCGCTTATGACACTGTCTTCATGGTATTGTTCTACATCTATCGCTCCTCTGACATTCAGTGGCGAAGGATTTGGATATCTCTTTGCTCTCTTAACGCAGACTTGGCCAGCCAATTTGATCATATTGATGTTTCCACTGATCGACTCTCATCTACGCAACATGTCAATGATGGATGTGATTACTTGTGTAGATGTTTGTGGGTCTTGAGCCCTGCTCACTTTCAAAAGAACAGACAGGTTGGAGCCTCAGCTTCTCACATACTGGAACTTATGACAGGTGATACTGGATGCTGACCCGATGTAAAGATTCAGTGTATCACATCCTGTCTGCTGCCCAACCCAACAACCATGATCACTGCCAGTCAGGCATTGCCTACCATTTGTGACCACAATGCATGGGAGGCTCTTATCAGAGACTCTCTGGTGGGTAACCCGAAGGCCTCATCGGTGTCTACCCAGGCTTGGGTGAACTTTTTCTCCAAGGGCAAAAGATGGTATCCAGTAACTGTCACCTTCTCCCTCCTTGTCAAGAGTGTGGAGAAGCCACTGAAGTTCAGGTATTCTTCGATGATCCTCTGCCATTGATCACATTCGAGGTCGTCATCGACTCACTGCCATCCATCTTGGGGTCTCCGACTTTGGCTCTCCCTACCATTTTGGGTCAGGCAGAATACTGTCTCCGTGGAATCATATATGAAGGAGCATTTCATTTCTCTGCTTGCATGCTTGATCCCAAAGGGGTAGTCTGGCAATATGACGATTGAGTCAATGATGGACATCCTTCTTTTGATCTTGCAGCGACTGACCATCAGAGATGTTCCCCTACATTTGACTACAAAACGTTGAAGACGTTGCAAGGCTGTGCGGCTCACCTCCTTATTTACATGTTATGCTAATGCTGGGCTGACTTATGTGAGTTTGATCTGCACTGCATGGTGATCAAGCCCCTGACCTTTGTAAATGTGTTAACAGTGTTCGATGGATTTTGAATCTAGCTTGCCACTGAAACAATCCATTTCCTTTCCCTCACAAACATAGGAGTGGCATTCTTGTTCCCTCTTTCCAATTCAGCCAACAGATCCACGTTCTTCCAACTCCTTGAGTTATACCACGACTATCATGTACAGTTGAACACCGTCTTTCGCTACTCAGTGGACACCTCAATAGGTTGCATGAGTCTGATATGTCATATGTCATAATTGGGAATTTTAATCAAGATTGTCCCCATCTCTTTTGCAATGATAGACATCGCCTGTCCAAAACTCATGGGAATTACGGTCGACAGTGGCCTGGGCAATCATATTTGCCATTTATGCATGAGGCTTGTCTCACTTGTACCCTCCATCCTTATATCCAGCAATCCACGTGAATGCCGTGAGTAGAATCCAATTTTCCCTCCACCATATATCTACAAAACCCAGAACATAATGTCCATAGCACTGATGGAACTGTTGGATATGTTTGAAGGAGAGGGCACCATCATCTTTGGTAGGTCGTTTTTGCTGTGGAATCGAATGCACACACTCAAACAATTGCAGTTGAACGAGTCGAACGTAGACCACCAAATTTTCATGTTGTTGCATGCAGCACTATCAAGGAGTGTGCTACATGGCCTGGGAGGCTGGACCCCATACTCAGTCTGTTGGTCATCACAGAACATGTGCGATTCGACGTGAATCTTTTTAGAAGTACACACAGTTGCATCTTCATGTTGGCAGGGACTGACAGAATCAGGTACTGTGCAATCTATTGCTCACGACAGGTCTGTGCACACTGTTTACATGCAAAGTGAGGGTCTGGTGGAGATTCTGGCGGAAGAGGCCAGACAACTTTCTTGTTGTGAATGCGGCCGTTCGATGGAGAGTGTTAAAGACTGTGGCACGCCAGTGTATACAATCTCTCAGAGGGGTGAGTATGACTAACTCAGAAGGGCTTTGGCCTCAGCTTGTATGCTGTGCCCCTCACCTGAGTACAGTGCCCTTAATGTCAGATAAAGTCCAATAAGGTCCTAACAAAGTCTGGAGGACTTCGGAGGCAGACAACTCTGGTGGAGCGTCCAAAGGACTTCCGGATGAGCGTGGGAACCGTCCGGATGAGTGCGGGAAACTTCCGGATGAGTATCGGAAACTCGGATGGAGTTCCGTCTACTTGATAGAAACTGGAATAACCGCACGTATCAATCCTTAGTAAAGACATAGGGTGGATATACTGCAAAAGACACAGTCCGAGGCAGGAATAGTGGTCCGGAGTTCCAGATAGGAGTTCCGGAACGGATGCGGACAGATATAGGCTACCCTTAGGTAGAGATGGAGTTGGATAAGGATTGGAAGGAGTGTGAGTATCGGAAAGATAAGACTTTGACCTATGGATACAATCCATTAGGCCTAAGGTAGGATCCGGAAATGGACAAAGTCTGGAAACGCGGAAGAGTGGAGCTCTGGCCTAGGGAATCAATCCCTAGGCCCAAAGGATAGAGAAGGGGTCCTTACAACACTAATGTGCGAGGACAAGAATGCTGCAAGACTGTAATATTCAAACTGAGGATCTATCAAGATGTACAAGAGTTTATATACTGTAGGTAGCTAACGGAATAATCAGAGGCAGTGTCCGAGGCTATGTACATTAGTGCAGTCAAGGATAACGGATCAGTAAGCATAACGGATAAGTAAACAACCGAGTACTGGTAATAGACAAATAGCGAAGATATCGGGTAAGTATAGAACCGGTTATCCGAAAGGTAGAGAATACCGAATAAAGGAATAGGCTGTGTTAACGTTATATGGACAGGTAATGAATAAGAAAGCTTATCGTATTGGATCCGGATCAGATAGGCATATTGGATCGGACAGATGAGCAGTAGTTGGACAAGCACGATAGTGGATGAGACTGGATATGGTTATGAATGAAGTCTAGAGGTCTAATCTAAGGATTAGTCCATACATCCAACTATAGGATAGGTCTGGAATCTGGGATATGACAGAGAGAGATGATGTGTAAGGAGCAACGTCAAGTGTTGGGACCAGGTGGATCAAAGTCACAGGATCTTTCATTCTGAGGATGTAGTGACTTACATATATCAACGAGATTGACCTGTATTCATGCATGGGTGAATGACATACACATCGAAATAAGGACTACATTGGTGAAGCATAAAATTGGGAACTACAATGCACAATACGAGACCAATGCCCGCTTGACTTCACTCATGGTGTTGTTGCCCTGGGCAGGCATGAGTAGTACAAGAGGCTAGGTCTGAATTCAATAAGAGCAGCTAGCTGGAGAGGTGCTGAACTCACCTGTTGATAAGGAAGTTGGTGCGGACGATGTCGTCATGTGTCATATCAATGAGTCCATCATGTCCTTCTTTCATCACCAAGACACTGCCTTTAATGACATCCGTACAGCCATTCAGCCTTGCCATCTTCCTCACCAATCGGTTCCTTGGCATGGCAGGAGCTGATCATTCGAAGAAGACTGTGTAACGTCCATCTAATGCACCAGGTGTGTGTAGGACACAATCAAAGGTGCGGCGAAGCTGTCTGCATGCTGTTGTATATACACCGAGACCATACTGCTTCACCCAATAGTTGACATCCAAATGGTCAAGAGTGGGCCAACCCTGTACACCATCTTGCACAGGGACCAGGACGACAAAAGGTTTGGTACTTGTTGCGCCACAAAAGATACCTTGAAACACATGAAGGAACATCTAGGTGTGGAGACAAGATTTTAATGATCGGGATGCAATGGTGCACAGGGAACGACTCACAGGCTGATGGCATGCTATTTGCGTGGAGATGTGTTTGACGTCTGAATCTACTGGGAAGGGTTAGTTCTACGTAATGGCATAGAAGTGACTGCGGGTCAGACAAATGTACCTGTTTGTGATCTGGCACACTTGTAGTTCCCAGCCATGACTTTGACATTGCATGGGCATGCTGAGTTCAGGCAATAGGAGTTTAAATGCCATTCGACATCCACGTCCTCCACAACAGTTTTGATAGAAGAATGTGGTGTCCAATCGAAGGCAAGAAAGTGAGGACTTGAGTCTACGTGGTGCCAGAGTGTGGGACACAGGTTGCCACACAGTTGGCCAAGAAAATGAATGTCTTGCTGAATTTGGAAACTATGCATGGAATTGCCTGCACACCCAATCTGTGTGGTCCATAGTCCCGGATGTCCTGTGTGCATGACAACAGAGATACTGTCTTGGCTCCACCATGCATAAAAGCATCCGAGTCCTCGTCCATTCATAAAGACCATGTCTGCTGTGGAAGGAGCACTGATGATGATGTGTAAAAGATGCATGCCAGGCTTAGGTGTTGACAATGTTATGAGGCCCTCTACCTTGGTATACTGATGACATTCGGCAATGGAATACTGCAAGGTTGGATGGCGATTCTCACATAAGAGGACAAATCCAAGGGATTCCATGAGGAATGTGTGCATGAGCGCAAAGCTGTCTTGCCCACAGACGAGATTGAGGTCTCAGCATAGATGCCCAATGTCCCCTGTAAACATGGCACATGCACAAGAGCCGGTCATTAGGCAGTTAGTTGTTTCGCAGACAGCGAGGAAAGACGTGGCGTGACCGAGTGTCCATGGCTGAATAATGCAAAGCAACCATCTATGACTGACCCCATTGACAAACTGACGCATGGTACGACACATTCGCCCTACAGTAAGTAGATCTGGGAGTGCGAGCGACTGCAGAATCAATGTCCATATATCCTTGTCAACGGCGAGGGCTAGGTGGCTTCATCAGACACAGGGACTTGTCCTGGACCAGCACACATACTTTTGGTCTTTGGCTTGCCTGCTTAGATTGCAGGGGAGATAGGACTGATGGTATCCATCAATATCAGCCTGTCTTGATGGACTTGGTAGAAACTTAGAGGACTCTGGTTGGCTGTCCGCTCGATAAATGAAAAGGTGGGCCGATACGAGCCCGACAACAAGATCGGGTAGACTGAAGAGGTCAAAAGGCATGTGCCATATTACATGTCAGTGACGACCGTTGGTCCATTGTGATGTCCCCATTCCTATAGGGATGAGGGAGTGATTCAGGCGTCCTATGTTTCAAAAATCAGGTCTCAGTTGCTATCGACTGACATTGGGAGGATAAACTTACCTGGGTGGCCGATGATGTGCCAATGATTGTTAAGTCTGGAGTATGAAAGGGTAATTTCAAATTCCATTAATCACATGGAGTCTACAAGAGTGTCAACATGACTAATCAAGTCATTTGATTGATCAGGGAGTAGTTAATTGATTGTGGCGTCAACACACCTACCTATCTTCAGTTTCTAACAATCTCAAACAATACGTTCATGGCTGATCGATGGCTAAACGACAGTGTGACACATCAAGGCGCGAATGAGACTGACATGGACAAGGCATCTTTGACATCGCCGGTCACCAGGCGTGATCACTTGCAAAAAAAAAATCTTGTGGACCAAAGAAAAAGTGTCTGTGAGACTGGGCAGAAAAATGATGTGTGCCAGGTGAATGACCGACAGGGACAACCCAATCACAGCTTCTCGGTCAAGTGAGCAGGGAAATGCTAAGTGTTGAGCACATAATTACTGTATGTCAGCCCAAAAAAATAAATTGAAGCTGGAACTTTGAATAAAGGAAGAGAATGTGAGCCAATGTACGCCTGGAGACAATCTAACTTATCCATCCCCCTTCTGTGTACAAACCAAATCCAACCATGTCTGAAGCCAACAAATCAGTTGACAGCAACCTGTTCAAGGCTCTGGCAGCCACGACAAGAGTGCCAAATGCAGCGAGCACTGCACACTTGAGCGCTATAGCGGGTACTAATAACCCATGTTTCTGGGACCCAAAGATCTGCAGTGAACAATGGTATGACACCAAAGGGGAGCCGTTCAGCTTGATCTTTCCTGCCTTGATCAAACCCACGGAAAAGCACTCACACATCGATCCATACTTCTCGCTTCTGACCTTGAAGCAGGTACGAGTTTCCTTGTAGAATCCATGCTCTTGCTAACTTGGACTCCAGCTGGAACTGAGGGATGTGCGCACTGTCAAGGTGCAGTTCCAGCTCCAGACTTTAGATGACAGTTACCCTTCAGAAGCTGTGGTGTGCAGCAAGAAGGCCGCAAACACTTTGATGTTGCTCATCAGCAAATGTGAGAGCATCAGGGGCAAGGGTAGGCATCTCACTTATGCTGGTGGCTACATAGCCTGATGGTTATCAGCAGATAAATGTGAGGTGATTCAATTTCTCCATAATGCAGGAACCTCCAGTGCGGATCCCTTGCACTTTGTGGTTCACAGCAACCCTCTGTTTCCAGAGGCTGGTGAGGTGAAATGGGAGGTTGTGCCCGAGTTCAGCCTGGAGGACTTTGAAAGTAAGTGCAAATCAGAGACGAATGGAATTGTGCTCATAGACAAATTTTTAGACACAGACTTGACATTCATAGGCGGTAAGACTTTGCCTTCATGGATACCCAAATGACTGACAACGTTTGTTGGAGAAGATGTGTTGAAACAGAAGTTTGCTCCCAAGAAAATCTCTGACCCTTGCATCCCAGAAGCAGCAGAACGCGGTCAGTGTTATCATGCAAGTGCCAGGATCGAAGCTGACATACCTCCAGGAGTCGAGGATTGGAAGATGAAGCACTTGCCAGACCCACAGGGACATTACAACACGGTAATAGATCTCTTTGACCTCGAGGAAATTCCAGTAGTGGTCCCCAATATCCGCAATGCCGATGGTGTACTGATTCACCTTGCAGAATACAGCAAGAAACTGACGGCTGGCCTGCCAGTCACAGTCAAAGTCATCATGCAGCTGTGAGTACATATTTACTTGGGAGAAATCAAGCGCTCACCATGTTACAGGTGGACCTTCGCACCAGACGGGAAAAGGCCGACAAGAAGTAGGATCTATCAGACCACTCTGAAGTCCCTGAAGCTCCTTCTGTTGGCAAATGGGGGAGAATCCATCAGCACGAAGACTACTGCACAGATCAGCAAAGGAAAAGGGAAACGCAAGGCTGACAGTTAGGCGGGTCAAGGCTCACCATCCAAAAAGGGCCAGAAGAGTGGTGGGGAGACAGTAGGATAAGAGTTTTCAGGTTAGATGACATTCCAAATTTGGTGTGTACTGAAACAATTGTGGTAAATTTTGTGTATATCTTGGTTTGTGAAAAAAATGTGCATGCACCTATTAACGTGTGAAGAGAATTGACATCAATGGTTTGGTTGATGAAGAAACTAAAGGATTCTGCCTTGGAACATGTGGGTTTTACAGAATGGCAGCAAGCCAAAACCAGAGTGCAGCAGGGTGTGAGCTGGTTTGTACTGCTGGCTGACTAATATTCCTGTACTTGGGACTATGACTGTGTATGTTGCACATGATCTGGTAAATCAGTGGGTGAAATATGATATTAGGCTTGTATTGTTAAATCTGACATCTCTGTAGACGTTCCTTATGGACAGCGAGAACTGCTGTCATACGGACACTTTCACCACATGATCATTGTCAGATCATTCACAGAGGTTTTCGAGTCATAGAGGACCCCAAAGTGCGGTTGAAACCTTTATGACTTATGTCGCTTTCAGCCTATTGATGCAAGGCGGAGATCTTATGTGGACATTCTTGCTGACCGGTACTCTTCAATCAAAGGTCGGGAAGTGAGTCCACTCACCTGTGTGGGACAAAAACAGAATCAGTAAGTGAGGTTCATTCAAAGGCGTTTGATGCGGAATAACAATATTCTCAACCATCATCTTCCAAAACTCATTGTCTGTAGGCTTGACCACCCAGTCATGGGGACCTCACAGAACGTCCAATGTCTTGCTGCCATGTGAGTCTGCTTTCCAAGACAGAGTTTGGAGAAATGGAACGTGCCATGTGCCGGGCACCGGCTTGACAAATATTTTTCAGTTGACCTTGGCGTGAGCCTTGTTCTTTCCTCACCATTCGTTCTACACTTAACCACTGTCACAACTAGCCCGAGATGATCACACAATCAGTACGAGAGCTCATTGATATGTTCAAAGGAGAAGGGGTGTTCATCTTTGGTAAGGACTGTCTGTAACTTGGTGGAGTCAAACTCATGGACTCTAGTGGAACGCCATGGACATGAAAAGCCCAGGTTCCATGTTGAAAAGGTGGCGACCATTAATGACATTGGAAGGCACTTTCCGATGAGGGATGACGCTAGTGTCCTGATTGCCCCTGATCTGCTGTTCGAGATGCCTGACATGCTGGGAGGTACATTTGGTGTCTTCTCATCTCAGCAACCAATCTTGAACATGAGCAGACATGGCACAAAGGTTGGCAAACAACATCACTGTGGTCATCATCTATGCCTACATGGATGAACTCGCAAACCACCTTGTGTCAGAGGCCAGCAAACATGAGAACGCACCATATGTGTCAAACCATGGCCACCTCATGGATCTCGTAACAAGGTATGGGGGTGGATCATTGGGTACAGATAACGAAGCTTGATTCTGCAGAGGGAATGACCAAAGAAAGAACTATGTGGTGAGGTAAGTACGACAGGGTGGTGTGTGACAGATGTCATATCTATTATATTCAGTTGCTCGACTATGATTGTAGTAATGTCTTCGTGCTTGGAAGCTATCTCCTTACTAGTCCAAATATCATGTACCAAAAATGCACTTACACTGCAGAGATTGTGCAAGTCCAAAACTACTTGTGAGCACTGGTAGCAGAGAGTCACGTGCAGGAACAGGCTTTTATCACACAGATGCCCCTAAAACTCCTTCGACAACACCATGTCAGAGCCCAGCGTCACTGAATTGCTGCAAACTTTGAAGAAAGACTGTGCCATTATATTCAGTAGGTATTTGTACACTTGACAATAAAACAAAATGTTCACCAATACATAACAGTCGAGCATCAGTCTCTAGGAGACATTCATGTCTGCATCGTATCTAACGAGCCAATGAACGCTGAATTTGAAGCCAGCAGTGATCAGATGATATACACTGGATCACCCTCAATCATAGCAACGAATACCTTGTACAATGAGCCTTCAGAATTTGACCGTGCATGTATTATTTGCAGCATGGACATCCAAAAGCTGAAATTGGACCAGGTACTGCCAGACGTATCATGACCGATCCTGAGACCTTTGTTGTATACACAGAATCACTTGGATTGGCCAAGTACTTAGTAAAGGCGGTGTAAGGAACATCGCGTCTACCTATTGATATTGAGGTCCTACAGGCTCAAATCACCACGTCCAGTGCGCTCGCACGCCTCGCGCCTATCTCCACATACCCGTCCGCCCCTTGTCCTTGCTGATTTACTGGTAAGTTATCTCAATTGCTACAAAAGCGTCCACTTCGGACCCGAGCGCGCGCCTTACATATAGTTACATACATACTAATTACTCGGGACCGCGCGCTATTCGGCTCGGTACCGCGCGCCTTCGCGCTTATAGATACAGTATATAGAGACCTTACTGGACTTTAGTTCACACACTTCGTGCATTCCCCACTCCTTAGCCATAGTTAGATTCTAAAAGTACCCAATATACGATTGGATTATCGTGTATCTGCGCTCACGACGACTCGCGCATATAGACCATAACGCGCACCGCGCCTTTCGCGTTCCCCGCGCCTTAGAGCACCTTCCCTCGTTGCAAGAGAGTCCCTTGCCCATATTCCGAGGTTCTCCCTCTCAGTAGCTGTCCTATGGGTCGAGTATATACCTCACGCCCGGGTCTTACTGCAGAGTTTCCCCATTATCGCTAACCGCCTTTTCATCCCTGTAGTCGAGCCTCACCCTTCAGCGGCTACAATGATTAAGAAAATGGAAGGATTAACAACATCACAATACACCCAATGAATAACAAAGAAAAGATCTAAAAAAAACAACTGGCATGTACTTGTACAACTAAAGTGTCGGTGAAATCAAGGATAAAGCTTTATATGCCTACTCAGTCTTGTTGCCAGAGACAGAGGATCAGAACCAAGAAATTAAACGAGTGATCTGACCTAATTTCACTGAGCGACATACCATGAGAGACCATGGTTGCGTCATGATAGGGATCTTGCCCGAGGTGTCAAAATGAACGCATCAGACAGAGTCTCGTCAGGTGAGCCTTGGTAGGCCGAGATGTTGGAAATTGGATGGATCAGACTTACCCAGTCAGGGGGTATTCCTAATAACAAATGAGAGAGGATACAAGTCAGACAGCGGCGTGATTGATCGAAAGTGTGACAAGAGTCCATCAACACCTGTGATTGTTTCAATTGTGTTCACTCAGTCTGTGAGTTGTGGGTGGTTGTCTGGAGGGTAGAACCGGGTTTGATGAGGGATGATTCTGCGAAGTGAAATGACGCAAAGAAGAGAAACTGATGGATAAAAGTAGGAAAACCCAGTCTTGCCAACTGGAAAATTGTTCTGACTACCACCTGCGAAATGACAAATGCTAAAACAGCTTGTGAGTACTTTCAACACCCTCGTACTCAACTGATGTGCATGATGCCACAGTGTTGCGAACCAGGGCTATGGTGCAAATCATGTGTCAATACTTGGATCACCTACCTGATTTGCTTTTGTGCATGCACGCGAGCAATGAGTTGAATGACGTCGCAAGCACTGTAGATACTGAGAATTTCTAAGTCTTCATCACATCTCCGAGAAATATCATCGGAAAGAGGGCCAAGATCAGATATTTGCGAAGTTTCTGCGATTTGCAGTACTGTTGCTCGGTTCATCATATCAAGACCCCCTGTGTCCAAACTGTCTGCAACCCATAAGCCACAGCCCAACAATGTGTTAATCCACTCCTCAATGTCATGCGAACTTTCCTCATCTTCTTCGTTGTCCTCTGGAGCACATTGTCTGCGGGACAGTCCATCTGGTCCTTGATGCTTTGATCCAGGTACATGTTTGAGGGTAAAGTCAAAGAGCAGAATGCGATCCAACAGTTCATGGCAGCATTCGGCTGAATATCTGGATTGTTAAGCATACCCTTAATACATATATTTAGCATCTACTTCAATGGTGAGCTTCTTTATGCCTATGAGCCAGACTTTGATGGCTTTGAGAGCACGAAAGAATCCGTATAGCTCGATTTTGGCCTGAGAGTACTTTGACTCGTGCTTGTTCCATGTGATAGAGCCAAATCATGCTGGGCGATGGTTGCCTTTGTTGTCAAGTTGAAGCAAAATCCAGCTGCACTGTCATATCGCGGATTCCAGACCTATCCTATAGTTGGATTTATGGACTAATCCTTAGATTAGACCTCTAGACTTCATTCATAACCATATCCAGTCTCATCCACTATTGTGCTTGTCCAATTACCGCTCATCTGTCCGATCCAATATGCCTATCCGATCCGGATCCGATACGATAAGCTTTCTTATTCATTACCTGTCCATATAACATTAACACAGCCTATTCCTTTATCCAATATGCCTATCTGCTCCAGATCCAATATGATAAGCTTTCTATTCATTACCTGTCCATATAACGTTAACACAGCCTATTCCTTTATTCGGTATTCTCTACCTTTTGGATAACCGGTTCTATACTTACCCGATATCTTCGCTATTTGTCTATTACCGGTACTCGGTTGTTTACTTATCCGTTATGCTTACTGATCCGTTATCCTTGACTGCACTAATGTACATAGCCTCGGACACTGCCTCTGATTATTACATTAGCTACCTACAGTATATCAACTCTTGTACATCTCAATAGATCCTCAGTTCAAATATAATACAGTCTTGCAGCATTCTTGTCCTTGCACATTAGTGTTGTAAGGACCCCTTCTCTATCCTTTGGGCCTAGGGATTGATTCCCTAGGCCAGAGCTCTGCACTTCCGTGTTTCTGGACTTCGTCCATTTCCAGATCCTACCTTAGGCCTAATGGATTGTATCCTTAGGTCAAGGTCTTGTCTTTTTGATACTCGCACTCCTTCCGATCCTTATCCAACCCTGTCTCTACCCAAGGGTAGTCTATATCCATCCGCGTCCACTCCAGAACCCCTATCCAGAACTCTGGACCACTATTCCTGCCTCAGACTGTGTTCATTGCAGTATTTCCACCCTATGTCTTTACTAAGGATTGATACGCGCACTTATTCTACTTCCTATCAGGTAGACAGAACTCCATCCGAGTTTCCGATACTCATCCGGAAGTTTCCTGCACTCATCCGGACGGTTCCTGTGCTCATCCGGAAGTCCTTTGGACACTCCACCAGAGTTGTCTGCCTCCGAAGTCCTACAGACTTCATTAGGATCTTATTGGACTTTATCCAAAATTAAGGGCACCATACTCAGGTGAGGGGCACAGCGTACGAGCTGAGGCCAAAGCCCTTCTGAGTCAGTCATACTCACCCCTCCGAGAGATTGTATGTACCTGCGTGCCATGGTCTTTAACACGCATGTGAGATAAGATGAGTCGATGGCAAGGATCACCTTGTTGGTTGAATTCTAGTTGATGGGGCATATGGCAGGAGACTTGGTTACTGCAGTTTTGAGGGTGTTCATGGTGTCCTGTGCTGAATTAGTCCAATGGAAGGGAGTATTGTTGCGTGTGAGATCAGTGAGTGGACGTGAAAGGGCTGCATAATCCTTGATCCAATTTCAGACAGTTCCCATTCCCATAGTACCTAAGAAGGCGCAAACGTCTGTCTTGGATTTGCAGGTAGGCCAGCTAAGAATCTTTGAGACTTTGGTCTGATCTGGAATACAGCCTTCATAGGTACATCATTGCCCCACAACTGTGACTTCTGGGATGCAGAGGAAGAGTTTAGTGGCTGAGACAGTAGCTCCCGCAAGTTTGAGACGGTGGAGAACGCAGTTGTTATCAAGGCAGTGTTCCCAGACGAATCATCGGATCCCGGTATTTTGAGGAATAGTCTCATAGCTGCCGTTTCCGAGTTCATAGTGGGTATGGGGGCCAAGTACATTGACATTGTCCTGAAAATTTGGTGTGCACTCTATCTCATCCTGCAAAATGAAAGCTATGTCATTCTGGAAGACAGCCAGTGAGTCTGTCCATCCCTGAGGTAGGACCATGAGGCAGAAGGTTCCCAAGGGCGTCTGGAATGTCGTAAGGTCGCGAGAGTCTTCTGCTAATGCACGATGATCAAACCCGACAAATAAATCCATCATAGAGTAGATCACTCATCCAGCTGATTGTTCCGCGAAGAGTTCAACATAAGGCATTGAGGCAGCATCTTTGATGGTGACGGAGTTAAGGGGCTGAAGGTCATGAACCATATGCAATGAACTGTTTTTCTTGGTAACACAGAACCATTTAAACTGATATGAGCTATTGGAGGCTTCATAGACTCCGGAGGCAATTTTGGATTTGATGAGGTTGACGACTTCATTGTGGATACCAGGGGAAATGGGCGGCTGACGGTGAACCCACGGTGTATGTTCTATGGTTGGAATAATGACTGGTGGAAAATACTTGTCTTTAAAACGCCCTTTCTCTGTTTCATTCCATGCAAGGGCCAACTCATTGTTCATCAAGACATGTGCGGCGAGCTTCTGCTCTTCAGGCCAGAGGAATGTGTTTTTGAAGATTCCTAGGTTGTCCATTTGTTCTTGAGTCAGCCGATTCCCTGGTACGAAGTCGGGTGGGTTGGGTAAGAGGGTAGGAAGAGTGAGAAGGGGGTCTTCAGGGATTTGGCAAATGATTTGTGCGTGAGCTGGCATCATGGTAGCTACTGGTTTGACCTTGTTTGTGACTTTCTTGTAGGCAAATATGTGGCAGCTACTGTCATACTCGAAGGATTGGTGAAGCAGAAATTCAGAGAGAGAGGAAGGGTTGATTCTGTGAGCTGGACGTGGGGAGTGGTGTAATGGTGTGAGTTTTGATGATTTCGGAGGAATGAGAGGGCCAATGATGGTTGGCTCATTAGCAACACAAAGGGCAGCACTGGTGATGGTGAAGGATGCAGGGTAAGGCCATGGTCGAGGAAAGGTTTTGCATGTATGGCTGTTGTTGGAGTCTAAGGGGTTGTGGATGGTGATGAGTACTGAGTTAGCTGTCTCTGCTTTTGAGAGTTTGACGAGTCGTTGCCATGGCTGCCCAAGTAGGAGCCTGTAAGGCACATCTGGTACTATGTATGCATGTGCCCATGTCTTGATCCCTGCTACTTCAATTTCCAGCATCTCTAGGCACCCTTTCATGTCTTGTGAACCTCCATTTGCCGTTTGCATGCGCATTCAAATACGTTCATTCAAGGGTGCATTGGTCTTCCTCCATGCATCTTCACAGATTACGACTATTTTGGACCCCTCATCAAGCAAACCCATCTCAGAATGCACCCCATTTATTGTTACACGCAGTTCGCGTAATGGCGTGGTGTGCTCTACTTGGAGAGGTGCGTCATGGCTTGCAGTGGCACTTGCAGATACAGCTGATGATGGGGTTGGTTTTCTCTGCATGTGACAATGCTCTACCACTTCCCATCTAAGGTCTGGGCTGATGGCTAGTAAGTCTGAAACAGTGAGGTTAGGTACCATCATGTTTAGAATGCTCTGGTAGACATGTTGAGTAGCATCAGGGGATGCAGCTTTGGACTCATAGGTGTATGCTGTAGTTTTTGGGGGTTGCAGAGCATCGGTGACTTGGGGAAGTGGCTGGGAACAATTGGGTGGATTAGTGATCAGGGCCTGGCTTGGCATCGCTGACTCCTTCTTATCATTAGAGGGGGAGGCTGAGGTGGTCTTTGTCTTAGAGTGGGTGATTGCTAGGACGTCCTTGGCGTCGTCTTCCTCACAGTCTTCTACAGTAACAACTACTGTGTGATTCTCCGCAACTGGCTTGCACTGGAGGAAGTACGTCTCTGATATGAATGCCGAGGATGTGACTGAAGGGGTGTTAGTGTTGTATCTAGAGTTGTCTTGTTGGGGTGTCAGATTTGTGCCTGTTGCTGGGGTGGTAGAGACTTTGGGGTTTGCAGAGAGTCATTCATCCACTGCTTGCTGAATAGTGCCATTATTGTTACGCTAGATGTGAGAGCAGTCGGGGAACAGGAAATAGTTATTTTCCCGAATTACTTGGCCAGCGCAAAGGTATTCAGTGGCAGTAGGGCAATTGCAGATTAGGTGTGGGGATCTGCAGAAGAAGCAAGTCAGGTCGCCCTGAGGGGTATAGGAACACTGGCCAGTAGGTCCTTGTTGGTGTGCTCGTGGGGGAGTCCAGGCTTGTGCTGCGGCTGGAGCTAAACAAACCAGGCATGTAGCAACCTGAATAAGCGACATCTCCAATATCTAGACTGTGCATTTTCCAAGCAAGTTCTTCTACTTCATCTATGGTGGACTCGACAGGCTGCTGAGGTGTAAATGATATGCATTTGGTTTGAACTTCTCATTTGGTGTCCTTCTTTTCATCTTCATTGTCTGAGTCCCATAGTTGCTGGCCAGCAAGTTTGGCTTTAGCGGGAGTAGGGTTGGTGGGGCAAGAGTCCCGTATTGAGTGTAACCAACTAGCGATAGGATCATTTAGATCTGCATCAAACACGTTGTCCAAAAATATGAAGCATCCAGCTTTGAGTACTTTTTCAAAGTCGGTAGCTTCGGTGTGGGAATATGTTGAATCCTGGACTTCGAGTCATCGGTTGATAGCTTGTTGTGTAGTGGTGGGAAGTCCTTGCCAGAAATATCTGTCATGTTCTTGAACAGTGATCTTGTTATTGGAGACAAGCCAGTGTGCGATCGGGCGAAACTGCCTATAGTACTGTAGTAGTTCAGTTTCTGTAGAAATGTCACTGTCAGCGCTGCTGAGAATGGCTTGTTCAAGATCTCTGATGGTATAGCAAAGCCCCTTTTCTGCTCCAGGGTATTGTTCAAGGATACTTGCTTTCAACGTCATAAACTTCTTGCTCTCATAACCAGCAAGAGTCACCCAGAAGCGTTTTGTAGCTTGATCCACATATCTGATGAGTAGCTTGCATTTATCAGCATCAGTAAGTCCACATGCCTGCGCCAGATCTTCGAAAAGCTCAAAGAAATCTAAAAGATCTGATGTTTCCCTGCTAAAGTATGGGGCTCTGTTGGATGTGGGAGTGGGCATAGTGTTGATTCCTTTGGAGATGGCGGACATGGCTGGAGTTGATGGGATGCCAGGGGTAGGTAGTGCTGGAGGTGGGACTGACGGAGGATTGAGGAAAGCGACAGGTCTGAATGTGAGTGCTTGGTTGATGAGTTCGAGGCCAGGGATGGAGGTGATGGGTTTGATTTGTGGAGCAAGGCTTGACATGGTACAGATGGGCATTAAGGGGGATTTGAGATGAAGGGAGGATCATGTTTCCTTGATGCTGAGGTGGCAGCGAATTGGTGAATGGAATACTGGTTTGTGGGTCTCAATGGTTGAGACTTCTTCAAGTTTCTTTGCGGAGCGAGTGGCATGCTTTTTGGTGAGAGCAGGAATGTGGGAGCGCTTGGGTGCCAGGATAGGTGTCTGACCAGCATTTTCGAGTGCTAGTTGAGTGTTGGGGTGAATATACTTCAAAATTTTGGTATGGGGAGGTCAGGGGACCTGTCAAGGTTTGAAGGAGTCAGTAGACCACAGAGAGATCTAAAGAGTCAAAAGAAAGTTGTGCAGGGTATCAATTGATTCCCCTCGTGGTGGGCTCCAAATATGTAAGGCTCATTCTGAGTTTGTTGGGGAATGCTTGATGAAAATGGACAATATTGGTTTCAGTAGCTGCTGTTTTCAGTAACTGTGGACTGGCTTTTCAGCATTTTGCTTCGAGGGAGTATGATTCACTGATTCTACAAGAATTACATGGGGGTATACATACTATTGGGGTGTGAGTGGCATCTATGGAAGGGATCAAACATAGAAAGGAACATGAAGGGAAATGTGGTGTGGTCTTTGTAGATAATGGGAGTTTAGTGAGTAGAAAGAAAGTACTGAGTCAAAGCGAATGTTGTTACATAATCATCGAAGATGGTGCTGTGGTGAGCATCCAGCACTGAAGGCGAAGCCTTCCTTACATTTGCAATGAAGTGAAGGAGCTCCTGACCCACATGGACAGCTTCAGGATGAGAATTAGAAGTCACACAATGTGTATTGCATTGGATGCTTACCTGCTGGCAAAAGCTCAGGATTGTCCCGTGAAAACCAGTTGAAACTATCCAATAGATGATGTAGACAATCTGATGGAAAAAGTGTACTAAGATGTTTGCGCTGAAGGGTGAGGCTTGACTACAGAGGTGAAAGGGCGGTTTGAGTGAATGGGCAAACTCTGCAGTAAGATCCGGGCGTGAGGTATATACTTGACCCGTAGGACAGCTACTGAGAGGGAGAACCTCGGAATATGGGCAAGGGACTCTCTTGCAACGAGGGAGGGTGCTCTAAGGCGCGGGGAATGCGAAAGGCATGGTGTGCGTTATGGTTTATACGCGTGGGTCATCGTGAGTGCGGATACGCAATAAATCCAATCGTTTATTTGGTACTTTTAGAATCTAACTATGGCTAAGGAGTGGGGAGTGCGCGAAGTGTGTGAACTAAAAGTCCAGTAAGGTCTCTATATACTGTATCTATAAGCGTGAAGGCGCACGGTCCCGAGTAATTAGTATGTATGTAACTATATGTAAGGCGCGCGCTCAGGTCTGAAGTGGACACTTTCATAGCAATTGAGATAACTTACCAGTAAATCAGCAAGGACAAGGGGCAGATGGGTGTGTGGAGATAGGCGTGAGGCGTGCGAGCGCTGGATGTGGTGATTCAAGCATTGGAGTTTGAGCCTGTAGGACCTCAAAATCAATAGGTAGACGCGATGTTCCTTACAGTGCTCTTGTGCACTAGGTGGAGAGTTTTGGATGGAACATCCAACTGCAAAGGCGTCTTCAGCTGCCAGGATCTTGTGGGTTTTGGTTTTGGATTTTATAAGGCTGTTTGTGTTGTATGTGTAGTCATGATTGACAGTGGTGCTCTTCAATAAAGTAGATAAAGTGTATTCAACTATAGCAGTCAACATGATGGCTTAAGTGTGCCAGATTTTAAACTATAAATAGAACTGATATAATACATCCAGTGGCATGCTTATCTAATGGGTATGGATGCTCAAGTACTAATGATGACTGTTCTGCTAGGAAGTGAACAGCTCAGGATTCCAATGTTTACTGCTCAAGTGGATGGTCTTCAGACAGACACACAAGGAATAATGAGGCCTGAGGGAGGCTAAAAACGGAGTAATTTGCTACAGCAAAAAGCAATGTTCTGTGGTACAGATATATTTGATTTGAATTCCAGACATTGATGAGAATCCCATTTACTCACAGATGAGAGTCTCAGGTTGTGGCATGGTATTGTACTCTGGATGACCAAGTCAAAATCTCATGAGTGTGCTGAAGAGTTGGTGAAGTAAAAGAGTTGAAGCAAGCATGATTTGGATGTATGCTAGTTATAGGAAAGCTTCACTAAATCCTTGTATTGAGTTGTAATCTTTCTGTTAAGGTCATACTCAAATGATATTGGATCCAAAGGGCTTCAGCCTCAGCTCATACACTGTGCCCCTTTCCCGAGTATAGCCCCATACTTCAGAATACTAGACTCATTGTATCTGAAGATCCGGATGGCTATAGTAGCATATCCGAAGGTCCGGACAACTATCATATGATATCCAGATGTAGGGACAAGTATTGTGTTTCTATCCAAAGATAAGTATTAGTATCATATACTTATCCAAAGGTAGGGAAAGTATCGTATTCCTATCCAGATGTAAGGAATGGTATCGTATACTTATCCGGAGGGCGTCCAGATATTGGATGGGTGTATAAAGGCTAGTCTAGACAAGTCTAAGACTAGAAACCAACAGAGTATAGACTATCCGAAGATAGAGGTGGATGCATTAGACTATCAGATACAATCCTTAAGTCTCAGAGGGTGACAAGAGTTGATAAGACTCAAGTCCGGATAACAGAATAAGGACAATCTAAGATGATATTTGAACTGGGGTGCTATAGGACATATACAAGAGTTTATATACAATAGAACTAAGTGAAAGGCTATGCACAAAGTATTGCAATGTATAAGCAACACTTATTAGAAGTCAAACATAAGCCTGAAGTTAATCACAGGTGAACGGATCAGTAAACATAGCTGGAAGTAAGCATAACCAATATACCAGAAGGGAAGATATACTAAATGGAGGAAATAAGCAGTGTTTAACATTATATGAATGGGATATGAATGAAGAAGCTTATCATGATGGATCTGGTATGGATCTGTGGATCGGATCTGACATCCAGAACTTTGGATGAGAAGCACAAATGTATGGGATATGACACTTTCCCAATATGGCATCTTTCCCAAATGAGGAAGTGTCCCGACAACAGTGATATACATCCCTTCTTGCACTCTACTCATGCATGCTGATAGGAGAAGACTTTCTTTGCATGTGTCAAAAGTTGTGGGAAGTACATATTATTCACCTGCATGGCTTTCTTGCAAATGTACAGGGTTCTTACTACCAGTTGAAGGGCCACTTGCTCACTGCCATAGCATGAATTTGGCCTGTTGAAGTAATAGAAGGTGTCATCAAATTTCAAGTTAAACACATAAGGTAAGAATGCCTAATTCACTGAAACCCCTAACTTTCGGCAAGTACACAAATGAACCTAGCTTTTTTCTAATTCTGACAGTTCTACATAACTACTCCACATTTTGGAATGTGTCAAGTCCCACTCCAAGTTTGAAAGTTGGGTTAGAATGCTGGGTCCAAGGCCTTCAAGCTGACTAAGTTGTGCTACTATGCAGGCTAATTCCTCACAATGTGTTATGGTTCCGACTGACTCTGGCTGGTGTGAAACTGCTGGGGATGGTGGTGAGGATGGCAGTGGGAATGATGGCAGAAACAGTGGTGGGGATGGTAGCGGGAACAGTGTAGGGGATGGTGGTAGGAACAGTGGAGGGGATGGTGGTGGGAACAGTGGAAGGGATGGTGGTAAGGATGGCAAGGAAGGACATGGTTGGAGTACAAGTGGTGGTGGTAGTGGGTTGAATGGCACTGGTATGGGGCAGAATGGTACATCTTGCTGAGGAGTTTTCTGTTGAGTTACATAGAAGCGGAACTCATCAGGCTTCTCGTTGTGGAGCACAGGCTGAGCCAGGAGATCTCCTGTCATAGCAATATTCCGGCTGTACTGTTGCTGGTGACTACGGTCATCCTAATGCATACATCTTGTTGTGGGATTGAAAGCAACATCAACAAATCTGAAGCTGTTGTCACATACTATAATATATTGTCAGTGAATACTAGCATGATTTCGATCATCGGGAAAAAAATGTACCTTTGTGCATCTTTGACGACAACTATCACCATGAAGACTGTTGCAGGTAGTGCAGATGTAGGAGGTACCAGAGGAATCTAAATTCTGTTCCAAAGTATTTAAACCTAGGCGACAATTGCACCCAGCCTGCACGTAACATTACAAAGTCTCGACTCATGCCAGGACCAAACACATACAACAATACTAGAATGGCAACATTAATCAGTTCAATCCAATTATGAACGCTCTCACTCCTAGTAGTACATCGTAGTCTGATTTCATCAGTAATTGCTACCATGCTGGAACTGAGGTAGATATTGTTGAGGCAAACATACACAAAAGATAAGAAGATGGGACCTACAGCTTGTAAGACGCTTCCATCTTCATCCACCATGGAATCTGAGTCACTAGGCAGTTCACAGTGTACGAATGGAAGACAAAACATAATGCCTGATCTGAGAAAACAAAGATGAAATCATGTACCTACCGCCCATCTGTGACAAAGAGCCCCCAGAAGAGTGTGTGATGTTTTTGAAGCTCCTGTGGTGGTACTACTACTAGCTGCTTGTGGGCGCAATTAATATGATTTGACAGTAATAGATCAAGATGAGTGGACTTAACTTGCACTACAACCTGGTTACGTCTAGGTAAAGGCATCAATATATGTACTATAAGAAACAAATCTTGATAATTTACACTCTGAGCCAACTTCATTGCAAGTCCCATAGATTGATTGTTGTGTCAAATCATTGAGATATGCCCATCTGCGCTGCCTGGGGGGGCCTGTCCAGTTCCCTGACAAAACATGTGCCCTGATTTTAACTGTTTCAGAACTCTAACACTTCTTTTTTGGTTGTCATATCCCGGATTCCAGACCTATCCTATAGTTGGATATATGGACTAATCCTTAGATTAGACCCCTAGACTTCCTTCATAACCATATCCAGTCTCATCCACTATCGTGCTTGTCCAACTACCACTCATCCATCCAATCCAATATGCCTATCCAATCCGGATCTGATACGATAAGCTTTCTTATTCATTACCTGTCCATATAACATTAACACAGCCTATTCCTTTATCCAATATGCCTATCCGCTCCGGATCCGATACGATAAGCTTTCTATTCATTACCTGTCCATATAACGTTAACACAGCCTATTCCTTTATTCGGTATTCTCTACCTTTCAGATAACTGGTTCTATACTTACCCAATATCTTCGCTATTTGTCTATTACCAGTACTCGGTTGTTTACTTATCCGTTATGCTTACTGATCCGTTATCCTTGACTGCACTAATGTACATAGCCTCGGACACTGCCTCTGATTATTCCATTAGCTACCTACAGTATATAAACTCTTGTACATCTTGATAGATCCTCAGTTCGAATATAATACAGTCTTGCAGCATTCTTGTCCTCGCACATTAGTGTTGTAAGGACCCCTTCTCTATCCTTTGGGCCTAGGGATTGATTCTCTAGGCCAGAGCTCCGCTCTTCCGTGTTTCCAGACGTTGTCCATTTCTGAATCCTACCTCAAGCCTAAAGGATTGTATCCTTAGGTTGAAGTCTTGTCTTTCTGATACTTACACCCCTTCCAATCCTTATCCAACTCTGTCTCTACCTAAGGGTAGCCTATATCCATCCGTGTCCGCTCCGGAACCCCTATCCAGAACTCCGGACCACTCTTCCTGCCTCAGACTGTGTCCATTGCAGTATTTCCACCCTATGCCTTCACCAAGGATTGATATGCGCACTTATTCTACTTCCTATCAAGTAGACGGAACTCCATCCAAGTTTCCGATACTCATCCGGAAGTTTCCCGCACTCATCCGGACGGTTCCCGTGCTCATCCGGAAGTCCTTTGGACACTCCACCAGAGTTGTCTGCCTCCGAAGTCCTCCAGACTTCGTTAGGACCTTATTAGACTTTATCCGAAATTAAGGGCACTGTACTCAGGTGAGGGGCACAGTGTACGAGCTGAGGCCAACGCCCTTCTGAGTCAGTCATACTTGACCCTCCGAGAGATTGTATGCACCTGGCGTGCCACGGTCTTTAACACTAGTACAACAAATACAACCAGTCATTGAGTTAATAGAGTCCTTGTTGCAGAAACAGAAGGTAGCATGCCAGGCTGGGGGCTAACCATCCTGACAGAGTTCAAAACCTAAAGTCATGGGCTGGCAATTTTGTATCAACAACACAAACTTGAACCAAAATCCGACGTGTTGTCCTACAGTGCTACACAATCGTTGAACCAAATGCATAGAATCTATGCCTAAAACAGGGTTATAGAAATTATATTGGTCTGATCTAAATCTTGTGTATATTATATCTCTCCATATTGTAAGAACAGAGTGTTTTCCAATTCATGCCAATGCCATGTGCGCACTCCACTCAAGCCCCTTTCATGCTCCAGTTGTGCTTGAGGCATTACTCGAAACCAGGAAAGGGGCAGCAAACAAAGTGGCATGGGATAAAGGAGGCTCGGTCCAGTTGCTGTGATGTAACAAGTATTTGTACACTCCTTCATCCAGAATGCTAATCAGTCTTCACCATGGCTCAACCTCAATAAATGACAAGGTGAGTTTGATTTAAACATTAGAAAAAACTGATACAAGATTTTAGATGATTTCATAATTTCCCATGCATTCTGGGTTAGGCAAATCAACACTAAGCAGAAATTCAGGATGAAAGCAAGAACCCAGTGACCAGACCACATCCCACTCACAAAATGCCAGTAGCACCACTTGAGGCTGTATGCTCCACCAAAGGGAGTACTACTGGAGAAGATGTATCTACAAAATGGATCTCAGGATAAAACTTTCAGTAGCAGGAGTTACTACTTTGAGGAGGAATGTGAACTGCCGATGGACTTGGAGAGAGGTGATTATTTCAGTTTGCATGATGAGGTGTGAGGTGCTATCCCACATATTCAAACACTGTGTTAATGGTTTGCATTGAAGAATCCTTGGAGGCAGTGGTTATATCCAACAAGATGTCAAGCATCTCACTTATGTGGACAATTGCAATGAGGATGTTACCTTTTCGTTGTCTTACTAGGATATGAAAAGCAATAAAATCACCAATTTCAATATCCTACCACGGTCAACGGTTCAGACAATTACCAACGGTCGATAACGTGGTTGTTCATGGGGAATAGGTTTGTTGAGTTCTCTAAGCAAAACACTAGTGACTAAAGGTGGAGGGAAAATAAGATCAATAACTGGCTTGATGCAGTGCTTATGATCTTCTACTAAACTAAGTCAATAACTGGCTTGATGCAGTGCTATGACTTCTCTGAATATAATGGTGCAACAGAATATAATGACCTAAAGCTATATCCTTCTTGGATATTCCTTATCCTCAACAATGGAGATCAAACTAAGATCAGGCACTATCAAGACGACCCAATACATGACTTCGAAACCAACCCTCTGCTGCTCAGGCACTCACGATGAGTATGACGCAGACCAGAACAGAATACACCCTCTTGATGTAGTCTTAAGTGGCCAAGCTCTTAATATTGTTGACTGACTGCAAGCCTTATTTGTCTTCCCTAATTGCTGAAAATACTAATATTCTCCCCACAGAACTGTTTCTGTGTCTAAAAGAGAACCTGGAATGTACTGTGTAAGATGGCTCAGATGTGGCCTCAGATGTCTTGTATGATGTTGCAAATGATGTCAAAGGAATGGAGGAAATAACTTAATATTTCTCTCAAATAGTCACTCAGATATTCACTCACTGAGAAGCTAGGGAATTTTCCCTATGATTCCCCTACTAATTCTTAGGTGTAAAAGATGGGTATTGTTATTGCAAAGGGGAGAAAGTGAGCCCCTTATATACTACTCTACTGGTGGCTATGCTAGAAATTATTGGTATACAAGTAAAATACCTAGAATTGTTGAATAAAGTATTATGAAGCACTTTGGCAGAGGAACCCATATTTGGCATCCTTGGGTCAAGTAGCAGTGCTTCCTGTGCAGAACTAACCTAATTTGGAAGTCTCAGGTAAAGTGCTTGAAAGGCTGTGTGCCAAGACTTTACACTGTCTGAATGCTGTACTTTTGGCTGTGTGCCAAGACTTTGCACTGCCTAGTTGCTGTGCTCTAGCCACTAGCCCTAAAATAGACATTCTTAGTGCTCTTTTTGCTGAATACCTTAATTCTGAGTTTGTTCATATTTACAGACAACACATTACTCAAATGATGTTGTGTTTGTTTACAATTCTTCAAAGCAAAATTCCCTACATAGACATAACTATGTCCAGATGTAGAATTGCTAATATTTTAGATGTTGGGGTGTTACTGTAAAAGTATCTCAAAAGATGTGAAAATGTGTGAAAAAAATTATGAAAGGTGTGGGAAATTGCTGACTAATGAAAATTAAAGGGTTTTGAAGCTGTTTTCTGACCAAGATAAGTATTATTGTGAAGAGATAAGTTGTAAAGTAATGTTTATAGGCTCAGAAATTATTGAATAAAATTCTCCTTTGATTAGGAAAATTCAGGACAGTACAGTGGACTATTATTAGGAGCTTGTATAGGGTAGAAACTTAGATGAAAATATGTCTATGACCATGTACAAAGCAGAATTTGTGCATGTCATCGTTGTTCCTGATCATTATTCCATGTTTTTCTGGTGGATTTATGATACAATTTCTTGGCTTGTTTGCTTCTGTCTGCAATGCCCAGTGTCCAAAAATCAAAATCTCATGCCAGCTCATCAAACATGTCAGAGGCACAGGCAAGTATTACACAGTATTGATGATGAAAGCTTGGATTTACATACACTAATTCTTAGTCATCTCCTATATCAACATCTGCTCAAACTTCCATGTCAAGTATCTACATTAGTCCCTGCCCCACATCAGTCTCCCTGTGCATCTCTACCTCAGTTTTCAACTAAGCGTTTCTCCCCCTCTCTATCACTGCCTGTAACACTATCTTCCCAAGAAAATAATCCCACTGCAACTACATTTGCCCCAAACCTGCATCTAGTGCCTCAGCCGCCACAAGGTCCAAGGATGGTGAGGATGGCATATGACTTGCATAAAACTCATTGATATCATCTGTTCCTTGGATTACAGATGTCAAAGTATCATCACGTTGTGTTAAAGACTGTGGCACGCCGGTGCATACAATCTCTCAGAGGGGTGAGTATGACTGACTCAGAAGGGTTTTGGCCTCAGCTCGTACGCTGTGCCCCTCACCTGAGTACGGTGCCCTTAATTTTGGATAAAGTCCAATAAGATCCTAATGAAGTCCAGAGGACTCCGGAGGCAGACAACTCTGGTGGAGTGTCCAAAGGACTTCTGGATGAGCGCGGGAACTGTCCGGATGAGTGCGGGAAACTTCCGGACGAGTATTGGAAACTCGGATGGAGTTCTGTCCACTTGATAGGAAGTGGGATAAATGCACATATCAATCCTTAGTGAAGACATAGGGTGGAGATACTGCAACAGACGCAGTCCGAGGCAGGAATAGTGGTCCGGAGTTCTGGATAGGGGTTCCGGAGCAGACACGGACGGATATAGGCTACCCTTAGGTAGAGACGGAATCGGAAGGAGTGTAAGTATCGGAAAGACAAAACTTAAACCTAAGGATACAATCCTTTAGGCTTAAGATAGACTCTGGAAATGGATGAAGTCCAGAAACACAGAAGAGCAGAGCTCTGGCCTAGGGAATCAATCCCTAGGCCCAAAGGATAGAGAAGGGGTCCTTACAACACTAATGTGCGAGGACAAGAATGCTGCAAGACTGTAATATTCAAACTGAGGATCTATCAAGATGTACAAGAGTTTATATACTGTAGGTAGCTAATGGAATAATCAGAGGCAGTGTCCAAGGCTATGTACATTAGTGCAGTCAAGGATAACGGATCAGTAAGCATAACAGATAAGTAAACAACCAAGTACCAGTAATAGACAAATAGTGAAGATATCAGGTAAGTATAGAACCGGTTATCCAAAAGGTAGAGAATACCGAATAAAGGAATAGGCTGTGTTAACGTTATATGGACAGGTAATGAATAGAAAGCTTATCGTATCGGATCTGGAGCAGATAGGCATATTGGATAAAGGAATAGGCTGTGTTAATGTTATATGGTCAGGTAATGAATAAGAAAGCTTATCGTATCGGATCCAGATTGGATAGGCATATCGGATCGGACGGATGAGCAGTAGTTGGACAAGTGCAATAGTGGATAAGACTGGAAATGGTTATGGATGAGGTCTAGGAATCTAATCTAAGGATTAGTCCATAAATCCAACTATAGGATAGGTCTGGAATCCGGGATATGACACGTTGGGACAAGATGAGATCCGCAAATGGACACAAGATGCATATGTTGATGTTATGGGTTGGGCCTTAGCTTGCCTGTTCAACCTCAACCATGAGTGCAGCCTCAGAGTTTGAAGTTATTTTGTCAAGCTCAATGCTGTTCTTGACCACATTGCTCAATAGAGGAATCTATGTCACACAGCACGCTGTACCCATACTTCCTTCAACCATGAGCAAAGAGACATGTAGTCTCAGTCCTGTTGTTGAACGTCTGGCATTCTCATTTGTCTTTGCCATGGCCAAGGGCAAAATTTTTGACAACTGGTTGGTCATCAGGTGAGTCACCGTGAGTGTTATCTATCAGTGCATTTATTTGATGTTAGAACTTCTGCGAATCTTTCATATACCAACACTCAGAAAGCTGTTGATGGTCACATTGTCATAGGTTGCTCCAGAACACAGTAATCAAGCGATTGCACACTGAACTGCCCATTGACTTGATATCACAGTTGATGTCTCCTCTAGTAGCACTATCATGAAGTCATTGGTGATTACAAGCCTGACTGCCTGCATGGTGCTGGCGCTAAGCTTCACCCACCATCAATGAACTAGACTGCATACCTAGATGATCTGTGTGTTCAGTTATGAACACTCAGGACAGCATCACACACGAAAGCCTTCGCCCCAAAGCACTTCTGCTAGACATCCTGGTTCCCTATTGCACCTGGATGAGATATTCAGGTGTTATAGATCTACTGAGGTTGTTTATCAAGCACCAGTGGGCGAAGCTTCCCAACATGAAGGAGGACTCCGTCAACTCCAGCTATAAATGGATTGCCCTGCTGCCGCATTTTCTCACTTTGGTGTAAGATGTCATTATGGATCAAAGGTTTTTGCTTCTCTCAGATTTTAGAAAGCACTGTCAAATTTGTGACATGTAAGAACCACATATCACAACTGTTACAATATGCTTACCCTATATTCATTTTCTTCTATTTCTGACATCGCTATTCATTGTATTACATCACGATTGCTAATTGCCATCGCTAGATGACTAAAATCTGTACTAAGTTTCCTTTCTTGACCCATTGTTTCTTGTTATTGCACACACACCTAGTTAGGCAGATACTTTTGCTTGTCGTACCTGCCCTAAATCCCTCTATGATTTACTCTATATATATGCATGTTTGTACTAGATAGTCTCCTTACTTTAATCTTACTAGGTTTTACCTGACGCTTGACTTCCTTCATCTAAGCCCTCCAAGCTTAGTCGTCTGAACCAATTTCTAACTTTGAGCACTCCTCATTGTTAGGCTGAACCTCTTGAACCTACCTACAAGGTCGAACCTTGTCAGTAGCTGTTAGTCTTGCAAGCAGACTTCATTGTCATTGCATTACTAGACCAGACTCAACTCCGATGACTCTCTTTTGAGTCTTAGTTGTTAGAACCTATCCTAGTTCATAACAGTGATCTTGAATGAGTTTTGTGAGTTCATCAAACACATCTGCCTTGACATGAAGCTTGCAGCAATATTTTTCAGGTGAGAATAGTGCCCACTCCTCCAGCAAGTGCAGCTGAGATGCACTGAAGGGTAAGGCTCAACTACAGGGATGAAAAGATGATGTTGGGTATGGGGAAACTCTGCAGTAAGACCCGGGCGCGAGGTATATACTCGACCCATAGGACAGCTACTGAGAGGGAGAACCTCAGAATATGGGCAAGGGACTCTCTTGTAACAAGGAGGGGTGCTCTAAGGTGTGGGGAACATGAAAGGCGCGGTGCGTGTTATGTTTTACACGCGCAGGTCGTTGTGAGTGTGGATACACGATAAATCGAATTGTATACTTGGTACTTTTTAGAGTCTAACTATGGCTAAGGAGTGGGGAGTGTGCAAAGTGTATGAACTAAAAGTCCAGTAAGGTCTCTATATACTGTATCTATAAGCGTGAAGGCGCATGGTACCAAGCCAAATAGTGTGCGGTCCTGAGTAATTAGTATGTATGTAACTATATGTAAGGCACGCACTCGGGTCTGAAGTGAATCCTTTTGTAGCAATTGAGATAACTTACCAGTAAATCAGCAAGGACAAGGGGCGGACAGGTGTGTGGAGATAGGTGTGAGGTGCATGAGTGCGCTAAAGTGCGTGCTCTGGACATGGTGATTTGAGCATTGGAGTTCAAGCCTGTAGGACCTCAAAATCAACAGGTAGATGTGATGTTCCTTACATCTCCCGGGGACTTGAATTCTGAGTGTCCCCACTCAGTCTCTTATAGCGTGAGAGTCTGGAGACAGTGAATATGGCATTAAAGGGGGAGTCAGGTGACTGTGTGATTAGAAGTGTTCCTGTGGTTGCGAGAGAGAAGGCATATGTGTGATTGCGGGAGAAGATGCATTCCTGTATATAAGCACGGGAGAAGAAGTGAATGTGTATCATTGTGAGAGAGGAAGTGTGCGTGTGAGCACGAGAGAGGAAGTGAAAGCATTTGATTGCAAGATAAGAAGTGCATGTGCTATTGCATGATCGCTGATATAAGCGGAATGTGTTGTTAAAAGGGGGGTGGGCGTGTTCTCGCAATCTTATTATCTCCTCTTCTTATCATCTATCATGCCTCTCTTCAATTTATCCCAGCTTCAATCTACCCCTACCCCTGAACCTGAGGCTCAGGCGCCTGCCCATGCCAAGGGTGCGTCTACTGTGGAGGAGCCAACTGAGACCCCCACTGAGCACCTGCTCAAAGGATGGGGTGTTGTTTTGCAATCGCTCGAGGCGTGCGCGATGGCGGCGCCTGATCACAAGCCTGACCTGTTGGAAGATCAGGAGGTGTGGATGTGTGAGTGGGTCTCCGTGAAGGTAAGTGCGGTTGATCCTTTTGTCACGCGTATGCGTGGGCATGCACTTTTGTACTTATGCATCATTGTCAGAACAATCTAGAGGCGTGCGCCATGCGCATGACTGAATTAGGTGTCGAGTCATTGTATATGAGTTCTGAGTATGTGGAATTTCTGAAGAGGGGGCGCAGGGAGTATAAGGCGCTTGAGGCGATTGTGAAGGGGTGGAAGGCGAAGGCAGTTGAGGATGTGCCAGAGGCACCACCTAAGAAGCGTGCGACATGCGCTTCTAAGGCAAAGGCTACTGACACATCTGGAACTGACGCTAGCATTAAGGTGAGTTTGCATGATTTCCTTCTAGCACTTTTACTGAGAGGTGGTGCGCATTTAGCGTGCAGTTGAGCGCATGTCTTTCACCACTCCCCCTCCACCTCCTCCGCATTGCATGCTCTGCATCTCTAGAAACTTGAAGTGCAAAGGCGTGCCTGGTAGGCGGTGCACTCAATGCAATGTGTCCAAGCACACTTGCAATTTCTGTAAGCGCCTTTACTATATTTCGCGTTTTTGGTGCGCACTGATATTTGTATAGCTAGGCCTGAGAAGGGATTGCCTAAGTGTGCCACTGGGGAGACGTCTGCAAAGGAAACTATGTCCTCTGTAGTGGTCGATAATGATGGCGCCTTTGATGGATTTGACATGGAGGTGGAGGTCTTTGATGGCACGCCTGGAGAAACCTCCCCTAGCGCTAAGGGTAGCACGTCTAAGCGTGTGCTCAGTCCCACTGAGTCTGCACCCCCCTTCAAGGGCAAGTGTAAGGCCAAGGATACTGAAGAGGAGTTGGAGGATGTGGAAGAAGAATACACACGCTTGCGCGCATCTGTCCTAGGTATGTGCCAGTATGCGCACGCCCAACAGGCTGACATGTTGGCCTTGTCCAACAAACTCTTCAACATGTCCCAGGAGTGGGCTGACTTTGAGAAGCGCGCCAATGCTGTGCTTAACTGATTTTACTATATCATCCTGTAGCCTGCTCTTAGCACTTTGTTGTAACATCATTTCTTGGTAGCATGCTCAATGTATCACCATGTCCTTGTCCTTTGCTGATTTACTGGCTGCAAATTAAGATGAAAACAAATGAGTGAATTAAGGCGCAAATGAAAATAATAAGGTGCGAATGACTATACGATGATAATATGAGGGCACATGCAGGGAAATGCTCCATGCGTGCAATGGGTAACCTTATAACATTGAAGAAATTATTGCGTGCTTGATTATATGAGGACGCGCACATTAGGGAATGATAGGAAAGTATTATGGTGCAGCGCGGCGCACATGTTGCAATGGAAACTCAGTGTCTTATACACATATAGAGAGACTGATTAGGCATATTGCGGTGTAGGTATCACAACCTGGCTAGGCACTAGCTATAATAATGCAAAACCAGTATAAGTAAGTCTCAGCTCTACCTAGCTGCTATACTCGCAGAAGCAAGAGCGTTCGACCCTAAAGGGGACGCAAGGAAAGCGAAGATCCACAAGTGAGTGCTGATCAACCCTAATCAAGTGCGATGAAACGCGAAGAAAACGCGAAGGAATGCGGTGAAATGCGAAGAAACGCGAAATGCGCTGAAGGCGCGTGTGGGAAAGCGAAACGCGATAGTCGCGCGAAGCGTGGGAAAGTAGCGCGCGAAGTGCGCAAGTGTAGAGAGGGCGTATAAATGATGCTGGGATGTGAACCAAGGCAAGGAGGACGGATGCTGGACGGATAATAGACGGATATGTGATTGCCACTAGCTATAGACGGATGCTAGGGACTACAACAACGGATACATGCACTGCATGGAACTAACTGGTGATAGATGGTGACTGCCAGAAGCTAAGTTGTAAAAACAGACATGGCAACTCTAAGTCGCACATAAGCGCCTTCCCAGGGCTCGGAAGCAAATCGGGAGCGCTCTAAGTATGTAAATGATGTAAAGTAAGGGTCCATAACGAAATAATAATCGTATGATGCCAGACATAGTCAGATATAATGATAAACGGAATGCGACGCACCAAGGAACTGGCTGGACAATGGATGGATGCTCCTGCGATGATGCGCACTAAATCGCGATGAAACGCGAAGATGCGCGAGAACGCGAAGATGCGCGAGAACGCGAAGATGCGCGAGAACGCGAAGATGTGCGAGAATGCGAAGATGCGCGATGAAACGCAAAGATGCGCGAGCGCGGGAATGCATTGCGCGAGTGCGGGAAAGTGTCTTGAGTCTGGCGCGTTATTGCAGGGAAGCTGTGCATAATATGTGGAATCGCTCTACACATGATGGTGATGTTGTGCTGTGAAGCCCAGTCATCATGAGCCGTAAAATAGGCCAATACCAGCCTGTAGAGAATTGAGTCTCTACAGCGGTGAGATGGTGTATGATAGGACTATTATGGGTATCGCACGGGCGCATGTGAATGAAATAAATTGCGATGGGGTTGAAATGTGGGGATGAATATATATAGCATGCCTTCTGGATTGTCCTCTTCTGGTTCTACAGTTTCGCTTGCCTCCATTTTGTCTATGCTTTCATCATCAACACCTGTCATCTCGGTGACTGATACACACTCATCGCAGTGTGGGTAGTATGGAATAACGCTGTCCTGCATGATTTAGGAATCATGCATGGACATGACTACTAGGTATCCCCCTAAAAGACAAAGTCTGATAGCTTAGCCTTCAGGCTAGTCAACCCATGCCTTGGCTTCAAGCCTTGGTCAAACAATTCCAGTTTCCCCATATTTATTTATATTTCTGTACTGTCTTGAAGAAATGTCATTTGTGAGATGGGAATCACATAATGACCTAGTTGATAGTAGGATTTAAAAGAAGGTTAAGGTATTGCCTTGCCTTTGGCTTATTCACTTTGGCTAGAGAAAACCATAGAGAAAAGTTCAAAGCCTTACAAAAACCTATCCAAAAGTTCTTGGTTTCTTTTATTCTCATTGTATCATTAGTTCTGTGTTGTTTTCTCTAGTGTTTCCTTTATTTCTTTTTCTATTAGGATGCTTTGACCCACCAGATACTTCACAAAATTGTACCTACAGGGTATGATGTCATAATGATGTCATAAGACTCCACAGATACTCCTGCAGGTATTTGTTGGTAGAAATGATATCATGATGAAGTCATGATGATGTCATCAGTTCTAGAATGTTCCAGGGAAAGTTCTGGAAAGTTCTGCTCCACAGTGATGTCATAAATGATGTCATTACTCCACCCATGGAATAATCTGGAATATTCTGCTCCACATTCTGATGTCATAGCTCCATCTTTTTACTTACATAATATTCCCACACAAAATGTATATAAGGAGAGCCCATTCTCCCCCAAAAATAAGAAACTTAGTATTTCTCAGAAGCACATATTTTCTCAGAAAGTGAATATAGCCCCTGAAGTTTCTCACTGTACAGATAGCTGCTTGCAAAGTTAGTCCCTTTGAAGTACTGTGCAGGAATCTCCAGAGATAATTGGCCAACCAGCTTTGGGCATTGTGTACGTATATTGAGACCAGCATCTCACACATTTGTAGTTATTTGACCAACCAGTCTTTGGTCCACGTATATTGCCTAGACAGTTTATCCTAGGCAAAGTTTCATCAGTTATTTGACCAAGCAGTTTTTGGTCCACGTATATTGCCTAGACAGTTTTTCCTAGGTAAAGTTTCATCAGTTATTTGACCAACCAGTCTTTGGTCCACGTATTTGCATATTGAGACCCGCTTCTCACATGTTTCTATTTATTTGACCAACCAGTCTTTTGGTCCACGTATTCTGTCTAGTCGGATTATCCTGGACAAAGTTTATAGGTTTTATTAAAACACACAAAAGCTCCGGCTAAGTTAATCAATTGATTGGTTTAGCGAGCCTCCCAAGAACTCACACGTTATCTACCACGAAAACTAGAAAAGTCGTAGACCGTGTTAATCGAGGACTGGCAAGAAGTCTTATTCAAGTGTAATTGTGGTGTCATTACATTTTTACACGCTTTAATTTAAGACCCTCGATTATTAAGACAACGCGAAACATGGTGAATTGAAGTTTGGATATGGCACCGTCTAATTTGGCCAACATATATGATCCTCCCTTCATATGACATACTAAAACCATTGGCCCAAGATAGCACGGCTTCGTCTTCTTGCTCAACTCGTATTTGACCTTTGAATTGCATACCAGGACATAGGTGCCTGGTTGAAAGTCATGCGATTTGATGTTCGCACGAAAGCGCCTTTCAAATTTGCATATCGATGTAAAGCGCGCTGCTACAACCCTTTCTCTAATAGCTTCTAAATCCTCTGTGCGCTTCTGCAATTGATGCATGCGCCAAGCTATTAGCTCAGTAGTTGTTAGTGTGCCTCAGCGCTTGAGGGGCGTGAGGAACGTTGCTTCAGCCAAGTCGAAGGGAAAAATCGGTTCAACACCATGCATCATGAAATATGGCGATCAGCCCGTCGCCTTCTGTATGGTTACGCATTCTGCCCAAAACACTGAGTGTACCACTTGATTCCAGTGCATCTCATCTCCTTCACAGGTCTTAATGATGGCTTCTCAGATGTCACAATGCCGCCTTTTGACTATACTGCTGGCTTGAAAATTATAAGGCGAGACATGTATCAGGTGAATCCTGTATTTGCGCGTGAGCTTATCTACTGCAACCTTATATGCGGGCATGTTATCCATTATGATCTCAGTGATTGGTCCCCATCTGCACAAGAGTTCTTCGAAAATAAAGGTGCATAGTGTGCGAGTGTTCTCCTTGCGCAACATGCACCATTCTGGGTATGATGTAAGTGTGCAGCGCGCTTGTACAAGATACTTGAATCCGCCTGCTTTAGGCATCTTCATCATGTCAATGTGCGCCTTCCAGAATAATCCTCCTGGTATTGGTACTGTGGGGGGGATATGCAGTTTGTGCATTTGCTGGACTTGGCACTCGTGGCATGTCTTCGCGTACCACTTGATATCCTCTATAATGTGCAGCCACCAAAAGCGCGAGCTAATTGTATAGATTCCCTTGTGCCCTAAATCGTCATGTGCTTCTTCAAGGACTCGGTATCGCTTACTGGGGGGTAGGACAAGTTGGTGCTTGCCGTGTGCCTCTCTGCACCATAGGTTATCTTCTAAGACAGAGAAACGTGCAGCCTGTCTTATGAAGGTTTCGAATTCCTCATCCGTGAGATCCAAGGGCCTCTTGCACGTAATCAAAAAGTGCTCGATGCTTGTCAATAGCACGTCTTGCATGCACACTTGTTCTGAGCACGGGATTTCTGACTTGGGATCTTCTGCGCAGGTAGTGTTGAAATACATGCGCAATATAGGTGCGCACACAGTTTGCGAGGTGAAGCATGTGTTATGCACGTCGTGGCATATGTCTACGCATCCGCCATATATGCAATAAGTGTGATCATTCAAAAGCATGATAGAGAATGAATAAGCGCAGTCTATCCAATCTTCATAATCGCCGTCTTCCATAGGGTCTTCTTCTACTGGTGGGTGCCTTGAGAGGCCATTGACACCTTTGTGTTTTAGTGTGGATACATGTACGAGCTTGAATGAGAATAAAAGAATCCCTGTGATCCATCGATTAATAGTCGCATTTGGCTGCAAGTCGGGATTATTGATCATCCCCTTGATGTACTTCGCGTCGATTTCCATTGTAAGGTTCTTCACGTCGAAGATGAAAACACGCACTGCGCACAACGCGCAAAATAGGCCATATAGTTCCAACTTCGCTTGGGAATAGCGACTCTCTACTTCAGTAAGTGCAATAGATCCGAATCAGCTTGGGTAGCGCTTTCCATCCTCGCCTACTTGTAACAGAATGAATCCAATGGAGATGTTCGAGGTATTGACTGCTAAAATAACTTCGCGTAATCTAGGCGCTTAAGCGTGGGTGAGCTTAATACTGTGTCCTTGAGAATCTGCATGGCTTCGCGTTGCTCTGCGCCAAATACGAAGGGCGCATCCTTCTTCGTAAGGTTAATAAGGGGGCGCGCTATGCACGAGAAGTCGCGAATGAATATGCGCAAAACACTGCAAGTCCCCAAAAATCCGCACACTTGCGTGTGGTTGGTAGGCTCTGGCCAGTCGCGAATTTTCTGGACCTTAGATTCTTCGGGCATGCATCCTTCAAATGTGCATTTATGCCCTACAATGGTAGTGGTAGGCGCTGCTAAAATGAACTTAGATGTGGATATGGTTGTGCTTACATTCTCCAAGCACTGTAGAATGCGGTTGATCATGATGCAATGTTCCCATATGAAGCAACGTAGCGCGGGATTTCTGGCTTAGGATCTTCTGCACAGGTAGCGTTGAAATACACGTGCAATATAGGCGCGTGCACAGTTTGCGAGGTGAAGCACGTGTTATGCACATTGTGGCGTATGTCTACACACCCGCCATATATGCGATAAGTGCGATTGTTCAAAAGTGCGATAGAGAACGAATAAGCACGGTCTATCCAATCTTCATAATCGCTGTCTTCCAACGCCACATTTGATAAAGCAATAGAATCCATGCTTCCAGGACCTCTATTCCTTCCAGCCTCACGCATAATGTATCTGAACCCCCGCGCCCACACGCATTGCTCATAGAGCGCACACGCCTGCAACCCACATCGCCAATCACACCTTTGCCAGAAGACTCAACTAAGGAAGACTCGTCAGATGAGTTTGAAGCCATGGACCACCCAAGAAGCCAACTGCCCAGCATGTTTTTCCATATGCCAAATGAGCTGCCTTTCATTTCTTCAAGCTTATCCCTCCTGGCGGAATTATCCAACCAGAGTAACGCTTCGCCTCAGGCGTCAATAGAACTCATGCGCATAACTATGCCAACCAAGTGAAATGCGCCAGAGATCAAACAAGAGTTGTTTGAAACGCCCCACGCGCCTAACTCCATTCCTGGAGGAAAGATCCTCTCGAACCTCCCTTTCGCATATGTGCCTCCTACATTGACTAAGCCTATCACCTCCGCGCCTACAATAGTGCAGCACTCCACCATGTCTACAACACCTTATGAGATGCCCTTCCATGGTACTGACCACGCGCCTAAATTTGACAGGATGTTGGACACGCTCACTGAGTTCATTGACACATACAAAGAATGCACAGATAGAGCAGGACTGCAGGGGCTTGATAAGATAAAAGGAATAATTAAGTACCTTGAACGCGAGGACCGAGAACTATGGGCAGGCTTACCTGAAGCACAGACAAGCGATTACGATGCGTTCATGAAAGAGATCAAAGTGATGTATCTGGGGTGGGATGGGAAAAGGCAATACGCACCTGCGGACTTACAAGCGCTCACGCGCGAATATACGCAAAAGCCGATGTTTTCAGGCCAGGAGCTAAGTGCCTACCTATGCGCGTTGTAGGGATTAGTTTCCCTCTGGGCTGGTATTAACAGTTTTTACTTAGCTTTCTTACCTTACTTTTCCTTGCTTATGTCCGCATTTTCACTGCTTACATAATCACCAAATCTTCGCCCTACACTTCCACTCATTAGCTAGACTTTCAGTTATAGTTCTGGTAGCTCTCCTTCTAGGATTCAGTAGCTTCCCCAGACTTGCAGCTTATTAGTTTTAGTAGTAGCTCAATAGCTCACTATACAGCTCCTGATATATAGTCTTGTCCTCATTGTCTGGAGTGACATTTTCATATTCACACACACACACACACACTCTCTCTCTCTCTCTCTTGCCCTGAGTCTAGTCCAGAAGCCCTTGGGTTGAATAGCAGCTAGGCAGCATTCACCCAACATAGTTCTGCTAGCCAGCAGAATTGTTGACCCTTCAGTGTTTAGGAAAATTATGCAGCCGCTACTAAATGAGGACCGTATTGGAAAAGCGGAGCACAATTGTATATTCATGGAAGGTATCCCTAGTGAGGCGCAGGCGCCTATATGAATGCGCCTTATGATCAAGCACCCAGATCACTACCCTCAAGATCCATACCCATACATGCAAGTATATGATGCAGGACAGTTCATACTACCAGCAAACGCACCTCCGCCAACCTCCGCGCCTAACGCGCAGGAGGCGATACCAACGCTCACTCCTCCAGTGCCTTTCGCGCGCGACCAGATTCCTACGCCAGGGACAGTCATTAAGTGCAAATATAGGCACGAGGCATCTAGCTTTAACGACTGCGCCTTCTGCGGCAGTATTGAACACTTCTTTGCATGCTGTGTGGAAAGACAAAGGTACATAGATGCAGGGAAATGCAAGGTCCACAAGGAAACGCACAAACTTGTTCTACCCAATGGCGACTTTATTCCTGAGCGTGGATTGATGAAAGACACACTCGATTGATACTACACCAACCACGCTACACAAGAAGTAAGGGCGAGCGAAGGCATGACAGCCAGGTTGTTTTACTGTGCCAATTCAGAGATCGACGCCATAGTTGAGGTAAGGTCCTCTGCATTTGTACACATGATTGCGCACCCAGATGAAGAAGAAAGCGATGAAGATGAGACCATGAACCTGATGCAAGAAGCGCTAGCATATGTCACTGCAAAGCGCGAGCAGAAACGCAGCACGAAGGGAAAGACAGTGCACTTTGATGGTGTTGAGATATCACCCAGTATGTGCCCACTGTCTTGTTACTTGAGGGTCTTATAGGTTGCTCAGAATACAATGACTATCACAATTGTATTCGATAAGACTACAGGTGCCAGCTGCCTCAAGTTCACGGTCAACGGATTTTCTACTTCTCGGTTGATAACGTGCTGTTCGTGGGTGGTCAAAGAGTGATGAATCACCTTCTTTGTTGGTTTCTTCTGATAGTGAGGAAGTATATATATTTTGTCAGGTTACTCTGAACCTAGTAGGTAATATTAAACCTCTGCTGATGCTGGCTAGATAATACGAGTCTCTCTTCCTGTAAAAGAGAGAAAGCTGAACTAAAACGAATAGACGAATACGATAGACTGTTGTATAGGCGATCCCTGTAAGATAGTATACAACTAATCTGACTAGATTATACCACGGTTTTCTAAGGCAACACTAGGCCTTCACTTTCTTCTGGATCTCACACTAGGAGACAGAAAGGGGAAAACACCTGTTCAAATTCTTACTAACTCTCACACGGTTTGAGAGAAGAATGGAAAAGGGAAAACTTAATTATTGTGTGAGAATGGAGTCCTTATATACATTTTGGAAACCATCCTTACTAAGCAATGAGTCATCACTGGATTGGTAAGAATATGCTTACAAACCAAGCCTTTTGGTGTGCTGAATCAGCTGCTTACTAAAGTACATGACGAATCATGACTAAACATGATGAGTCATGGAAGAATCCTTACAAATCAGATTATTACCAGTCACATGACATGCTTACAAACATATCTGAGTGGTTCACTGATGTAATCAAGTGGCTGAAAAATAGAAAGAGACTGGAAACTGATAGAAAACTACAAATACAAGTAAATAAATGAATCAGAATAGGAAACTAAACTTATGATAGTGAGAAATATATCCTAGTATACTTCCCTAATCATCTCCTTCTATATTTCTTATCGTATATGTCATGGTATGGAGTGCATACCATGCATGACACCGCGCCCACAGCCCACCTTGAAACAGGCGACGGTTGAGGATGAGATTATCTTGCCAAAAGTCCAAGCATTGAGTTCAAAAGGCAAAGGATTGGAGGTCACAAAAATTGTGCCGCATAATGTACCTGTCACTAACAATTCTATGGAGAGAACTACCTTGGCGCCAAAAAGCGCTGTGCCTGCACCCTTGCAATCAGCTCCATCATCCACCAATAATTCTACACCACTGCTACCCACGCCTCTGCTACCTGTGCCTACCACGCAATCAACTACCTATCGTTATGCATTCACATTAGAAGACAAAGAGGCTGACAAGCGTGTTGTCGAGTGTCTCCTCGATTCCGACCTGAATATCCCCGTACGAGAATTATTGGCAGTTTCGCCAGATGTTAGGCAACACTTCCGCAACCTCACAATGAAGAAGCGCGTTACAGTAGGCACGGTCTCAGTGCATGAACTATCGGGACAGCCTGCCACGGATGCATGGCTCAAGCAATACAAAGGTGTGCACTTACGAAGCGATGATGGCAAGATTGTCGCGGATCACTTTGCACCTTTGTGCTGTATATGTGCAACTACTATAGGAGGGCATGTGCTCACATGCGTCCTGGACCAAGGCGCCAAAGTAGTTGTCATGCCTAGGGAGGTATGGAAAGAGCTAGGAGTCCCTCTGAGATCGGATCACAGTCTCAATATGGAGTCTGTCAATATGATGTGCGACTTGACATTAGGCATGATTGAGAATGTCCCGCTTGACTTTGGTGCGGGACCCATGTACTTCCAAGTACAAGTGACCACGCATGCGAACTTCGACGTTCTCTTAGGGCACCCATTCTTCAAGCTAACTTCATGCCGAATGTTCAATCTACCCAATGGCAAACAGGATATTCTGTTAACCAATCCAAACACGCGTAAGGAGTTGTGCATCCCTACCCTACCTTGGGTCAAGTGTGTTCAGCCCAAAGAATCGAAGCACACCAATAGTGTGCAGGTAGACATTTCCAAAGAGGAGGATTTTTAATTGTCGATGATCTGCAATACTTGCAGGGAGGCGCACATTCGCACTTGTTATTCCATCCACCTTCTTTAATGCATTCTAATTTATATTTTCCCATTTTGCCGACACAACGCTCCTTTTCGTGCTTAGCGCCTAACGCGCGCGGAAGGCGCCTCTCAATATATGCTCCAAGCGCCTATGCTTCATTCACTTGCTATACCCGATGCGCAGTACTCTGCGCGTTATGTGCACCTTACATCCGTGCATTCTGTCCTAGATAAGGTGTCAATCAATGCTTTTAATTCCATTTACGCTTTTGACCCCGTGCATCACATGCTAGTATACAAGCCAGTCGCTAAGAAAGTCAGGACTGTGCCTACTGCTATGCCTGCAGAGTATAGGGTAGTGCACCAATTACCCGCTGACCCTTTAGCTGGTTTACCCCCCCTGCCCTCTCGCCCCCCAGAGGTTTGTCCAGGTGCGCGCTTTATGTGTGAGCATGCAGATAAACTAGATCTCGATCCCACCAAATGGCTATGGCCAGAAGAACTCAAGTTAGTGCAATGGCTTGTGCACGCGCACGAGCACGCTTTCGCTTGGAACGCCTCTGAGCAAGGGCACCTAAATGAGACATGTTTTCCACCATACAAGATCCCTACAATCCCTCATATGCCTTGGTTGCAGCGCAATATTCCTATTCCTCCAGCTACCTTAGGAGAGGTAGTGCGCATAATAAAGGAAAAGATTGCGTCAGGTGTGTACGAGCCCTCAACGGCTGCCTATTGATTGTGCTGGTTTTGCATTGTCAAGAAGGATGGAAAGTCCCTGCGCTTAGTGCACGATCTGCAGCCACTCAATGTGGTTACTATATGCGATGCATTGCTCCCACCGTTCATTAAACACCTTGCAGAATCATTTGCAGGTTACGCAGTATACGGTATGATGGACTTGTACTCGGGATACGATCAGCATGCACTTCATGAGGATTCGCGCAATTTGACTACCTTTGGTATGCCCTTGGGACCACATCGCTTGACTACACTCCCGCAAGGCCATGCCAATGCCATTCAGGTGTATCAAGGTGACACCGCCTTCATTCTTCAACACGAGATCCCAGAATACACATTGCCCTTCGTAGACAATGTCCCAGTCAAATCTGTGCAAATGCACTATCAGCGCAAGGATGGTAATTATGAGACCATACCTGATAACCCAGGCATACGTTGCTTCATATGGGAACATTGCATCATGATCAACCGCATTCTACAGTGCTTGGAGAATGTAAGCACAACCATATCCACATCTAAGTTCATTTTAGCAGCGCCTACCACTACCATTGTAGGGCATAAATGCACATTTGAAGGATGCATGCCCGAAGAATCTAAGGTCCAGAAAATTCGCGACTGGCCAGAGCCTACCAACCACACGCAAGTGTGCGGATTTTTGGGGACTTGCAGTGTTTTGCGCATATTCATTCGCGACTTCTCGTGCATAGCGCGCCCCCTTATTAACCTTACGAAGAAGGATGCGCCCTTCGTATTTGGCGCAGAGCAACGCGAAGCCATGCAGATTCTCAAGGACACAGTATTAAGCTCACCCACGCTTAAGCGCCTAGATTACGCGAAGTTATTTTAGCAGTCAATACCTCGAACATCTCCATTGGATTCATTCTGTTACAAGTAGGCGAGGATGGAAAGCGCTACCCAAGCTGATTCGGATCTATTGCACTTACTGAAGTAGAGAGTCGCTATTCCCAAGCGAAGTTGGAACTATATGGCCTATTTTGCGCGTTGTGCGCAGTGCGTGTTTTCATCTTCGACGTGAAGAACCTTACAATGGAAATCGACGCGAAGTACATCAAGGGGATGATCAATAATCCCGACTTGCAGCCAAATGCGACTATTAATCGATGGATCACAGGGATTCTTTTATTCTCATTCAAGCTCGTACATGTATCCACACTAAAACACAAAGGTGTCAATGGCCTCTCAAGGCACCCACCAGTAGAAGAAGACCCTATGGAAGACGGCGATTATGAAGATTGGATAGACTGCGCTTATTCATTCTCTATCATGCTTTTGAATGATCACACTTATTGCATATATGGCGGATGCGTAGACATATGCCACGACGTGCATAACACATGCTTCACCTCGCAAACTGTGTGCGCACCTATATTGCGCATGTATTTCAACACTACCTGCGCAGAAGATCCCAAGTCAGAAATCCCGTGCTCAGAACAAGTGTGCATGCAAGACGTGCTATTGACAAGCATCGAGCACTTTTTGATTACGTGCAAGAGGCCCTTGGATCTCACGGATGAGGAATTCGAAACCTTCATAAGACAGGCTGCACGTTTCTCTGTCTTAGAAGATAACCTATGGTGCAGAGAGGCACACGGCAAGCACCAACTTGTCCTACCCCCCAGTAAGCGATACCGAGTCCTTGAAGAAGCACATGACGATTTAGGGCACAAGGGAATCTATACAATTAGCTCGCGCTTTTGGTGGCTGCACATTATAGAGGATATCAAGTGGTACGCGAAGACATGCCACGAGTGCCAAGTCCAGCAAATGCACAAACTGCATATCCCCCCCACAGTACCAATACCAGGAGGATTATTCTGGAAGGCGCACATTGACATGATGAAGATGCCTAAAGCAGGCGGATTCAAGTATCTTGTACAAGCGCGCTGCACACTTACATCATACCCAGAATGGTGCATGTTGCGCAAGGAGAACACTCGCACACTATGCACCTTTATTTTCGAAGAACTCTTGTGCAGATGGGGACCAATCACTGAGATCATAATGGATAACATGCCCGCATATAAGGTTGCAGTAGATAAGCTCACGCGCAAATACAGGATTCACCTGATACATGTCTCGCCTTATAATTTTCAAGCCAGCAGTATAGTCAAAAGGCGGCATTGTGACATCTGAGAAGCCATCATTAAGACCTGTGAAGGAGATGAGATGCACTGGAATCAAGTGGTACACTCAGTGTTTTGGGCAGAATGCGTAACCATACAGAAGGCGACGGGCTGATCGCCATATTTCATGATGCATGGTGTTGAACCGATTTTTCCCTTCGACTTGGCTGAAGCAACGTTCCTCACGCCCCTCAAGCGCTGAGGCACACTAACAACTACTGAGCTAATAGCTTGGCGCATGCATCAATTGCAGAAGCGCACAGAGGATTTAGAAGCTATTAGAGAAAGGGTTGTAGCAGCGCGCTTTACATCGATATGCAAATTTGAAAGGCGCTTTCGTGCGAACATCAAATCACACAACTTTCAACCAGGCACCTATGTCCTGGTATGCAATTTGAAGGTCGAATATGAGCTGAGCAAGAAGACGAAGCTGCACTATCTTGGGCCAATGGTTGTAGTACGTTGTATGAAGGGAGGATCATATATGTTGGCTGAATTAGACGGCGCCATATCCAAACTTCAATTCGCCGCGTTTCGCATCATTCCATACTACCCGCGCTGCGATGAGCGCGTATCAGTCACCGAGATGACGGGTGTCGACGACGAAAGCATAGATGAAATGGAGGCGAGCGAAACTGTAGAACCAGAAGAGGACGATCCAGAAGGCGCGCTTAACGGATGAGGCGCGCTGTACATATTCATCCCCACATTTCAACCCCATTGCAATTTAATTCAGTCAGGCATGCCCACGCGATACCCATAATAGTCCTATCATACACCATCTCACAGCAATACGCCTAATCAGTCTCTCTATATGTGCATAAGACACTGAGTTTCTGTTGCAACATGTGCGCTGCGCCGCACCATAATTCCTTCCTATCATTCCCTAACACGTGCACGCGCCCGACAAAAGCGCGCATCCTCATATAATCAAGCGCATAATAATTTCTTCAAGTTTATAAGGTTATCAATCACGCGCGCCCTCATATTATCATTGTATAGTCATTTGCGCCTTATTGTTTTCATTCACTGTAGAGACTCAAGTCTCTACGGGCGCGTACAGACCATATAGCAAGACCTTATACTGGACCTGTCGAAGTGCGACGACCTTCGCGATTTCGCAGTTTTGGCGTTTTGGCATTTTGACGTTTCCGCGCATTTCGCATTTTCACACATCTCGCATTCTCGTGCGTTCATATTTCGCATATCTCGCGCATTTCGCATTTTCGCGCATTTCGCGTTCTCGCGTCTCTCACGCATTTCGCATCTCACGCATTTCGCGTTTCAGATCCCTCGCGTTTTCGCGCATCTCACGAATTAGGCACATCTCGTGTTCCCACACAGTTCACAATTCGCACATTCGCGTATCTCGCGGGTTTCGCATTTTCGCGCATTTTGCGTATTTCGCATTCTCGCGTTTTTCGCACTTCGACATGCGCTACCGCACGCCTCCCTGGGATCCATCGCATTCCGTTTGCATGTCCTGTCCTCATCCTCCAAGGTCCATTGGTGCGTATCTCACTTTGTTTCACTCGCATTCCATCATATATGTCTTTGCATTCCCATCTATGTTCATTTATCTCACTAGTTGTTTATATTACATCACCCTTGTACGTTTAGCGCTACTTACTCGGCTCCGAGGCCTGGGAACTCGCTTAGCATGCTGACACGTCAGCACATAGTTAGAGGTTTTTACTTTACTTCCTTACTATCACTTAGACAATTAGTTAGGAGGACTGAGCATCAGAAAATCGATCGACTTCAGATTCCATCGTTGCATTCCGCAGAAGTCTCAGGATGTTCTCGAGAATCGTATCCATTTCTCCTTCAGCATCTACCCTCGAGCTAGAGAGCCCCACTTTCGCGTTTTTCAGAAAGTAACACACTTCGCGATATTTTCGCGCTTTTTCCCGCGCTTCACGACTTACAGCGCGTTTTCACGCGCCCTTAGCCAGACCAAAGCTCAGTCCACGACTCCCCTCTCCTACAGAGGAATCTTTTCTCAGTCGCAATCCCCTTGGGACGAGCTATATCTCGCGTCCAGAGGAGCACTGTAGAGCTCACAGCAGGTCTAGCCCTCACCCACCCATCATTCCTCGCCTTCATCGTGCCTTATTATTTTCATTTGCGCCTTAATTCACTCATTTGTTTTCATCTTAATTTGCAGCCAGTAAATCAGCAAAGGACAAGGACATGGTGGTACATTGAGCACGCTACCAAGAAATGATGTTACAACAAAGCGCTAAGAGCAGGCTACAGGACAATACAGTAAAATCAGTTAAGCGCAGCATTGGCGCGCTTCTCAAAGTCAGCCCACTCCTGGGACATGTTGAACAGTTTGTTGGACAAGGCCAACATGTCAGCCTGTTGGGCGCGCACATACTGGCGCATACCTAAGACGGACATGCGCAAGCACGCATTCTCTTCTCTCAAGCACGCGTTTTCTTCTTCCACATCTTCCAACTCCTCTTCAGTATCCTTGGCCTTTCCCTTGCCCTTGAAGGGAGGCGCAGACTCAGTGGGACTGAGCGCGCACTTAGACGTGCTACCCTTAGCACTAGGGGAGGTTTCTCCAGGCGTGCCATCAAAGACCTCCACCTCCATGTTGAATCCATCAAAGGCGCCATCATTATCGACTGCTACAGAGGACGCAGTCTCCTTCGCAGACGTCTCCCCAGTGGCACGCTTAGGCAATCCCTTCTTAGGCCTAGCTATACAAATATCAGTGCGCGCCAGAAACGTGAAATATGGTAAAGGTGCTTACAGAAATTGCAAGTGTGCTTGGACATGTTGCATTGAGCGCACCGCCTACCAGGCGCACCTCTGCACTTCAAGTTCCTAGAGATGCAGGGCACACAGCGCGGAGGAGGCGGAGGGGGAGTGGTGAAAGACATGTGCTCAACTGCGCGCTAAACATGCACCACCTCTCAGTCAAAGCGCTAGGAGGAAATCATGCAAACTCACCTTAATGCTAGCGTCAGTTCCAGACGCATCAGTAGCCTTCGCCTTCCACCCCTTCACAATCGCCTCAAGTGCCTTATACTCCCTGCGCCCCCTCTTCAGAAAGTCCACATACTCGGCACTCATATCCAACGACTCGACGCCTAATTCAGTCGCGCGCACGGCGCATGCCTCTAGATTGTTCTGACAATGATGCATAAGTACAAAAGCACGCGCCAAAAGGATCAAGCGCGCTTACTTTCACGGAGACCCACTCGCGCATCCACGCCTCCTGATCTTCCAACAGGTCAGGCTTGTGATCAGGCGCCGCCATCGCGCACGCCTCGAGCGATTGCAAAACAACGTCCCATCCTTTGAGCAGGCGCTTAGTGGGGGTCTCAGTTGGCTCCTCTGCAGTAGACGCGCCCTTGGCATGGGCAGGTGCCCGAGCCTCAGGTTCAGGGGTAGGGGTAGATTGAAGCTGGGATAAATTGAAGGGAGGCATGATAGATGATAAGAAGAGGAGATAACAAAATCGCGAGAACGCGCCTGCCCCCCTTTTAACAACACATTCCACTTAGATCAGCAATCACGCAATAGCGCGCGCGCTTCTTATCTCGTGATCAAATGCTTGTGCTTCCTCTCTCGCACTTGCGCGTGTGCTTCTTATCTCGCGATCAAATGCTTGCGCTTCCTCTCTCGCAATCATACGCATTCACTTCTTCTCCTGCATTTATATACAGGAAGGCATCTTCTCCTGTGATCACACATATGCTTCCTCTCTCGCGACCACAGGAACGCTTCTAATCACACAGTCACCTGACTCCCCCTTTAACGCCATATTCACTGTGTCCAGACTCTCGCGCTATAAGGGACTGAGTGGGGACACTCAGAATTCAAGTCCCCAGGAGATGTAAGGAACATCGCATCTACCCATTGATTTTGAGGTCCTACAGGCTCAAACTCCAATGCTTGAATCACCATGTCCAGAGCACGCACTTTAGCGCACTCATGCACCTCACGCCTATCTCCACACACCTGTCCACCCCTTGTCCTTGCTGATTTACTGGTAAGTTATCTCAATTGCTATGAAAGTGTTCACTTCAGACCTGAGCGCGCGCCTTACATATAGTTACATACATACTAATTACTCGGGACCGCGCGCTATTCGGCTTGTTACCACACGCCTTCGCGCTTATAGATACAGTATATAGAGACCTTACTGGACTTTGAGTACACACACTTCGCGCACTCCCCACTCCTTAGCCATAGTTAGATTCTAAGAGTACCAAATATATGATTGGATTTATTGCATATCTGCGCTCACGACAACCTGCACGTATAAACCATAACGCGCACCGCACCTTTCGCATTCCCCGCGCCTTAGAGCACCCTCCCTCGTTGCAAGAGAGTCCCTTGCCCATATTCTGAGGTTCTCCCTCTCAGTAGCTGTCCTATGGGTCGAGTATATACCTCGCGCCCGGGTCTTACTGCAGAGTTTCCCCATACTCTAAACCGCCTGTTCATCCCTGTAGTCGAGCCTCACCCTTCAGCAAAATGAAGGAACACGATGGGATGCGACTTGTGGTTAAGTAGCGTGCTGGCGGAGGATGTGGAAATAGCAGTGAGCATGTATTGACAAGCAATCCACTGGTGGAATGCATGTCAAATAGAAGAGTGTGGGTATTGGCAAGCAATGTGCTGGTGGAAGACATGACAGTAGAAGGGAGCAGGTATTGGCAAGCAATGCACTGGCAGAAGAAGTGCCAATAAGGGTGTGTGACTTCTGGCAAGCAGTGTGCTGGTGCAAGATGCGACAATGGAAGAGCACTGCTATTAGTGAGGAGTGCGCTGGTGGAAGAAGTGTGATGACTGAGGCGCATGACTTATTAGGTGACAAGTGTGACCTTGCGAAAAAGGGAACCTAGGTAGTAGTGCATGATTGAAGGAACTCAAGTAGTGCACACAGACACAGAGAGGGCAAGGAAATTGATGATTGCACAACACTATGAGAACTACTAGGTGACTACACTATATGACTGTTACCCGCAGGAAGGGGAAGTAAGTAAAAACTATCTACCGATGGTCCTTATATTATAGTGCGCAAATATGTGGAATGCATAGGTGAAACTTGTAGCAATGTAAGCATGGAGCATTGTATCTGTAGGTAAATGGAGAACTGGCGCTGCACAACACAAGGATACATGTAATAAGATTTGCACCAATAGCTTTTAGCAACAATAACAATGGGAATTGACACACCAGTGGAGGTAAGCGGACATAGACAGGACATGGGGGAGCATGATACTGATGTCAGACTGAATTCTGCATAAGTGCATGACAAGTGATGGCAGTCATGGGAATTTGTTCAGCCTGTTAGCTCCATTGTGATTATCAAGGGAAAAGTGGGTGTAAGTGCTGATATCCACCCAGCGCTAATGTGATTGTCACATCGTGCAACAGTAAGATCATCTTTAGTTTGTTTGAGGCTGCAAAGTAGCTTCTTTTGATCCAATTCATGGGGCATATTGATGGAGTTGCAGAACACTAGCAGATCACACAGATGGTACAAAGCTTAGGGTTTATTTGTCAGTGTCAGAGCTTCAATTACTACCAGCAACTCGCAAATTTTTGATGTTCCAGATTCTATAAAGTCAACTTTGAGAACCACTAATGTCAGGGATATTTTTACCATTATTTAATGCCCGAGTGATGTGCACCTCATTCTCACATAATCCTAACCTAAATAGCTTGGTATTCCCACCCAGGTGCGACAGGCTAGTTAGCTAAGAATACGTTAATACCCTACACTGCCAGTATTTAGCTCACTAAATGCTGAATATTTAGACTTTGGAGAAACAAAGCTGTCAGCGGCAGGCACTGTATATTTGGCCATCACAAACATACCATTCTAGGCAACTACACTTGCAGCTGTTGTCAGCAGCATCCAAAACCTTCATGCTCATTGTTGATGACGATGAGTACCATATTTCTCTTAATTTATAACATATTTTTACACACCTTTTCATTATAAGGAACTGCATTGGTGTATGACACTAGGTAATTGTCAGGTGCACTTGCTGCATCATTCTAGCCACCAACACTGTTGGCATCATCCAAGCTCCCTTGTGCTCATTGTTTGCAATGATGTCCAGTGTTTTCTTTCTGTTAATCACACTGAAAATATTCCACAGATGTTTTATTACTATGACAACATGATTTTCGCTGAACTAACATCGCTCTCTTCACCCACTCCCATACCATCTATCCCTCCATTTTGCTATGTCACACTCAAAAAAATGGGCCACTTGAATGGACTCGGCATATGGTGCAAGCATGGTGGAAGGGTTTAAAGGGGCCCTGCAATCTCAGATGGAAGGCTCAGCTGACGAAGTCACTGAAGGAGATGCTGATGGTGTAATGGGTGTGGTTAAAGGGTTTGAGGGGGTCTGGGTTGCAGTGGGGGACATGATACTTGCATCAGGGGAAGGAGCAGCTGTAAGTTGGGCTGTCTTCTTCTTCCTTGGGCCACAGGGAATACCCTTGTCCTTTTTGGGAGCACGCAGTCTCTTCTGCACTGGAAGTACAACCCCCAAGCTAGTGGTGACTATGTTGATGGGCTCAGCAGCCTTCCACTTCGTCCCACGCTTGGAAGTCGCTTCAACAATTGCATTGCTCTCAGTCTCAGATAGCGCTACACGATCATTCCCTGTCCCTCCTGCTCCCACTCCCTCATCCTCATCCTGTTCATCGATGTTAGGCATGTCTTCAGTTGTGTGCCCATTTTGCTTTGCTAATGCCACTTGGAAATGCTTGTTTGATCATTGGTCGTACTCAGCATCCATAAGTTTCTGAAAAGAGGTAGCACCAGTGTCAAAAGCATAGAATAAAACTCTGAGTTCATTGAGAGAGCTGATGTCACCCAGGCAGCAGAACTTTGAGAGTGGCCAATTCTTCAAAACAATATGGTGCTTCGATGTAATATTGTTGTCAAAATTGACATAGTACATCCTCGATATCTTGATGGGTATGGCTGTCTCCTCTGTAGTATATTTTTGTTGGTAATGGAACTAGAAGTGAAAGTGTGTTCAACTCATGAAGTTTGTTGTGAATGAGTTCACCAATCTTCTTCTTCCATTCAAGGACCTCAACATGAGTTTTTGCCATATCCTGTACACCGGCGATGCTGAAACCTTCAAGATGAAGGGCTATATTGCCCACAGAAGTTCCAAGACAGGCATCAAAGAAGGCAGAAGCACATGATGTTTGAAAGATATGAGGTTGATTGAAATGCTCAATGTCTGAGAGAACTGCAAATAATAAGATCTCCATTCCTGTACAGGCATTTAGTGCTGATAGCTGAGCTTTATTGTTAGTGATGCAGGACTTTGTATTAAACTAAAATAAAACAAACCTCATGATCAATTGAGTCAAGAGTCTTCCTGCCATCTTGGAAGGCATTCAAAGGTACATTGTGAAGGGCCAAATCTTTCATTTTGCACTGGTTGCCGAGACTTTGCATGAGATTGTCAGTAGCATCTGAATGTTCTTCCTTATTCATACATTTCCACTGAGCCGAAACCTCTGCTACAATCACATTGACTTTTTCTTTGCCTAAGCCCTGTTTTCATGTTCTATAATGCCACATAATGAACTATAACTAGTCAATGAACCTTTGAATGTCCTGCAAAAAACATACCCTCATTGTGCTCCTTAAGTTTACCAGAAAGAAAGGCATTCCAGCGGTTAACGCTTCACTTCTGAGTGACAAGATGTGACTTCTGCATAATTTCTTGATAGTAATATTCAATACTGTACCTGCCAAACTTTTTGTAAAGCATTTCAGCTTGATGCTGAACAACCTCCCTAGCCTCCTTCAATGCAGTCCCATAGTCGATGTGATGCTGTGCACGTTTGGCTCTCAAGGCAGCCTTCTGCTTGGAGGTCCATTTGATGTGCACTTTTGTGCAGGTATGCAAGGCCTTTTGTGGTTTGGAAGTGTGCACTTTTCATGTTGTTGCAGTGTAGTGAGCTCCATTGATATTTGGCGACATTGTTTAGCAGTGTACAAGGGACAGAGAAAAAATATGTTGCATGATACATCACACATGACCCTAATATTCAAGGCACTAAGTAGCACTGTCATTCATTCACCAATATTAATAAAAGCCCACTAAAAATATACCTCTGTAGTCATACTAAGTAGTCACAGTCATCCCTTGGCTGATGTTAATCAAAGCCCACAGAAAATATACCTCCATAACAGGCATACCACAAGACAATATAGCATTCACAAAGTCCATGCAAGTAGCAGTGGTGTCTAACACATGTGCAATTGTCAGGATGGCATGCATGGAGTATCCATGAGTTTTAAGATAGTGATCAGCAAGTTCCCCAAATGATGGGAGGGGTGTGTCATCAAACATGGGCTCAGAAACACTACCCTGAATACCTGAGATCTCTCATATGTGCTGATAAACAGGTCAAATAGGTGGCTGATTGGATGGCAGAGCTTGGCTTTTGGCTTGGGGAACACGCCATACACAAGTAGCACCCAGAGTGGAACCCAAATAATGAGCAGGCTGTGTAGTGGTAGTCCGTAGATGAAAAGACGTTGAAGCATTGACTGGGAAGTCGCTAAGAGCCTTGGCCTAGTCAAATTCTGCTCACACTAGTTACTTATCATAAGCCCCACATATACATAGTAGTGATAAAAACACGTATGACTTGATAATTGCACTTGAATCTGTATGAGTGGTGTTGATTGATGACACAACTGATTGGTGGCATTCCTGGTGCGATGTGCCTTCATTATCATCCATTCCATAGCATCAGCCATGTTTGTGAGCTTCTTGTAGACAGCCTTTGGAAAGTGAGTGACACTGGCCTGACAGAGACACCTGATATCAAATGATTGAACATTAGATTAGTAGAAGATGAGAAACAAACGAGACTCACCAAGTGAGAAAAATTCTGGACTCATAGCCCACCAAAATACAATAAACCCTGATACTTGGCCAGACAGAAGAGCGCACACAGTTGCAAATTCATAGAATGCTTGAGTGGCAAGGAATGGGAATGCTGAGGTCTTGAAATTGGTAGTGATAGGCTGTAGACAAGAAAAGACAGTGTCTGCTGTCCTTTTGTCATCAGTGTGGATGGTAATGGGAAAAGATGGGCTTCTATAGCCGCAACTGATGGGATGTCTAGAAGGTCAGATGGTGTCATATTCCATATATTTGCACTTCTCATCCGAAGTTCCAGATATCAGATCCAATCAGATCCAATCCACAGATCTGTACCAGATCTGTTACAATAAGCTTCTTCATTCATATCCTGTTCATATAACATTAAACACTGCTTATTTCCTCCATTTAGTATATCTTCCCTTCTGGTATATCAGTTATGCTTACTTCTGGCTATATTTACTGATCCATTAACCTGTGATTAACTTCTGGCCTATGTTTGACTTGTAATAAGTGTTGCTTATACATTGCGATACTTTGTGCATAGCCTTTTGCTTAGTTCTATTGTATATAAACTTTTGTATATATCCTGTAGCACCCCAGTTCAAATATCATCTTAGATTGTCCTCATTCTGCTATCCAGACTCAAGACTTATCAACTCTTATCACCCTCCGAGACTTAAGGATTGTATACAATAGTCTAACATATCCACCTCTATCTTCAGATAGTCTACACTCCGTTAGTTTCTAGTCTTAGACTTGTCTAGACTAGCCTTTATGCTTCCATCCGATATCTGGATGTACCTTTGGATAAGTATATGATACTATTCCTTACCTCCAGATAGGAATACAATACTTTCCTTACCTTTGGGTAAGTATACAATACTAATCTTTATCTTTGGATAGGAATACGATACTTATCCTTACCTTTGGATAGGTAAACAATACTTGTCCCTACATCTGGATATCATACAATAGTTGTCTGGACCTTCAGATATGATAAGTATAGTATTCTGAAATATGGGGCTATACTTGGGAAAGGGGCACAGCATACAAGCTGAGGCCAAAGCCCTTTGGATCCAATATTATTTGAGCATAACCTTAACAGGTGGGAAACAAGTGATGATAGAGCTAGTGAGTGAGCAGTTTGAAGAAGTTGACAATGTCATACCTATCAGCAAAAACCCCTGGTGCCTGTCCTCCAATAACCACTCACATTTCTCAGTTGAAAGAATCCAAGACTTTAAGAGAGCATGACTCAGAGGTGAGTGTTGGAACCAAGCAGGAGTAAAGAGTTGAGTGGCAGCAATGAGGCACATTATATTGGGCCATCTATCACTAGTGCATTGCTGATAAGGAATTGAGCGGTGCTGAAAGCTATAAGAAACCCCTGAGCCTGCCCAACAAAAAGAGAATTAAGGGAGGTTGGCCCATGAAAATGTGGGTTACAAGGGTGTTGGATAGATGCAACTCATGGAGGAAGAACTAAGCCTTGGTTGTCCCTGTGCATCATGATAGATGCAACTTGCGGAGGAGGAACTAAGCCTTGGTTGTTACTGTGTGCTATATTGTAATAAAACTACAGCTGGCTACATGGCAGGTCTGAGATCAATTGTACTAGGGTTCCAATGTCAAATGTTGATGATAGAACAGTGCGATAAGTCCTGACATAAGGTATCTGCGACAACATCAATGAGGGATAATATGTATATCATAAAAAGAAGACTTACACCATATGAATCACACATAACCTTTGCAAATGCTTTGACACTGAGGGATGGCTTACAAAGACACAGTAAATGATAATGCTCAAGAATCTGGAGAGAAATGGCATATGATGGGGTGTGAGGCGTATTACCCATGTAGCCTTGTAAAATAAGCACAATGGATGGCAAGTGACAGTCAGCTGAGTGTGAGATTAATGCAGACTGTTCCAATGTGAAGATGTCGACAGTGTGTATTGTAAAGTCATATTCTGTAGCACAGGAAGCTGGTCTACCCAGGGGACATCAGCAGTGACCTTTGGCTGAGTCCTTCCAAGTGAGATACACATTGACAAGGAACAGAATAAGCGATGCCCAGTTGGCATGAAGATTCTGGAGTCGCGAGCACCATGTTTGAGAGTCTTTATAGCAGCAACCTGCCCAGCTGAATGCTGACAGTGAGAATGTGAATAAAGTACAGTGGAAGGGTGACTTACAGGGTGTCTGCAAAGTCTCAGATAGCATACAGAAAGATTTCATTATCTTGAAGTTGGTCAGGAAGTGTCTCCCAGTCCATGTTAACGCCATAGTCTTCTCCAATGGAATCAAGTATAGTCTCAGGAGGTGGAGACTCTGCTCGCATGTCACTGAGTGCATTGAGAGTCTCAGCCACAAGTTTTATTGCTCTTGAGTGTGAAAAAATGAATAGATCCAGTAGGATGACTCACCACTGGTATTCAGCCTGTATTTTCCCTGACCTGCAATCCTCTTGTCTCTCACAGTTGTTTGCTTCATACATCATGCTCTGAGTTGCCCATGCTGAGTCCCTTCAGTAATGTGGATGCTACAAGAGAGGCCCTTGTTCTTCGACCATGGCATAGTGATATGGAAGGGTGGATGGTACCAGGAGGATAGAGAGAGGACAGTGTAGGTAGCTGAGCTGCCATAGTAGGTACTAAGTGAGGCCATGTCGAACATGTGGTTGCAATGTGTACTATGTAGTAATAGTTCCATGGAAATCGTGTTGTCATAGTCATAAAACATCTGTGCAGTGTTTTCAGTGTGATTAATGGAAAGAAAAAAGAAGAAAACATACAAGAAATGGTGCTCATCATTGTCAATGATGAGCACAAAGGTTTCAGATGCTGCTGACAACAGCTGTGAGCATAGTTGTCTAGAATGGTATGTTTGTGATGGCCATACAGTGCCTGCTGCTGACAGCTTTGTTTCTCCAAGGTCTAAATATTCAGCATTTAATGAGTTAAATACTTGCAGTGTAGGGTATTAATGTATTCTTAGCTAACTAGCCTGTCACACCTGGGTGGGATCACCGGGCTGTTTAGGTTAGGATTATGTGAGAACAAGGTGGTGATGTGCGCCCTGCCAGTGTTAGCAATCCAAAATAGATCAGCTCTCTATGTTTCAGAAATAATTGTTACCATTTGACTGTCATTATTTAGTAAAGGTTGGACCCCACAGACTGTGTCAGCAAAAGGTACAAATATTTTTTATGAACTCATTCATGTAGCGATGAGGAGTGATCATGTATGTAAAATGTGAAAGAAAAGGATGAGTACATATGAGAGTGACATCGAGAGTGATGATAAATAAGGGGTAGTAATGGGTAACTCTGCATGGTGGCTCTGCTCTTAACTGATTGCACATTTGGCAAGCACTGGGAGGTTCCAGTGACTAGTAGTAGTGCAGTGTTGACACACACTCACCATGTGGGAGTACTGCAGCAGTTACAGCATTTTTACAATGCCTTGGGCTCTGTCTGGACAGTGAATTCTGAATTTGAATCATGTGACTTCCCCATGAGACTTGCCAGGTCAAAGCAAAGATAACATATGGTGAGGCATATTAGTTTTGATAGGGTTATCATCCCCTGTATATATCTTCCTCTGTAACATGGCTCTTGTTGCCGCTGTCCACTTTACCTATAATCCTATGGAAGAAACATGAGTCCTACTACTCTGGTGCAAAGCTGCAGAGCATGCAAACCTTCGCTGACATCATTTCATGATGCTTATCACTTGTATAGTGGTTCAAGTGTCAACCCTATATCACAGCCTCTTTGGAACCCCCCAGAAAAAAATACCATACCACACCTCCACTTTGACAGGCCAAGCTTGGGTTCTGGAGCTTATGACAGGTCACCCAGACAGGATCTGGCACAATCTGGGTGTGAATTTAGAAGTGTTTGAAGAACTGTTGCAAGTTCTCCGGGAGAATGGATTTGCACAGTCTTGCAATGGTGTTTCAGTAGAGGAACAATTGGCTGTTTTTTTATATATCTGTATGATCAGTCTCTCAACTCACCATGTTGGTGAGCTCTTCCAGCAGTCCCCTGACACAATAATAAAGTAATATAAAACTAGCTCATATAATGGTATATCTTGATTTTTTTTCCTTAGATATTTCAAAGCCATGCTTTTCTTTTTTTAGATGACCCCTTCTACTCCTCTCAAATCTGATTTCCAACCACGGATTCCCCCATCCCCCCATCCATTGCTAATGACCATTGTTTTTGTTGGTTTGATAAGTGCATTGGCACTGTTGATGGGACACATATCCGTGCATTTGCCACACTCGTTTATCATGTATACATGCATAACCAAAAGGGATACATATCCCAAACTTGTTTATTTATATGTGATTTTGATTTTCACTTTATCTATGGACTTACCACGTGGGATGGCTCATCTTCTGATGCAGCAATCTGGAATGATGCACACAGTAACCACTTGCACATTCCTGAAGGTAGATACCTCCTCACAGATGCAGGCTTCAGAACTTGCAATGTGTTACTCATCCCCTATTGGGGTGTACATTATCACCTTAAAGAGTGGTGTTTGGCAGAAAATTCATAAGTTTTCATATTCTCAATTTATTCTAGCTATTGACAAGTATTCAAGCCCACAGAATGCCAAAGAACTCTTCAATCTTCAACATTCCTCCCTGCAGAATGTGATTGAATGCATATTTGGGGTGATGAAGCACCAGTGGCACATATTGTAGATACCCCCAGAATACAGCATAGAGATCCAGGCCTGCATACCTCTGGCGCTGTGCACCTTGCACAACTTCATTTGTGAAGAAGACCCCAACATTTTTTATGAAGGTTACGATGCTGACATCCCTGAGATTTTTCACACTGACAATGTGAATGGGGAAGCTGCAGCAGATATTGTCCAAGGGACTGATGCTCAGGGGGAGCTTGCTGATGGGCTGCCAAGTTCAGCAGAGAAGAGAAGAGCTGATGCACACCATGACAAGATAGCAGCTGCAATGTGGGCAGATTACATTGCCCAGAATGTTTTATTTATTTAGTATTTTATCCTCCTCCTTTACCTTCACCAAATGGAATAATAAATAATTATTCCAATGCTCAACTCACCCATCTACTTTATAACAGTTATTGCGACAATGACAGACTCACAGAAGAATTCATTGAATATATTGTACATCAATAAACAAAAGTAACTACTGCTCAGTGAGCATTTCCACACAGCACTGCAAGCTTCCTTTGCACCCAGGATGTCCTCAACAAGGGCCCACTTAGGGCAAGGAACACTATGGCTTTGTTTAGGTTTGCTGTCATGAAATCAGTGAGTACCAGTATATCATCATCCACCAGACCTTGAGTTGTGCAAAGAAGAGTAATCACAGAGCCAAGCAATGTAGGAGGAGGGCATTCATCCTGCTGATTGATGGATGGTGGTGTGTAAAAAGAGTTGAGAAATTGAGGAAACACCTGTGTGATAGTGGTAAGAGCCATGCTGCCCTCCTGATGGGCTTTGGCAGTTGCAGAGGGGGGGTGAGAGTGCTTCTGTAATGAATCTACATCATCACCTAATGTGCTGTGCTTACATTTACCCCTGCTGGCACTCATAAGTTTCGAGTTGCTCATGGTATGCGTAAAGGTGGAGGTAGGTACAGTTGGTGATCTGTGTGGTTGTGGTGGGGGAGTGTCTACAATTGCAGCAGTGAGGTTGGAGAGATCCATTAGGTTGGAGGAAGAGGCCAAGAGGGATGGATGGATGGCCTGTGGTTGTGTAGTCATTGTAGATGGAGGTGTCATATCCCATACATTCGCGCTTCTCATCCGAAGTTCCGGATGTCAGATCCGATCAGATCCGATCCACAGATCCATACCGGATCCGTTACGATAAGCTTCTTCATTCATATCCTGTTCATATAACGTTAAACACTGCTTATTTCCTCCATTTAGTATATCCTCCTTTCCGGTTCATCGGTTATGCTTTCTTCCGGCTATGTTCTACTGATCCGTTTCACTTGTGATTAATTCCTGGTTATGTTTACTGATCCGCTTCACTTGTGATTACCTTCTGGCTTATGATTAACTTCTAATAAGCGTTGCTTATACTTTGCGATACTTTGTGCATAGCCTCTCGTGTAGTTCTATCGTATATAAACTCTTGTATATGTTCTTAGCACCTCAGTTCGAATATCATCTTAGATTGTTCTCATTCTGTTATCCGGACTCGAGTATTAACAACTCTTGTCACCCTCCGAGACTTAAGGATTGTATCCGATAGTCTATACGCATCCGCCTCTATCTACAGATAGTCTACACTCTGTTAGTTTCTAGTCCTAGACTTGTCTAGACTAGTCCTTATACTCTCGTCCGATATCCGGATGCCATCCGGATCCGTATACGATACTATTCCTTATCTTCGGATAGGAATACGATACTAATCCTTACCTTCGGATATCCTACGATACTATTCCTTGTCTTCGGATAGGAATACGTTACTCTCCTCTACACCCGGATATCATACGATAGTCGTCCGGACTTTCAGATACGCTACAATAAGCCATCCGGATCTTCGGATACGATACTTATAGCATTCTGAAATACGGGGCTATACTCGGGAAAGGGGCACAGCGTACGAGCTGAGGCCGAAGCCCTTTGGATCCGTTACCTTTGAGCACGACCTTAACAGTATATTCAAACTCACACCTTTCCGAGTATACTTACAACATTCTCCATGGCACCCACTAGAACTACACAGAACTCCCTCCGTAACGCTGGACTTGTGTCCACACGACGAGACCCTACACCCATAGTCAATACCTTCACCAGTTTCTCTCAACGTCGCGCTAGTATATCCGGACCAGCTCAGAGCATATCTGAGTTGATGAACCGTAGGCATCCAGAAACCCCTACGCGTACTCCATCCGGATTAGCCCCGGATGATGAAGATCCTGACGATGAAGACGATGATACTCCAGGCGGAAACCCACCTGATGATGAAGGTGGAGATCCGGATGATGAGCCAGACCACGATGAAGATGATGGCCTTAACGCTCAGGACCGCGTTTTCATGCGGTTATCCGAAGCCATCAATAACCTTGCGCGTAATAACCGACGCACTTCCCCTTCGGACGACTCTAAAGTCAAGGTTCGCGAGCCAGATACCTTTGACGGATCCGAGCCTAGGAAGTTGTGCGCGTTTTTTGTTCAATGCGAGCTTAACTTCCAGAGTAAACCCAAGACCTTCCGTTCGGACCGGGCCAAAGTTAACTTCGCCCAGTCCTATCTTAAGGGCATGGCCCTCGAATGGTTTGAACCTGACCTCCTTTCGGACGGGTTAAGTCCTCGTCCGGATTGGATGGACAACTACTCCGAGTTCATGCTAGAACTACAAACTAATTTCGGACCCCATGACCCATCTGGAGATGCTGAGATGCAACTCGAGCAACTCAATATGCGCGAAGGACAACGTATTAATAAGTACGTTGTAGAGTTCCAAAGGCTTGCTTCACAAGTCCGCGGATGGGGCGACGGAGCCTTACGTCGCCAATTCTATAACGGACTTCCAGCTCGTATTAAGGACGAAATCAGTTGCATGGGTAAACCCGCTACCCTCTCAGAGTTCAAAACCCTTGCCCAGACTATCGATGCCCGTTACTGGGAACGTAAGGGTGAAATCTCTAGAGAAACCAAGTCCTCATCTTCCAACCCTCCGAAACCGTCCACATCCGACCGCGCTAGTTCCCATCCGTCCGGATCCGGAAATCACAGATCCGGACAGAACAAATCCGCTAAACCCGCGTCCGCGTCTACCTCGTCCGCTCCGAAAGCACCGGATCTTAATACCAAGCTGGGTAAGGACGGAAAGCTTACGGCCGAGGAACGTCAAAGACGTTTAGATAAGAAACTCTGCCTATTCTGTGGCGGACCTGGGCACACTGCTCGGGACTGTACTAAGTCGACCTCTCGTGCTGCTAAAGGACGTGCAGCCACGGTTACTCCTGAAACTAAACAGGAGGCTTCATCCGAAGCAAAAAAATAGTCCGCGACCCTCCTGACTCTGCACGGGATGAGGGTCGCGTTGACTCGACCCGTGCTAAGGAGTTAAGACTCAACGCTGTCGCGCTTTCGAATCCGACTTCCCTTTGTCCATACGTTTCACTTCCGGACTATCCTAGTATTTCTGAATTTCCAGCTCTTGTAGATTGTGGTTCCTCTCATTGTTTTATAGAAACTAGTCTCGTCCGAAAACAAAAACTCCGTACATATCCGATTCCTCCTATTCCGCTCCGCTTATTTGACGGTACTTGTAATACTACCATTTCCGAAGCTATAGATCTCTCCGTTCGTTTCTCTTCCGGCAAAGTTACCTCCGAAACGTTTTACGTTACTCCTTTGGATTCATCTTGTCTTATCGTTCTTGGATATAGCTGGCTTTCCCTACACAATCCGTTGATTGATTGGGTTACAGGCAGCATCGACTTCCGGACGACACCTCATAGAATGCCATCGACCCCTCCGACGTCATCTCCACTTCCGGATCCTATTCCTACAGTGGAACCTCACCCTCCGACTTTGCCAGAACCATCCGCTGATAATCCGGTTCCTAATATATCGCTAATCAATGCAGTAGCCTTTTGCAGGGCCTGCAAATTAGAAGGATCCACCCAGTTCAGCATTTACCTTCGTCCGTCCGGAGTAGATCTCCGCTCCGCTAAGCTCTCGTCCGAAGGTCCGGACCTATCCGGAGTGCCTTCGGATTATCATGAGTTTGCGGACGTCTTCGATAAGGGAAAGGCTAGTCAACTTCCTCCTCATCGTCCGTACGATCTCAAGATCGATTTGGAGGAAGGATCCGCCCCACCCCTTGGAACTATTTATCCGTTATCCCCGGTAGAGCTTGAAGCTCTTAGAAAGTTTCTTGATGAAAATATTGCTACCGGACTCCTCCGCTCCTCCTCCTCTCCTCACGGAGCACCCATTCTCTTTGTCAAGAAAAAGGATGGTTCCTTACACCTTTGCGTAGACTTCCGTGGCCTCAACCAGATAACCAAGAAAGACCGATATCCGTTACCCCTCATATCCGACCTATTAGAATCCCCTAGCCGCGCCAAAATCTATACGAAGATCGACCTCCATTCCACTTATCATCTCATCCGGATCGCGTCCGGAGATGAGTGGAAGACTGCCTTCCGAACGCGCTATGGTTCCTATGAATGGTTGGTTATGCCTGAAGGTCTTACCAATGCACCGGCCGCGTTCCAGCGGTTTGTCAATAGCGTCTTCGCCGATATGCTAGACGTATGCGTTATCGTTTATCTGGATGACATCCTTATATATTCCCAAGACCTCGCATCCCATAAGAATCACGTCCGAGAAGTACTTCGACGCCTCCGCAAGCATCGGCTCTATGCCAAACCCGAGAAATGCGAATTCCATTCCACGTCTGTGGGGTACCTTGGTTATCTCTTATCTCCGGACGGCCTTACTATGTCTAACAAGAAAGTACAAGCTATCATAGACTGGCCGGAACCTCGGAAGGTTAAGGATATTCAATCCTTCCTCGGATTCGCAAATTTCTATCGTCGATTCATCTATAACTACTCGGATATCGTAGTTCCGCTTACACGGCTTACTCGCAAGGATGCACCTTGGAATTTTTGGATGAGTGCCGGAAATCCTTTGAAACGCTCAAGAAAGCTTTTACTACAGCTCCAATACTAACGCATTGGATGCCGGACGTTCCTTTGATTGTGGAAACGGACGCTTCGGACTACGCTATCGCTGGCATACTGTCCATAGTATGTCCGGATTCTGAAATCCGTCCAGTAGCGTTCTATTCCAGAACCCTTACCCCTCCGGAACTCAATTACGATACCCATGATAAGGAACTCTTAGCTATTTACGAGGCTTTTCGGACCTGGCGACACTATCTAGAAGGCTCGTCCGAGCCTGTGGATGTTGTCACAGACCATAAGAACCTTGAGTATTTCGCGACTACCAAACTCCTCTCTCGCCGTCAGGCTCGTTGGTCGGAATTCCTCCACCAATTCAACATGATCATCCGTTTCCGTCCCGGAAAACTTGGAGCTAAACCGGATTCCCTTACTAGATGCTGGGACGTCTATCCCAAAGAGGGGGATAAGGACTACGCTCAAGTTAACCCTCATAATTTCCGTCCCGTATTCACATCCGAACAGTTAGCTTCGTCCCTACGAGCTTCAACCTTAGCATTTCCAGTGCTCCGCGCAGCTGTGCTTATGGACGTTGAACAGCTTCATAAGGATATCCTATCCGCACTCCCTAATGACCCTATCAGATCCGCGCGCATGTCCGACCCTCCGGACGATAGACGATAGTGGTTTCCTCCGTTGTGATAATCGCATATACGTTCCAGAATCCAATGACCTTAGGCTTCGTGTCCTCCGGAATACCCATGACCATCCGTTATCAGGACACTTCGGTCAGAACCATACCCTAGAGCTTATCCAGCGCGAATATACCTGGCCGGGTATACGCACCTATGTTAAGGACTACATCAAATCCTGTACTACCTGCGCCCGAGCCAAGGTTCCGAGACATAAGCCATTCGGATTACTGAAACAACTCCCCATACCGGAAAGACCTTGGAATTCCATATCCATGGATTTCATCGAACAACTTCCGGACTCATCCGGCTATACAGCCATCCTCGTTATCATTGATCGTTTATCCAAGCAAGCTATATTCGTCCCAACACACGATACCATTACCTCTCCGGATCTCGCTAGACTATTCCTGCTTCACGTATTCTCTAAGCACGGAATCCCTTCTCATGTTACTTCGGACCGAGGTACGGAATTCGTATCCCATTTCTTCCGCTCTCTAGGAAAGGCACTTGATATGGTCCTCCACTTCACATCCAGATATCATCCGGAAGGAGATGGACAAACGGAACGAGCCAACCAAACCCTAGAGCAATATCTCCGCATCTACTGCAATTATCAGCAGGATAACTGGTCGGAACTCCTTCCATTAGCAGAATTCGCTTATAACAACGCTCCGAGTGCTACCACTGGAGTTTCACCATTCTTTGCTAATAAGGGTTACCATCTGAACATATCCATCCATCCAGAACGCGACCTCTCATCCGCCCTTGCCCGTGACTATGCTATAGACCTTAACGAACTACACCTATTCCTCCGAGAAGAAATGTCTCTTGCGCAGAAAAGATATCAAGGACCTGCGGACGCGCATCGGATACCCGCTCCGGACTTCAAACTTGGAGAACAGGTATTCGTGAAAGCTAAATACTTCCGTTCCACTCGTCCGTCCAAGAAACTATCGGAAAAGAACTTAGGTCCATTTGAGATTATAGCTCGTCCGGGATCACACTCCATTACCGTCCGACTTCCGGATTCTATGCGTTCCGTCCATCCTGTTTTCCATGTGTCCCAATTAGAACCTGCAACCCCGAACACCATTCCTAATCGTATCCAACCCCCTCCTCCTCCAGTAGAAGTCGACGGAGAACCAGAGTATGAGATATCCGAAATCCTAGACTCTAAGCTAGACCGTCGAAGAAGACAATGTCAACTCTTATACCTCGTCCAATGGTCCGGATATGAAGGAACGGACGAAGAAACTTCATGGTTACTAGCTACAGAACTCGGGAACACGTCCGAACTAGTATCGGATTATCACTCAGCATATCCGGACAAGCCTGGTCCTATTCAAAACTGAAGTATACAAATTGTACATAACGGAAACTACAAGTACAAGTAGCGGAAGTTAAGAAAACGGATCCGAAAATCTACATCTCCATAGACTCCTCATCCGCTCCGGATCCGCTCTCCTCACTTCCGGACGCCTTTTCCATCTCCTCATCACCTCCCTCTTCCTCATCCGGACCCATCCGAGCCTTATCCGAAGCGATCTGGGGGTCAAGCCTAAGCTCCTTGAACAAAAGGGCTTGGAATTCCCTCTGTTGCTGAAGGAACAGCTCCAATCCGGAGCACATCCGCTCCGTGGCAGCCCTACTCCCCTCAGCCGCTTCTATACTCTTCTCCAGGAGCGCGTTAGTCCTAGTCAACTCAGCCACTATGTTGTTAGCAGCAGCCACCCAAGCCTGATCATCATACTCCATATAATCCGGAGCTTCCGGAGTGGGACTCTGCTGACGTTTTTTGCCCTTACCCCTGGGAGAAGGGGATCCGGCAGCGCGCTGTCTCTTCTTGCCTTTGGAGGCCTTGACAGTTCCAGGCCGTCCGGGACAAGTAGCCTTATCCTTCCGGCAAGCATCACAAGACTTGATCTATCCGAACGTCAAAAACGCGGATCCAAAGCTATCCGGACGACTTACCAAAGGATTAGCTGCAGCATCCGTCCATTGACAGATCCGCGCCCTTCCGGAGCAACGCGTGCAGGATCCGTCCTCCTTAGAGGACATCTTCTGAGTCTATCCGAAACGTTAGTGAAAAGACTAGCAAACGGATCTGAAACGCACCATTTCCTTAACAATATCCTGACGCCTTTTCTCCTCCGCTTGCTGGATCCGAAGCTCCGCTTGCCTCACTTTCTCCAGATCCGCTAAGCGCTTCCGCTCTGCTTCCTGAGCCTTCAGAGCCTCTTCCTCCATCCGGGCCACTTCTTCCGCGTCCAAGATCTGTTGTCTAAGCTCTTCCAGCCTAGCCTTAGCAGATTGCTGAGCTCCAGAGTTGTTGCCAGACATATTTCAAGTTAAGCTAGTGTGTGTTGATAAGTGGGGGGTAGGAATCATCTGCGACGCTTTGACATTGGTATATCTGTGGAAATCCGAACTCAGCACTACTACCATCATTCTTCTCCATCGATTCTCGCGGACTGGATCTACGATTCTTTAGCCTTCTAGGGATCGGCCCTAAAGGGGGGATACTGTCATATCCCATACATTCGCGCTTCTCATCCGAAGTTCCGGATGTCAGATCCGATCAGATCCGATCCACAGATCCATACCGGATCCGTTACGATAAGCTTCTTCATTCATATCCTGTTCATATAACGTTAAACACTGCTTATTTCCTCCATTTAGTATATCCTCCTTTCCGGTTCATCGGTTATGCTTTCTTCCGGCTATGTTCTACTGATCCGTTTCACTTGTGATTAATTCCTGGTTATGTTTACTGATCCGCTTCACTTGTGATTACCTTCTGGCTTATGATTAACTTCTAATAAGCGTTGCTTATACTTTGCGATACTTTGTGCATAGCCTCTCGTGTAGTTCTATCGTATATAAACTCTTGTATATGTTCTTAGCACCTCAGTTCGAATATCATCTTAGATTGTTCTCATTCTGTTATCCGGACTCGAGTATTAACAACTCTTGTCACCCTCCGAGACTTAAGGATTGTATCCGATAGTCTATACGCATCCGCCTCTATCTACAGATAGTCTACACTCTGTTAGTTTCTAGTCCTAGACTTGTCTAGACTAGTCCTTATACTCTCGTCCGATATCCGGATGCCATCCGGATCCGTATACGATACTATTCCTTATCTTCGGATAGGAATACGATACTAATCCTTACCTTCGGATATCCTACGATACTATTCCTTGTCTTCGGATAGGAATACGTTACTCTCCTCTACACCCGGATATCATACGATAGTCGTCCGGACTTTCAGATACGCTACAATAAGCCATCCGGATCTTCGGATACGATACTTATAGCATTCTGAAATACGGGGCTATACTCGGGAAAGGGGCACAGCGTACGAGCTGAGGCCGAAGCCCTTTGGATCCGTTACCTTTGAGCACGACCTTAACAGGAGGTGGCATTGATGAAGATGATGAGGGAGCTGTAGAAATAGATGCAACTCTCCTGGCATGGGGCTGGCAGGTGACAAACTTTCCTCTGGTGGCAGTCAGCATCAATGCCTCAACAGCATGAAAATGCAGGAATCCTTTGTGAGCAAATGGTTTTGACTGAGGATGCACCTAAGAATATCAAATATTAAGACAGTTTTAGAAGAAAGTAGTGAAATCTCACCTTGGTATGTGCATCCAAGGTGCCACTAGTTTCAGGGGTGACTCCAACACCATGCTCCTCACTCCATGCAAAGCCAGAGAGTGATTTGATGTTCTTGACTACATTATAAGTCTTCTTTAGCTGTAATAATATGAGCCACTGTAGTAGATAGATATATAATGACACTCACATTGCTCCACTTTGTTTTGCAGGATAACTAAGATTTGGGAGCACACTTCTGGGCAGGATACATTCTGTTGAGGTGAATAGCAGCATCTGAAAATACTGAGCTTTTGAAACTCATGGTATCCCCAGCCTCAGACTTGCAAGTTGCAAGAAAGGAGATCAGTTCCCTTTCTTCCTCCAGTTTCCAATGTGTGGCGGCCTTGCAAGATGAGGCATTATCTTGTGAGTCCATATCACCCATTGTTGGCAATCCATGGAAACAAAGGGAACAAGTAGAGCCCACGCTCAAGGCATCAGACATGGCAGGCATAAAGGTAGGGATAGATTTACAACAATATCTACTCATTATCGATTAACAGATATCTTTGCTTTGACCCAGCATCTCCCAGATGACCTGGCAAGTCTCACAGGGAAGTCACATGATTTGAATTTTGAATTCAAAATTCACTGTCCAGACAGAGCCTAAAGGGAGTGGCCGTCACGAAGGGCCAAGTTAAGGTCTTTGTAGATGGTCCTTATGGCCCGTCTTCTGACCTCAGTTCTTACAATACATCTGTATTTGTGGCAGGTGAGCTGTGCATCATCTCATAATTACACAGCACTTGTCAAAGCTAGGAGTGTCTGGAAAATGGACAAGTGAACCTGGATGCACTGCTCAAAGAGGAGATGTTAGAGACCATTGCATGCTGGGTGCATACAATCTCTTGGAGGGGTGAGTATGACTGACTCAGAAGGGCTTTGGCCTCAGCTCATATGCTGTGCCCCTCACCTGAGTATGGTGCCCTTAATTTCATAGATAAAGTCCAATAAGGTCCTAACGAAGTCCAGAGGACTCCAGAGGCAGATAACTCTGGTGGAGCATCTGAAGGACTTCCGGATGAGCGCGGGAACCATCCGGATGAGTGTGGGAAACTTCTGGACGAGTATTGGAAACTCAGATGGAGTTGTCCACTTGATAGGAAGTAGTACAAATGCGCATATCAATCCTTAGTGAAGACATAGGGTGGATATACTGCAACGGACACAGTCCAAGACAGGAATAGTGATCTGGAGTTCTGGATAGGGGTTCTGGAGCAGACGCGGTGTCTTGTTACTTGAGGGTCTTATAGGTTGCTCAGAATACAATGACTATCACAATTGTATTTGATAAGACTACAGGTGCCAGCTGCCTCAAGTTCATGGTCAACGGATTTTCTACTTCTCAGTTAATAACGTGCTGTTTGTGGGTGGTCAAAGAGTGATGAATCACCTTCTTTGTTGGTCTCTTCTGATAGTAAGGAAGTATATATATATATATATATATATATATATATTGTCAGGCTACTCTGAACCTAGTAGGTAATATTAGACCTCTGCTAATGCTGGATAGATAATACGAGTCTCCCTTCCTGTAAAAGAGAGAAAGCTGAACGAAAACGAATAAACAAATACGATAGATTGTTGTATAGGCGATCCCTGTAAGATAGTATACAACTAATCTGACTAGATTATACCACAGTTTTCTAAGGCAACACTAGGCCTTCACTTTCTTCTGGATTTCACACTAGGAGACAGAAAGGGGAAAACACCTGTTCAAATTCTTACTAACTCTCACACGGTTTGAGAGAAGAATGGAAAAGGGAAAACTTAATTATTGTGTGAGAATGCAGTGTTTCAACTACTCCCAGGCACTGAAGGTGGTAGATAACTGGAAGGAGCCTCATCAGCTCAAAGAGGCAAAGGAGACCATTGCTAAAATGAGAAACATTTTGGATCCTGGTGCTGTGTGGCTTATTTGTCTCTGTGACATTGGTGAGAGATTATCATACATGTACAGTGGCTCAAAAAAGTGTCTCAATGTTTGTGGATTTTCATGTAATTGCTTCATTGTGAGTCAGGGTGTGGGAATCTGACTAAGCTATAGGGAGATGTTGGGAAGCTCTGCCTCTGGACATTAAGTTTGTTCCCTATGGCGTGGGAATAAAATGACATCATGCGAAGATATGGTCATTTTAATCTGGTGACTCATTGAGACACTTTTCGACTTTAAGTCTGACCAACACAATCTCTATAATTATAGTACTTTGTATGCCTTCCTTTTACTCTAATTACTTCAGCCACTCTTTTAAATATATTATCTATCAATCTGAGGTATCCTTCCTTGGTAATGTTCTCCTATCCTACTGCAACTCTGTTCTATCGCTGAAATAGCCCCTATTATAGAATTTGATAGATTGCAAGCAATTCCTTGAGTAATCTTAAGAGATATTTGATAGTGTCAAGGTTCATGGACTATTATGACTATGATAAAACAGTAATATCATGGTCTTCAAGCTATTCAATAGCTAACTTGGATGTATGCTCCCTATGACCCAAGATCTCTTGATCACCATATTCTAACTGGGCGTGTTGTTGATGCAATCAAGGCCACCAAATCTATTAATTCTATTATATCCACCATTATCCTCACTCAGACAATCAGCAAGACCCTTAAGACAGCTAATCCTGAAGCTGTAACCAAGAAGAAAAAATGTTCTGATTTCCAGCCTATACAAAGAAGAGCTGAACTTCTACATTGAAGCACTAGTATTGGACTACTAGGAACTGGATTATAGTTACATGGTAAGATGAGATGAAAATACACAGGGATAGGGTCAGATGGACTTAAATAAAGGTAGAAAAACTACTAAGAGAAATGGAAGCTAAGTAAACACTCAAGTTTGGAGAAGGACACTTGATGGTATGGGACTATATGGGATGAAATTGAGTAAAATTTTCTTTGACATGAAGGGAATGATTCATGCACAATAGCACATCTCTATTGTAGACAGGTGTCTGATAAGAATTATGTAGGAATCATGGATTTATGATGAATATGCAATCTTCTAATGAAATAATAACCTGAAGCACATCTTGAACTTGGCTACCAATGGTTTGAAGATTGTGATATTACTGTTTTATCATAGTCATAATAGTCCATGAACCTTGACACTATCAAATATCTCTTAAGATTACTCAAGGAATTGCTTGCAATCTATCAAATTCTATAATAGGGGCTATTTCAGCGATAGAACAGAGTTGCAGTAGGATAGGAGAACATTACCAAGGAAGGATACCTCAGATTGATAGATAATATATTTAAAAGAGTGGCTGAAGTAATTAGAGTAAAAGGAAGGCATACAAAGTACTATAATTATAGAGATTGTGTTGGTCAGACTTAAAGTCGAAAAGTGTCTCAATGAGTCACCAGATTAAAATGACCATATCTTCGCATGATGTCATTTTATTCCCACGCCATAGGGAACAAACTTAATGTCCAGAGGCAGAGCTTCCCAACATCTCCCTATAGCTTAGTCAGATTCCCACACCCTGACTCACAATGAAGCAATTACATGAAAATCCACAAACATTGAGACACTTTTTTGAGCCACTGTACATGTATGATAATCTCTCACCAATGTCACAGAGACAAATAAGCCACACAGCACCAGGATCCAAAATGTTTCTCATTTTAGCAATGGTCTCCTTTGCCTCTTTGAGCTGATGAGGCTCCTTCCAGTTATCTACCACCTTCAGTGCCTGGGAGTAGTTGAAACACTGCAGTGCATGAATGTAGCAGGGCATAACCAAGCTCTGTCACTCTTACATCAGCCAGAATTTGTGTGGTGTAGAGGTGATGGTGTCCCTTCTCTTCTTCTGCCTAGGACCTAGTTAGCATGCATGTATGCTAAATGATGTGACATCATTCACCTGTCCTAAATATATCACTTGAGTGATCTAAGATGGGTTATCAGTTAGTCAGATGTCATGTGAATAGTATATGTATATGTTGATGGACCTCCTGGTGGTCATCCTTATTCTTGTCAGACTGCAGTGTGTAAATAAGATCTCTCAGACATATATTATTTCTTACCTCCTCCATATTGTTCAATGTCTGTCAGGTGAATCAGATCAGCTCAAGTGAATCTAGTATATATATATGCTAATCACCTTTCTTTGGGACCCACTTTGCTTGCTTAACTCTTCAAAGATGACTGTCAGAACATATGGCAAGAACTTTTTAACATGCATGTATGCTAATCACCTTGCTTGTGCTTGATGACATGGTGCTTCTTTGTATATTTCTAAAGATGATTGTCAGAAAGCAAAGCAAGAAATTTAGCATACATGCATGCTAATCACCTTTGAGAAATTCAAACAAATGAATATTTAATTGTATTTAAATATTATTTTCTCACCTTATTTGTGATTGTTTGGTTTCTAACCTATAGCCAAGCAGGGGATGATGGTAGTTCAAGATCAAGAAAGGTCTGAGTAAAATGGGACTTTGTTTGCATATATACTTTACAACTGATAAAACATGTACAAACAAAGACTTATATGGAAATCACCATATTGGGTGATTATGTAAACATATCCTCTGCTAGGGCTTCAGCCTGCAAGACTTCCAATGGCCCAGAGATGGTGTGGGTTTGCCCTAATGATGATGCAGATGGTCATCAGTCATGTGCTGGCTGATGCATTTACCACACATGCATGCTAATTGGAACTCACATACTGCATCTGGCACAATGGAACTCTGTGAATCATTGCCTTTATCTGATGAAATGTTCTAAGTCAGATATCCCAAGATTGAAATATTCTGCCCAAGTCCAAATTGCACCCAAATTGGCCTTCAAATTTGACTTTGAATTCCTTGAACTGTTGGTGATTGTTCTCCCTACGTCCAGAATCCAGTCACTACAGTACTACAGTTGGAAAGCATCTTGCTAACATTCAGTCCCCTTAGTAGTTAGGCTTCCATGAGGCTTCGTAAACACAGTTCTCCAGGCCCACACAAGAACGTGACCACTGACTTCTGGTGGCATCGCACAGCTATCAGCAGAGATAACACACATATACTTACTTAGTCTCACAATCTACTCCGACAACTTGATATCTGTGACTCGGACATCCTTCCACCTTGACACTTCTTCATGTCAAAATCACGACATACTGTCACTGATAATGTCATTAGAGATTAAGCATGATCATAATGTAAGGTATATACAGTAAGGTATCAGGAGTGTAAAGTCGACATCAGTTCTAAGGTATATTACTTGCAAAGCTAAGTCACAATCGGCTTATCTGTTGTTCGTTCTCTGGCGCAAAGGGCCAATCCGAATAACCCCCCGGTGTGAGATTACCGGGCATATACCATGTTGCTTGGTCACCCCGCTCAAGCGCAATGTTCTTTAACAAGCGGAATGGAAGATCAGGCTACCGATGAAGCATACATCAGTCGTTGCCCAGTCAGGGAACAAATGGCTCACGTTTGGCATAAACAACCTCCCAAATCCAATGAGGCCTCCCTTGTTGTCTACCGTCTCAATTGCGCTATTTCGGGTATGCCCATTTGTGCTGATGAAGGTGCTGCCTTCAACCCCTTGCCATGTATCACGGATGAAATCGCTATTTTTCTCATCACTGACTTCAGCAGGCATCGGCTCCACGACGTGGATGTACGCTAGTTTGTGTTTGCGCAATTGCTCAACCAGGTAGGAAAACTGGGGTTTCGGTTCTGCCATGCCCATACCTGCACCGCAAATCAGCTAAATAAAGATCCCTAGTATTGAATGATACACATACCACTGAACACACCCCACGGGCTTATTCGGAACGCTGTCCTCTCAGCACCAACAGCCTCCACAATAGCGTTTGTTACTTCGAGCGCAAACCTAGAGCGGTTCTCGATACTTCCGCCGTATTCATCTGTACGCTGGTTGGTCACGTCTTGTATGAACTGATCGATCAAGTAGCCGTTTGCGCCGTGGATCTCAACACCATCGAAGCCAGCTCGAATTGCATTTTTTGCGGCAGCAACATACGTGGTAACGTACTCTTTAATTTCATCCATGGTGAGCGCGCGTGGGACGTCTGTCTTTCCCGGGAGGGGGATGGGTGAGGCACTGACGTAGGGACTATTGTCCTCTTTGACAAGAACAGCTGGCTCTGCGGCGCGGCCGAGCGCCCAGAGTTGCAGGAAAATGAAAGAGCCCTTTTCGTGAACTGCTTCTGTTATCTGCCATACGACGCGCAAGTCAGCTCTCATTCAGTAAAATCATCAAGCAAAATCATCAAGCAAGACACACCTTTTTCCACTCCTCCACTTGGGCATCGGTGTATATCCCAGGGACATTATCATAACCACCAGCTTTCTGAGATATGAATGTAGCCTCTGTGACAAGAAGAGTGCCAGGCATAGAGCCTCGCTGAGAGTAGTACGCTGGCGCTTGTGGGGTTGGGACATGATTTGCGTGTGCACGTACACGGGTAAGTGGGGCAAGGACGACACGGTGCTGCAAGTCCATGTTGCCCACGCGGATGGGGGAGAAGAGTGCGGAAGTCGAAGAAGACATACTGATCTATTGCAAACTAGGTATGAAATGCTTGAGGTGATATTGATTGGAGACACGGTGATCCACGCTCGTGCATTTTATAGTCAACTTTCCCTTCACTTGATGGATTTGTCAGGTTGAGTACCGGTAGAGAGTTTCGGCCATTGTGGATATCTTTAAATGATGCCATCGAGAATTTGCAGCTGACTGATCCTGAGCGCTGAGCGACGATGGCGAAAGAGCGTTGAATAAGGTCGTCAATTACAAATATTTCACTGAGCGGCTGACAAAGTCTTAGCGAACTCTTGATGAGACATGCATATTCGAACGCCCGTTCGAACGGAACATTGAACTTGTAAGCAAGCTTGGCACAGACATAATCGTGCGTGTGCACCGATGACGAGTACACTGGTACTGTCGTCTCCACCTCATACGAGCTGTTCGACAACAATATTTGGACATGGCATGCACTACTTTACCACAAACGTTGATCAACATCAACGTTCACTCTTCGACATTACCCCCTCTTAGCTCGCCTTGACACTTGCGATGGTCGACGCAAGTGACATCCTCGTTCATGGACAACAGGCAGGAAGACGCTGATGGCAAAGAGGACGACGAGTCACGACAACGGGGAATCCAGACTGTGGACCCAGCTCTAGTCGTAATAGGAACAACATATTTAAATACATTCTGAACGAGGGATTCTATTGATTTTTGTCACCTAGTGCGTTCAATGGATATCGAGATAACCATTCGAATGTGCTCAAAATACAGGTTCTACATATTAGTAGACTGAAGCAGCTAGCGTCTGACCGTGGTTAACGCACAGATCATGGAACCGGGCATTTGACGGGTTTCCGTAGTCTCCTGCAGGTCATCATGCCATCAGACCTTGAGCGTCGTTCCTTCGAAGTTCTATTTCAAGTCTAAGGGCTGTTCGATATATATCGATAAGTATTTCCAATAGCACCAACGACCATATTTACATCGACCGTCATCCCAAGATCTAACACACAGCTCTCTGGGCAATACGTATTTATCCTCCCCTGTGTCCTCACGAATAGTCCTTAAGTGTTACCATCGACTACAAGGACTACTTCTGCCATGACGACCTTCGGCAAATCCACCTTTGACACCTCCATTTATGCGGCTTTCAGACCGACCTGCCCTAGGTCCCTGTTTGACTTCATATTCCGGTACCACGAGCGCAACAAGGGTGCAAGATGGGATAGACCAGTGGACCTTGGTTGTGGCACGGGTTAGTTCTAGCTGCACTCAATTTGAACTATTGACATGTTGATAATTCCGGATTCCAGGTCAAGCAACAGTCGAGCTCACACCCTTCAAGTGCGTAACTGGCGTCTACCCAAGTTCTAAGATACCTGATGATCGAAGTTGCTCAGGGTACCCTGAAGAAAACGCCAGTGAGCACTGGCCAATATGAGTGCATACAAGGGAGCTCAGAGTCTACCATTCTTGGAGGATAGCAGTGTGGATCTAGTCATTGCCGGTGCGTGTGTTAGACAGGATAAACTTGATGGTACTGTTTGTTCATGACGCTTGCGCGGTTGGAGCCCAGGCATGCCGTTGGTTCGATTGGTATGAATTAGGTTACTAAATTAAAATTGGCCTGAGTTTGCAAGGGTACTGAGGAAGGATGGGAGTGCCGCATTCTGGGTATGTATTCACATCTCCGAGTCATTACTTGTCCAGTTACTCTTAACATTCGCCTGACTTAGATTTACTCCGAGTTCCGCTTCACTCGCTATCCGTCACTCACACAGAAAATTAAAACCTATAGCCAAGGTGTTGACCCACTGCACAGCATTGGCCCGTACTGGCAGCAACCCGGCCGTTCGATTCTGGAAAACCACCTGGTTAAGGTGCCAGATGGCAATGAAGTTGTAAGCAGCGCGTTCAGTGATTTCGAGAGAGTGTTCTTCACAGGTCTGTCTTGCACCTATCATTATACGACACCGTACTAATGTATTGCAGGCGACCACTACCCATCTCTGCTCTCCCTTCCCCACGCTCCGCGTTCATGCGCAAGAAGATGACATAGAATGACCTGCTATCTTACCTCAATGCATAGAGCTCATTGCACACGTTCCATCAGCGCAACCCCACGAATGCGGAAAACCCGCCGCGTGGAGATATTGCAGTGCAGTTCTGGAAGGATCTTAAGGAGGGTGCCGAGCGGGAGGATGGGAGAGCGGTGGAAGGACATGATGAAGTAGACATTGAATGCTCATTGGCGTTGATGATGGTTAAGAGAGCGTAATACTAGAGGTATTCTTTTATTGACGGCTTGCAGGTCATCTCACTAGAGACTATCTAGGCAACTGGTAGTAATACCATGATTTAGAGGGCTCCCGTGTCTCCACAATTACTAGTAGCTTATCAAATGCAGTTCAACACAAGGACTTGGACCTTTCAGTATGTATGCGAGACATCTGCCTTCCTGTTCTCGTACCGTGCCAATAATATTGGAAAATGCTCCGACACAAGTCTGCATTAACATCCCATTCTTCCCGCCCCCGTCCACTTTCTTTCGTGTCTGTCCGCCCATCGTAACATTTGGCCCAACTTGAAACCAGCCATTTCAGATATACTCCTGACTCCTGAATTTTAGCTAAGTGACAAGTCGTTAGGTTATACTTTGTGCGGGCAGTTAGATGAGTACTGCAATCAAGTCGGCGGAAGACAGTCATATGAAGCTGGTCTGCCGTGCCCACAGCAATCGTGGACTCGGAGACTCGGAAGGAAGATGTTCCTTATCATTTGTGGCTCGGGCGCTCAAAGAATTCACACACTGTTACCCTTCATCCATCATGGATCCTTCAGAGTTGAGAAAGGCAATCGAGCGTTTCCGAATCCTCATCATAGGAAGAGCGAATGCAGGAAAAAACCACCATCCTCCAGAGGGTTTGCAAGACACGGGAGAACCCGGAAATATACAACAGCGCCGGAGAGAAGGTGCAGTTCATGATACCAGTAGTGACTAGGATGATGATGGTTAACTGATGCACATTACATTAAAAATCAGATCGATCCCGCTGTGTTGATGGCATCCAGAGAGGTAAGGCATGTTCTTGATGGTTGGTAACATTACTCAGGGAGTCCTCAGCGCGGTGTGCACGATATCGAGAATGAGATGGTGTTTCGAAGCAACCCAGGATTCGTCTTTCACGATTCACGCGGGTTTGAGGCAGGAGGACAATTCGAATTCGACAAGGTGAAGGCTTTTATTGTAAGGCGTTCTAAGGAGAGAAGTTTGAGGGATCGAATTCATGTCATATGGTAGTTGGTCAGTTATTTGGCACGCGCTATCTCACACCTTTGGCACAGGTACTGCATTCCAATGGATGAGGATAGCAGGTCTTTCACGGAAGCGGAAGTGAAGTTTTTCTCTCAGTGTGACACTGGAAGTAGTGAGTTTTTCGATCTACCGTTATGTATCATCCACTCATTCGCAATCGTTAGTTCCAGTGATAGTGTTATTCACTAAATTCGACGCTCTCTATGATGATGAGTTTGCAGAGCTGATGAGTAAGGGTATATCGAGAAAAGATGCTGAAGTACTGGCCCCACAGCATGCCAAAGAAGCATTTGCAAATGGGCCGCAGTTAAAGCTTTTGTACAACCGGAAGGGCAACCAACGTCCTCCAAGATGTCACATATGCCTTCCTGGTAAGTCAACTAATTCCCGAGCTGCTAATCAATTTGCTGCTTATTCTTGCTCTGGTCCATTTAGATATGGACAAGGATGGTGCAGACTGCGGGCCCCTTGTTGAATGCACAGCTGAAACTTTGAATGATGACACACTCACACAGCTGTTTGTCACAACTCAGCGGACGACCTTGGAGTTATGCATGAGATATGCAGTCAAAAGGTAACTTTTCAAATCTTACTTATCTATGACAAGTGATAACTGACCGTGTATCAAGGTTGCTTGTACCGCATCTCAACTCTATCCAGGCAATCATGTCACATAAATCTGGGATATTCAATAGTCAGATCATAAACGATTTGGGTAAATGGTTTCCGCGAACTACAGTGAGATCATAGGAATTTTTGAAACCTGCACTCATTTATATTTGGCGGATACTTTAAGATAGTACGTCTGATCATCTCTGCCAGCATACTGACCTAAGACATTGCTGACACATTGACAGACAGTGAGTGTTAGTGCTCTATTGAGTTCAAGCCTTGCTGACAGACCACGGCCCTGATCCCTTCACAGGCTGTGAGTGTGATGATACTCTGTCAATCTCAAGCCTCGCTGACCGAACCCATCCCTGATCCATTGACAGGAAGTGAGTGTGTTGATGCTCTGTCGAGCTCGAGCCTCGCTGACCGAACCCGTCCCTGATTTCTCGACAGGGAGTGAGTGTGTTGATGCTCTGTCGAGCTCGAGCCTCGCTGACCGAACCCGTCCCTGATCCCTTGACAGGATGTGAGTGTGTTGATGCTCTGTCGAGCTCGAGCCTCGCTGACCGAACCCGTCCCTGATCCCTTGACAGCGAGTGAGTGTGTTGATGCTCTGTCGAGCTCGAGCCTCGCTGACCGAACCCGTCCCTGATTTCTCGACAGGGAGTGAGTGTGTTGATGCTCTGTCAAGCTCGAGCCTCGCTGACCGAACCCGTCCCTGATCCCTTGACAGTATGTGAGTGTGTTGATGCTCTGTCGAGCTCGAGCCTCGCTGACCGAACCCGTCCCTGATCCCTTGACAGCTTGTGAGTGTGTTGATGCTCTGTCGAGCTCGAGCCTCGCTGACCGAACCCGTCCCTGATCCCTTGACAGGATGTGAGTGTGTTGATGCTCTGTCGAGCTCGAGCCTCGCTGACCGAACCCGTCCCTGATCCCTTGACAGTTTGTGAGTGTGTTGATGCTCTGTCGAGCTCGAGCCTCGCTGACCGAACTTGTCCCTGATCCCTTGACAGTATGTGAGTGTGTTGATGCTCTGTCGAGCTCGAGCCTCGCTGACCGAACCCGTCCCTGATCCCTTGACAGCGAGTGAGTGTGTTGATGCTCTGTCGAGCTCGAGCCTCGCTGACCGAACCCGTCCCTGATCCCTTGACAGTTTGTGAGTGTGTTGATGCTCTGTCGAGCTCGAGCCTCGCTGACCGAACTTGTCCCTGATCCCTTGACAGCGAGTGAGTGTGTTGATGCTCTGTCGAGCTCGAGCCTCGCTGACCGAACCCGTCCCTGATCCCTTGACAGTTTGTGAGTGTGTTGATGCTCTGTCGAGCTCGAGCCTCGCTGACCGAACCCGTCCCTGATCCCTTGACAGTTTGTGAGTGTGTTGATGCTCTGTCGAGCTCGAGCCTCGCTGACCGAACTTGTCCCTGATCCCTTGACAGCGAGTGAGTGTGTTGATGCTCTGTCAAGCTCGAGCCTCGCTGACCGAACCCGTCCCTGATCCCTTGACAGCTTGTGAGTGTGTTGATGCTCTGTCGAGCTCGAGCCTCGCTGACCGAACCCGTCCCTGATCCCTTGACAGCTTGTGAGTGTGTTGATGCTCTGTCGAGCTCGAGCCTCGCTGACCGAACCCGTCCCTGATCCCTTGACAGTTTGTGAGTGTGTTGATGCTCTGTCGAGCTCGAGCCTTGCTGACCGAACCCGTCCCTGATCTCTTGACAGGATGTGAGTGTGTTGATGCTCTGTCGAGCTCGAGCCTCGCTGACCGAACCCGTCCCTGATCCCTTGACAGGATGTGAGTGTGTTGATGCTCTGTCGAGCTCGAGCCTCGCTGACCGAACCCGTCCCTGATTCCTTGACAGCTTGTGAGTGCGTTGATGCTCTGTCGAGCTCGAGCCTCGCTGACCGAACTCGTCCCTGATCCCTTGACAGCGAGTGAGTGTGTTGATGCTCTGTCGAGCTCGAGCCTCGCTGACCGAACTCGTCCCTGATCCCTTGACAGTATGTGAGTGTGTTGATGCTCTGTCGAGCTCGAGCCTCGCTGACCGAACTCGTCCCTGATCCCTTGACAGAGAGTGAGTGTGTTGATGCTCTGTCGAGCTCGAGCCTCGCTGACCGAACCCGTCCCTGATCTCTTGACAGGATGTGAGTGTGTTGATGCTCTGTCGAGCTCGAGCCTCGCTGACCGAACCCGTCCCGATCTCTTGACAGTATGTGAGTGTGTTGATGCTCTGTCGAGCTCGAGCCTCGCTGACCGAACCCGTCCCTGGTCCCCTGACAGCAAGTGAGTGTGTTGATTCTCTCTCGAGCTGAAGCACTGATATTTTGATGATGACAGTATGCAAGTGACCATATCCCCAACCATTTGTGTCTTTTGACTATCATTTATCAGACTTACCATTCCGAAGATGAGGGGATGTGGTCTACTTTACGACTTTTGGCACGTCCCATTGCTCACAGCTCGTCCACTTCATTCTCATCCCACAGGTTTGCTAGTCCTCTGAGTTGTCAACATTGGAGAAGATTGCGCAGCTCGGTTCTGGTGAGATCTTGTGCCACATTGCAATGAGTCTGCTGATTATTCATCATAAGCTGCTGTTATTATCTTTGAAAACGTTTTCCATCTTCTGGAATCCCGACGCTATCCTCAGCAGGAGCCCGTTCGCCCTCTTCGTGTTGCTCTACAGCAGTACATGGCGTCTCCCAATGCAGCTGCTGTCAGGGAAGCTCTGAGCTCTGCCATCCACACATATGAAGCAGGCTCTTCTCGGTGGATAGTAGGGTCGGCCAAACGCTCTCAGAAGAAGGCAGACCTGATCAAGGCAATTACTGAAATTGTTTTACAGCACCGCCTGCGTATGTGATGTCTGGTGCAGTTGTCGCAGTCCCGCTGATATATTCGTATTCAGCATTACCTGAAATCCAAGAAATATGAAGATATAGCGAGTTGAGGTTTCTTGATCGGTTGATTGCATGTTCGTGGAGGTGGCTAAGGAGGTGAAACTGTATGAAATGTTGTATGATTAAACGCGCACGTGATGGACAATGTTCAACTTATTATTGATGCTAAGTCTCGTCGGAGTAGTTCCCCTGACCGCAGTGAAACCCTCGCCTGTTTTCGGCTACCAACCAACTGATAATCAACATATGATATAGCATGTTCGGGTTTTTTCGAGTGCAATTTCGCCACCTGTGATGCCATACCCCCTCCGAGGTGGTCGGTCGCAAGATCCGTCCGTTGGCCTTATCGGCCCTAGTACTGTTGGCGGTGATTTCTTGGTTAGTGAACTTCCTCATTCATGCGGTACTAGAGTTCAGCTGGACAAGCGATACAGCCTCCAGAGCGTGCGAACTGCCAGCAGGTAGTTGTAAATGACGCTCCTGATCATGATCTGCGCTGAACAACGTGGGTGGGTGTATCTCACATTCATGTTGGCTAATTATAGCAGACCTTGAGGATATACTTCGTTCACTGATAACACTGCGAAATCATTGAATTCTGCATGCTTGAATGCATCGTTTAAAATTGCGGTCATAATATTCTCCAGGGAAGAAAGGTTGGGGGGAAGACATCTTGCTGTCTTACGCAGCCTCGCAACCCAGCTTTATTATCACCATATACTCATTTTGAATGAGATTTTTCAAGGCTACTCCCGTTCTTGATCTGCATTTTCTAGAGATTAACCATATGAGTTCTCATGACTTACACTATGAAGTTCGCACAGCTGGGCACGGTAGTGACTAAAATCTAGACGGCAAGAAGTCATTGACTTGTCGAATAATTCCATCTTTGTGTACCCACTCGACTTTCGACGTGAATTGTAACACGGAACTAAGAGTCAACGCATCGATTGTGTAGGAATGACATACAGTAAGATGTAAGATGCGATGCCTAAACAGAAGGAAAGGAAAGGCGTACAGCCTGGATGGGCACAAGCGTCAATGCGAATGTACATGATAAAATATCAACAGGGATGATTGTTCCATTATAATCCAGTGCTCAGATCCACGTTTTTGTTCGTTCGGGACCTCTTAGAGGTACAGCTGTCCGTCATACAATCTCAGCTCACCAATAAAACAAAACTTCCATCAAATCCCCTTCTCCTCCAAAAACTTATGCACAGTATCCCAAAGCTCCTTCGCAAGCCCCTCATCCTTTGCCACCTTCGTCGGTTCTGTTAGTTTGGTTACCGGTGTTAAATACGCGCCTTTGTACTTCTCGCGCTGCTTGGCCACTTCCTCCGACGCAGCTGCAAACGCCGAGTTATATGCACCCTTGTCTGGATGTAAAAAGAAGAGGGACACGATGGGCTTGACGACGAACTCGAACTTGGATAGGGGCCATTTCTCGGAAAAGGTGTTGACTGCTCCAGGATGAAGGGCGATGACGGTTATGGGAGATCCAATAGCGGTGAGATGTCGTTGAAGTTCGAAAGCGTAGAGGATATTCATGAGTTTCGACATGCCTTGTGAAGGAATTTCGTAAGAGACAAGATAACAAGGGACAACCGACGTACAATACCGCGCGAAAGTGGGGGAAAGTGAACTTTTGAGCTCCTTGTTTAGATCATCAAGGTTGCGGAAATGGAGGTCCCCTGATACGAACTTGTGGGCCTCTGAACCGACCTGGACGGTAGTATGGAAGTGTGAGTTTTCGGGCCGCATGCAGTTAAGTATCACATACGACAACGATGCGAACATCTGAATTGGGTTCTGTTGCTGTCTGGTCCAGCAGTGGTTGAAGGGAGCGTGTCAGGACGATGTGACTTATTACGCTGGAATAAACATAGGTAAGTGCTTGAGGTACATGTTTTTTAACGGAAGGCGCACTTAACCATCACTATCTCCTGAATTCCTGGGATGTTGTTAGGTACATATCTTTACAGCTCGAGACCAAAGCTTACCATCCGGTGTCATGGCGTAACTCTCAAGCAAGCTATATGATATTCAGGTATCAATCACACCCACGCACATCAGTGAACCGATGAGTCCTTGATATTGTAGCCGTGCGTAGTACAGAGGGGTAGAATTTTGCTCCTACTAAATAATATCATTTATACTATAAGAAATTTGATTTGTAGTTACATAACCTGCAAATCTAGAGTAACACGAGCAGTACACGACGAGGTTATGGTGTTCCTACATTGCAGCCAACGAGGGATGGTAGCTTACTGATGCCAAATATTCTGAGCATTGTCGTTTTGCCTTACTCACACTTTGCACTACAACCTTATCCAAGGCAATCTCGTGGGAGATACCTTTGGCACTCGTCAACGAATGTAAAATAATGTGAGATTTCGTGACAAAATCCTGACTGGCGGCCGTGAAAACCAACAATGGACGACAGCGCACAACTCTCTATCTATTTCACGGTTCTCGCTTTACACTTCGCACTGCAACCTTATCCAAGGCAATCTCGTGGGAGATACCTTTGGCACTCGTCAACGAATGTAAAATAATGTGAGATTTCGTGACAAAATCCTGACTGGCGGCCGTGAAGACCAACAATGGACGACAGCGCACAACTCTATCTATTTCACGGTTCTCGCTTTTCGTCATATATCATCAGATTCACATTCTTGGATTATGGATATAATTAACACCAAAATGCATGCCGCTACGATATCTCTAGCGTCTTGACCATGTCTGAAATAGAAGAAAGGTCTTTGACTTGTGCAAAGATATCGTGATCTGAAGCAATTATCTTGTATTCTCCGCCGTGCTGCTGCGCTAGCAAAAATGCCCCAAAAGGCTGACGAAGGCGAGCAGCCAATCGCAACGCTCGACCGCTCAGCTCTGAATCAACTGACTCTTGTGCTTCAGGGAAACCGCCAGACGACTGCTGTGATGGAGACCCGAGGGCGGACCAGCAACCTTCCTCACTCTCCCTATCACCAGCAATCTCAGGCAGCTCCGCCAAGCCAGACGGCTCCGTGAAGTCAGGAAGCTCGAGGAGATGACGATTCCACGGACGAACTAGCAAGAAAGTCTGCATAGTGGGTCGTGGTGATGAGAACTGAATCAGCTTGTCCTCCGTGGTGATCAGCAGGTCAAGAAGCCCGTCAGCCTTAACTTCATATATCTCCTGGTCTTGGGCGCGATTCCGTTTGACTGCTGTGACACGAAATGCGATGCAAGGCAGATGCAGTCTGCAGTTCCCGAAACGAGACGCGCTCAGGTTGCCAAGCAGAGTGTAAAGTTTCAGAACCACATCTGCGGCCACTTCATGGCGGAGGGAGGATATTGATGCCTGAATGTCATCTTCGGACAGAGATGACACAGTGTATGGTGGAGCTTTGTATGAAGCAATGTCGGCCGGCAGACAGCTATTGAATTCGGACAATTGTCCTACCCAGTCCAGGGCACTGATGTCACCCGACTGAGCTACGACCTCCTGCAAGAGCCTCCCAAGCGCCTTTTGTTTCTTCTCTCCATAAATGGCAGGCAGGTTGACGCCGAATATACCAAACAATGAGTATGCAATATCTTCCTGACACGTGGTGACACGGGCCGACACCCATTGGAGTTTCTCCCGTGCGAATCTCATCCCAGGACGGAAGGCGATGAGCGCCTGTGTATCTATACCCGCCACATCTGCCATCTCCTGCATGATTATGAGGGAATCCTTGTGATTGGGAGAGCGATCGTCAAGATATAACGACCAATCCCTCTGATAAAATAGGACAAAATTTGGGGCCAGAAACTCTTGAACTGTCCATCCTCGCGTGTTCCAAGCGCTGCTTGCGAGTGCCCCGGGCTTCGACGAAGGTGGAACATTCGACAGGTAGATGACGGTAAGTGTTGAGTGGCGATACCAGATAAACATGGAGTTCACCGATTGTTGGACCTCGACATTATTTTGGCCTCCCGCTAGACTTGAAGGGATATACTCCGTAAATCCTCTGGACATGAAAGACCTTGTTGTATACACGTCGAGCTTGAAGGTAAAGGGTTGGTATCGGATCATATTATACCATGAGTATAATCTAAACATTCACCTGATGACGAACGCTTCAGCTTGAGATTGGTCTTGGCTGCCCAGCAAGTAAAGTATTCTAGCAAGCGTGCACTCGATAGAGTTGATGCACTCAGACTGGGATTTGCAGTTGGTTTGTGCTTGCTTGTCCCTGGAGGACTCAGAGTGTCTAACGTTTTGATGGGAGGTAGAACTGAAAAGGTGCCCTCAACCATTAAATATTGGAGTTCATAGTAGTGCGTATTCCGGTCCAACACTAAGAGTCCGTTCGGGAACTCAAATCTAGCCAAGTTCGACTCAAGATTTTGAACTTGAAAATCAACTACGACGATTAAGTAAGCTCGGAGCCTGAATACATTGTCACGCAATACACACCTTGCATACCAGTTGCTACGCACACCGCACTCATTGTACAACACTGACGCCATGTTTTCTCGTCTTTGGAACCATTCGGACGACACCAATTCTGACGATACGAGTGATGCGTGTGACGCAGAAGATGCACGAGATGCACAAGATGCACGAGATGCACGAGATGATAATGAGAGGGAAGATCCCAACGACGCAGAGAAGGAAGATCTACATCGCCTGCAACAAATCATTAGTGTGTTTCAGAAGTTGATGGTATCGGCTGCTGGAGTGGTCGACATCGCGGTGGATGCCTATAACTCTTACACACAAGCTCACTATGATAAGGAGCCATACCACACCTCAGCATTATCGGGGATCGCTTGGGTCAATGAATTGCTTGCTGGCCATCCTGAACGCGTACGATGCGAGCTCGGTGTACACCGCCATGTATTCATCGTATTATTGAATGTGCTTTGTGAAAGCGGCATAGACGATTCAAAAAATGTGACGCTCGAGGAACAACTCGCTATATTCTTATATGCCTGTGTCACAGGGCTTTCTGTACGCCATCTTGGTGAGCGGTTTCAACGCTCAAACGATACTATATCAAAGTATGTCCTCCCATAACTTTGAAACCGGCTGTACTAACTCAGTAGGCTCTTTCTAGGTATTTTAAACGAATTTTAGTTGCATTCTCGTCCCAGCCAATCTACACCACTTATGTCCGACTCCCCAGTCCAGAGGCTCCCACTCCCCCCACTATCCTGAAATCCAGGAAATTTTACCCATACTTTGCTGATGTTATCGGTGCCATCGACGGCACGCATATTGCGTGTCACCCCACAGCATCTGATCGCCAAGCTGCTCGTGACCGCAAGGGCAATCTGACGCAGAATTGTCTTGCTGCCTGCGACTTCGAGATGCAATTCATGTACATGCTCAGCGGGTTCCAGGGGTCTGCAGCAGACGCGCGTGTCTATCATGCTGCACGTTTGAAAGATTTCACAATTCCACCAGGCAAGTTTTATCTTGCAGATGCCGGATTCGCTGCATGCGACGAGTTACTTGTACCCTACCGAGGTGTACGCTATCACCTGGCAGAGTGGGGCCGCGCAAATCTTTTGTAAGTTTTTTTTTTCTAATATGTTACCCCATTCATGCTCATCTATCTTTTTCAGGCCTTGTAATCCACAGGAACTCTATAACTTGCGACATGCGATGCTCCGCAATGTTATTGAGCGTATTTTCGGCGTTCTCAAGAAACGCTTTCGTATTCTTCACCTTCCCCCTGAGTATAACTCAGACATCCAATCTCGCATCCCTCCGGCTCTCTGTTTAATTCACAACATCATTCGTATCCACGACCCGGACGACTTATTGGACTTTCGTCACGTTGACTCAGATGAGTGGAGGCCCCAATATACTGGTACACTCGCTGATGGGCCTCCAACTGAAGCTGCAAGGACACGCGCACACGAACATCGTGATCGACTTGCACAATCCATGTGGGTAGACTATCTTGCAGAGAGATGTAGAAGGGGGGAACCAATGCCGCCTGGTGTGTAGGACTGACTCATTCTTTCTGTAGCGCTTTTCTTTTTAATGTAGCACTTTTCTTAACAAGTATAGTGTAGATGAATGAAGTTTTTGTATTTGTAAGGAGTCGTTTGTAGTAGAGGAAAAAGCGCTGTTCTAGTTAAATGAAGTTTTTCGTACGAAGCTACGAATTTTTCGTAAGACGAGTCGTTTGTAGTAGAGGAAGAAGCGCCGTTCTGGTTGAATGAAGTTTTTCGTACGAAGCCACGAATTTTTCGTAAGACGAGTCGTTTATAGCAGAGGAATTGATATATTGATTACTACTACAAATTGTACTATGCATAGTTAGGACGCCCTGTTCTTCCCCTTCCTATAATCCTCCAAATACTGCGCAAGATAAACTTGACGCACAGCATCGCGTTTAATACTGAGATATGAATCAGCTTTGGAAACGTCCGACTCAAACAAGTTGATCAGGGTAACGATTTCATGTACATCCAAGTCTTCCTCCTCCTGTACCCAAAGAATCGCCTTTTGTTTGTGGAGGGGGATGGGCTCAACAAAATGACCAGCAACCGTTTCCTGAAACGCCGTTGTTGCACTGGAAAGGCTATGTGCCATTTTCCCTCCAAAGTCTTCCAACGCTGATGGCATTGATAGACGCTGCGACTTTGATGAAGACTTCCCTTTGGAGGATTGCGGTGGACGGGACTCATGACGCGAGCTGTCGTCCCCTTCGGCTTTACGTTTCACAGCCGTCGAGGACGCAGGAGTGGAGGGAGTGGGGCGATCTTGCATGACGTTGAAACTGGTTGGGGTGATGGGCGTGATGGGTGTGACAGGAGCAGAGGGTGTGGGGACAGAGGTGGGAGTGGAGAGGGGAATGGAGAGTGCAACGGGAGGACCGGATGTGCCTGGTTCGGCGTGCATGGTGGCGCTATTGTCGTTTGTAGTGTGGGGGTTGAATTCGACACGATCAAGCGCATCCTCCAGTGATGCCATGAGAATGTCGCTGGCGCTGGATGGGCCAGGAGTGGCGCTTGCACTGGGTGTCGACGCGTTGTCAGTATTGTCGACGCCTGCGTGGAACCCAACCCAGCTACTTGCTTGTACTGGGATGATGCCACGCAGGGCCTCGTAGTGAGGCCAACCCTTCGTCTTGAATCCCTTTGCTTGGGGATTATTCTACCCATGTAATTAGCACAGTAGCACAGCAGAAAATAAAACTCACCTTTATATAATCATCCCAGATTGTCTCTGATTCAGGTCCGATGTTCGCACCGTGGTCCATACTGTATGAGATGCCTGAGGCATGCGCGATCTTGTCGATGACGTGGTACAGCTTGCGTATCTAAAAATAACAATGAGTACCACTACCAGCAGCCGCTCAGTGAATGAAAAGTACTTACTCGTACCCATTTGGATTGACATGCCTCTGCAGTCTTAGGAGCGCCTTAAAATAAGTCAGATAAGCAGTGGTAAACTATGCAAGGACTCACCTTGCAGGATAGGCTGGCTTGCCATAACAGCAGCGGCACTGCTCCAGAATGTCTTGTCGAAGTTCAGGCCATCGCCTGCTTTGGCCTTGTTGGCAATGACATGTGTGATCAAAGCCTTCTCGTCACTTTCAGACCAAACACAGCGGTCTTGTTTGGTTTCTGCTGAGGTGGCATCTTGCCGTGTCGATTTCTTTCTCATTGTGTAGCTACGTAGATGATGGCAGTAAGAAAGGGTACGGGTTGCAGGCATGATCGCATACTAGATTATCTGGTCTATGTGACATAGCTATCGGTCACGTTCAACGGCAACCCGGCAAGCTTACTTAATCGTCGTAGTTGATTTTCAAGTTCAAAATCTTGAGTCGAACTTGGCTAGATTTGAGTTCCCGAACGGACTCTAAAGATCTCCTGAAAAGATCAAATGAGTTTCAGACACATCGAGTCGGCTTGAGAATGGGCGCTCACCAGGCCGTAAACTCTCAAGGAGCTAGAATACTTTCAATACACGTCGAGCCTGAAGGTAAAGGTTTGATATTGGGTTATACCATGAGTAGTATAGTACTTGTATCATGCCAATCGATGAGCAATCAACTCGGACAATGCCTTGGTCGACTCCTTGGCAACTTAATTTTCTCAGGCCGACTCTTCCCACATTGCCGCGTGTTGTCAAAATAAAGTTTCTGACGGACTATCAAAGCCTGAAAGAGCATACCTTACTTCTTAGATGTGAGCGCAGTTCAGGTGCTATATAGTGAATTTCATGGTCATGGTGTTCAGGAGGCTAAGGTAACCTGCATACAATAGATAGGTGATCCCTCTCGCTCGTTAGCATTATCAGTGACCTCTGGTGTTAGAAAGACAAATGGTCGTCTTCCTCATCGACGTCTTCCGTCTCCTCGTCATCTATATCATCGATGCTCTCATCATCATCGCACTCATCGTCGTCTGTAGTTTCGTCTTGTTCGTCTTGTTCGTCTTGTTCGTCTTGTTTGCCTTCTTCGGGTCCTCCATCATCACCTGTAGTTCCACCCTCCTCCCTGTTGTCATCGCAGGGTTGATCCTCATTGTTATTATCCTCCAATTCTGGGCTATTCACGAGGTGCATGTTGGCACAATCCCTCGTCATCTCACGCAGGACGGTAGGATGTCCAATCCCATAGGGTGTGTAACGCATGTACATATCCCGGTCGACAAATCTAAGTGTTCGTTAACTTGAGTAGGGACAGCTAGATAAGGTATGGCACTCACATGCCAATGTAGTACGCTTCCCAATCATCTGACTGGTCATCTTGACGTGCAAATGACTTCCCATGACGAAGTGAGGTTGTTCCGCGCCCGGAAACGAAAGCTGGAATTAAATGGGCACCTTGGATGACTTGGCCGGGATCTAGAAACCCAAAAGCATCATAATCAGATTCCTCAACAAAGGCGACCTTTGGAAGTCGAGCGCAGGTCATCCCTGATCGGTGGCCAGCCACAGGTGCCAACCATCTAACATAAAGAACTTCGAGTTGTTCCTTTTTGACCGGGCCTTCGACATTCAGCCATACATCCAGGTAATAGATGCCTAAAACACGGGCATACCAGTACGGATGTCGGGGCCTCGTTTCGCCGGATAACACCATAACATCAGAGTATGTCCGAGGATTTATGGTGTCATATTCCCGTCAAAGGTCGTAAGTCGTGTAATAGACCTGTGAAATTGTGAAATCGAATGATCGTACACTGATAAGCTGTCGATACACATGACATACCCGCATCGTTTGAACAGCATATAATCTGTTGTCCGATATTATCACTAAATTGCATTCCTCGTCGGTAAACGTATGATCACAATAGGTGATGTCTAACTTTCGGAGGCGATATAGTATATGGTTCTTGAGTTTCGGCATGAACGCCTGCACGTTGTGGTAAGCAAGACGAGCAACAATGAAATTAATACCTACCGTTACAGCTGGATCATTATCGTGGCCTCGAAGAAAACGAAAGATGTCCAACGGATTATTACGGCTAAGTGTCGGTATATAGTGATGATCCTTGAATGCCGCAGGCAGGTCGACCGACACTTGCTCGCTAGTAGACAAACTACGTACTGTTTCCGACACTCGCCGAAGGATGCGACGACGACGTTCGTGCTTGGCGAGTTGCGTTGGAGTATCGAGTTTACTGGTCAGAGGATAGAATGCTTTCAGTGTTCTATGTGCCAGCTCTCCCTGCCCCGAAATGAAATTGAGATGAGAATATACAAGTAGTGGAAGTTGACGTACAATTTGCGATGTAAACAAATCTACCGTCCCAAAGAGCCGGATCGAGTATAGGTAGTCTCCCATGGCGTGAAATTTATAAGTATTGATATTGAATTTCTTCGTCCTTCGGCCACCACTCTCTGTATCCGGATTGCCTAAGGCCGAGCGTTGATGTGCAGCCCTGCGCTCGCGTGCAGCCTGTTCTCTCGGTAACTCCACAGTGGTGAAAGCAGTACAGGTAAAACTTCTGAATCTGCGCAATTGACGAGAGAGGCGCTTGAAGGTCTCCTCCAAAGCCAACAGAGTGCTTTCGGAATGCATTCTCAGTTTGGCGAGAGCGTGCCATTGAGCAAACCTGAACAAAAGCGACTGTATGACCTCATCGTGGCCTCTTGGAAAAAGTCCTTCAAAGACCGGCATAGCACACTGAGTTGGATGTCAGTAATCTACACCACAATTCTACCAACTAGGCGAACCTGCAAAATGTCTTCGAAATCTCGGGCAGCGAGTCTTTTCATCTCGGAGCTGTTATTGGCGAACTTGCGTATGACTCCATTGCCATATGAGGGGACACAGTGAAATCTGCAATTAACACATCACTTTAAAATCTGTGAGAACGATGCAAAACCAACCTGCTGTCGAGAGTCGCAACTAGGTGCTCACCGCCCGGAATCGCATGAAGTAGACAGATGAGGTGTATAAACAGAGCTTTCCATGTACCTAGTTCACATTCGTGCATAAAATCGACAACTAACATGCGAAAGGCGTCAAATCCTCGGGGCCCGAGTTTTTCCACAAACGAGTTCTAGTCAAAGGTCAGATGCTGATCAGAGTCGTTGATTCCAAATGCACTCACTACGGTTGGCACCCATGACCCCTCTCTAAGAGAGGCTTGTACCTTTGAGCCATCAACGGTGTATCCAGACATATAGATGAATTGGCGCGCGCTAATTATCCTCTCCAGACAGTAAGTCCGCAGTTCAGCTACGCGATCTCGCATATCTTTAACCAGACCAAGAAAATCAAACCTGGCTTTCGGCATGAAACAGCGCGGACACGGGCAAGAACCCATGTCCTTCATTGCCGCTATCAAAACCCTGAAACATTGATTATGATCTCAATAAAGACAGAGAGAAAAGACCTTACTTTTCTGGATAATCGGCCGAGTAAGTGAAGATACGGGGAAAGACCCTTCTTAAAATGCCATCTGGACAACGGAGTATAATCCCGTGGCGGTATGCCTCAAGGAAGTCCGCATCCAGTAAGTGTTTCCAACATGCATGAAATAATTCCCGTCGACAATGAGCGTGAAGGGCTGTTATACCACTTTTCGATATCTGAGGTAAGGCGCTGAGGACGTCCTTAACACGATCCGGAAGCTGAAAATCCAACATGAGAAAGACATACATTGCACAAAAAATTGACTTACCGAAGGTAAAAATCCGACAAGATGGCACGCACCAGATTTGGGTGCAGAGCGTGCATACTTGGTTAGATTTCCGAAGTACAAATAAAGGGGCCAAGCCTTGGCAGTTCCGAAGGTTGCAAGATGGGTCGCATCAGAAAAGAGCATCAGTCCAGCAATGACGCGTTCGAGCGAGCAACCGGGTTCTTTCGGCTGCTTATAAAGGTCATCCTGAGCTTCAAGCCACGAGTCAGAGGTATAGAGCTCGTCGAAAACTCGTTCTTGATGGTTATCTAAGGGGTCCTTCCACAGGCATTTGAAGGGAAAAAGATGGAATGCGCTGGCTTGAATGTCAGTGAACGCGGAACAAATCACGCCTACAAGTGGTCGATAATGAAAGCTTGGAATATTAAACGAAACAGATGGATCATCTTTCGACTTGGTTGGTATGTCGAGGGTTATATCCGTCTCTAACCAGTCGTCTGGAAACGTGACAGTCTCCTTTCCTACGTTGTCCAACGCGCGCAAATTTCGCCTTACTGAAAAGTCATCCAGGTTGCTGGGATTGAAGTCCTCGGCCTGAATGACGTCTGCAACAAGACGCGCCACTTCAGTTTCAGATTTTTGATGGCTGCCGGAGTTCATCCATGTCATGAGACGGTAGGTCGTCATGTTAGGGAAGGGATATGGTGGTTCAGGGAGTAGTCTGGGCGTCTGGGCATCATGTGAATCGGTGGTCGTCGGACACGAACTAGATAGTAGGGAAGATGGGATCAATCTATCAGGCTCGAAGGAGGGCTGCCTAGGATATTGTCGACAGAGTCCAAACGCGTTACACACTGTTTGGAGAGATCTACGCAGCATCAAAATGACTCTTTGAATTCTGCGCGGAGGTGGATCTATATTCTCGATCGCAGAAGGCAGATCGCTCCCAAAAGTATCCGAAGGGTTAATGTCCTCATCAGCAGGTAGAAGATCCGTAAAGTTCCTTGGGACTAGCCCAACTGTGTGTCGCGAACCTGAGCGATGTTGACCCAGTGAGTCTGGCGATTCATGAGTGTGACAACAGACAGTGTTAGGAAGGTGCACACTTGGAGTACTATTAACTTGTTCAGTGATATCGTCCATTACAACATCCAAAACATCTGTGGCATGGAACGCAGAAGTCGAGGTGCTAGCACGAACGGCACCATCATGATGGGCTAGGTTAACCGTAGACTCCGTTGGCAAGCAAGCCGTGCCAGGTTCGCAGTATGCGATGGGTTTCAATTTTTTGAATATCATCGGTCCGAACTGTGCCAGACGTTCAACAAAGGTGAGTCACGAAGCTTGAACTTATGACTTACAAGAATGCTCCTAGTAGTACTGGGTGTCATCTCAGGCCGTAGTAGCGATGGTAGCGATGATTTAATAGATTCTTTCGCCCGGTCCCTTCTTTTCTGTGTAGCCAATGTGCTTGCCTTCTGGTAGTGTTTGCATGTCGAGCGATGACGGCTCAATCCACGAAAGTCCGTATCTCTCTCCCAAGAGCAACGCGATGTACCGCAGGACACCATTGAAAGAATTGAAATTATCACAAACAGAGGCCAAAGTGTTTGAAATAAATGCATTCCCGGGCCCTTAGCCTAGTGACTAGTACTAGAATGCCACAATGATGGGAGTCCAAGAGACTGAACACTCTGATTTTTGTCCAGAAACATCAACGCTAAGCACGGTGTATTTCCTTATTGGACAATTCCATATTTGTCGATTGATTCATAATAACGAAATTTGATTGATTCGTATAACGGAGGAAACACATATGTTACTGACTACATATTATGAAATAAGATGTAGCAAATTTTACACTGACGCGGATATTATTAAGAACCAATACGACAAAGACTACGAGGGTACAATGAGAAAGGCAAATGAGTGACAAATTGCTAGAACAACATACACAAGACAGTATCACGACGCCTGTAAAATCCACTTGGGCTTGTAGTCCGGCAGGATGTTACTTGCTTTCTCCACTTTCCGTGCCCACTCATCTTCCTCGCATCTCAGAAGCGCTAGGAGTTGGGTATACTGACGAACACGGGACTGCGCTGCAGCATAACTTGCATACACTGTATTGATGGTGAACTTGGTAAACAGCCTATCCTGTTCATCTTCGTTCGATTCAATGTCGTCAAGCGACATCTAGTAAATTGCCCTTAGTGCTAGGTGAAGCAAGGGAACCTCGGTAGTACGTACTAAATATGCTTGGAGCTTGCGATTGCGTCCAGCTGTGTCTAACTTCGCAGAGCAGTCCGGTTCTGCAGGCATTTTGGACTTGTCGCATCCATGAACAAAGCACGAAAGATGTGCAGCAGTTACAGGGATGTCTGATACAGATGTCATGTTTTGAAGGTTGATGGTTAAAATATACTATAGTACGGTTGCAGAGAGCCAATGTTCTTGAATTGGTCATCCATGCCTTTATGGGGAGGTTTTAATCGGAGTCGGTATGTTCCAGGACCCTTTAGGGGACTGGTTTGGGTGAAAGCTCTTGAAACATCGATCATCCCGGACTTTTTATCTGGACTTTTTTTATTTTTTTGGGATCCGTTTGTTTTTCTTGTGCTGCGTCAACCTTTCGTCCTTGCGGTACTGTCCTCTGCACGTTGTATAATCTTATTGTTTTCAAACATTTGCGAAATTCCAGGCGAGATTGTTGTCGTACAGTGCTGCCTCCTCCTTTTTCAGTCAATCACCGCGCTCAGAGAACCACTGTCCAATTCACAAAACGTCGCGAGTATGCACGACTGTGTTATATCGATTCGAGTGTGGAGGGCCGTTGTATGTGGCATTAGAAATTGTGTTGGTTTCACGAAAAGAGTCCATTCAGGGGTTTTTGGCTTATATAAGCGTCCCGCTTTGTTGGCGGGGATTGCCCACCACCATCTATACTATTAGTTACCACTTGCTCCTGCGCACCACGTTTCGTGCATGCCTCAAAAACCACACTCTACCTACTACAAAACCTTCAAACTACTACGTCTATTTGAAACAATAATACACAAGAACGTTTTACGAGTAAGCCGTCGGAATTTTTGGACAACACGCAGTGCGCTGAGCTTTAAATTTCCCCGATAATTGACGCTGGTCAGGTAATCTAATGACACGTGATATTGCTCAATCGATGTAAGACTCGAGTACATAATGATCATGAACTTCCAGTCCAGGTTCAACGTCAGCGGTCACGGTGGTAACGAAGAAATCACCAAGTGTCCTCATACTTCCTAACGCCTGTAGCCAAAATTTTCGACCAGCGATAGCACGTACCAAGTACATTCACATGGGTTGTCTTTTTATCATGAACTTGAATTGCTTGTGATACTAAATGATGTCCAACAGGTCCGACATGGTCAAGTCAAGGACTTGGGCCGCTCCTGCTCTGAGCGCTCACCAGCAGCGCTGAAACCTCGAGGCTCGGTTAGGTAATGATAATCATTTCAACTCTGAACATGACTTAAAGTTAAACCTTGCTCGAGATACTCAACTTGAACTTGAAACTGGACCAGCACGACCGTGACGAGTCCGAAGTTCCTTTAAATTGACAGCCTGAGATGGAAAAAAAAAATAGTATGTTATGTATTTTTTGTTTGTTACAACTATAGTTCACTAAATGCGCCGCATACCTCACGACAGGTCCTGCGAATCTTTCACGGTTTCACACTTTCAACCCCATGATGGAGGATGTGTGCAACAGCGCGCAGCCGCTAGTATCAAAAAAACGTTCGTATATCAAAAAAAGGAAATATATTCAGGTGTCCAGAGGATTTATGGAGTATATCCCTTCGAGTGGAGCGGGAGACCAAGAGCATCCAAGCGCGAGCCCTGATATTGAATCGCAGGGTCACACTCCACCGATGAAATCGCCCATGACATTTCCAGACTCAGCGCACGCGCCGCTCTCATCACTAACACCAGCATCACCTGCTAGCGCGCCCCTGTCGTCTCTACAGCCTTCATCCATGCTCCCATCATCTGACAGTATATCACCACCATCAACAGATTTTGAGTCAACCCCAGAAGCGCAATCCCAAGTGATTGAGACCCAAGCCGTCTTCGAGTTGCTGCAGGCACTGGCATCAGCAGTGCCCGAAATCGGCAGCCCTGATTTCGCAGATGAGTCGCACCTCAAGGAGTCGGAGGACTCAGAGTACGATAAGTTGTTGGAAGAGATCATACAATGGCCCGGGGTATAGATGAATCTTCAATTAGCGCACTGACTCAATAACATACTTTGTACAAACTCACATGATCGTAAATTTCCTGCTAGTCCATATTAAGACAATCCAAACTGGGCAAGGCTCAGCGACAGGCGTCGCTGACATAAGATCAACTCCGCGACTTTAGGGTGATTTGGCTGCTCAGTCAATTACTTACCTCTCTCTCTATTCTATCCTCACAGCGTTAAATACGAGGACGAGGACATGAAAAAATTACAAGGTGAGCAATCTCCTCCTCACTCATTCACTATCTCCAGTCAAAGATTAGACGCTGACTCACAACTCCTATCGGTAGTGTTCACTACCCATATGCATCAGCGCACAGAATTTTACCCCTTGTGCTATCGCTTGCATTGTTTGTAAAGGTGATTACTTGTACTTTAAATTGTAGTGAAGCTTATAGCGTGTACCAGAGAACTAGCATGGCGCTACCTGTGCTGAATCAGTGGCCTTTTTCTCTCTTGTTCCTGTCCCTATGCTCGTTCCTATTCTCGTCCTCTTCTCGGTCTGTTGCCTCTCATTATTGTCTATCGTGTCCCTACGGCAATATATATATCATGTTGTGTAAGATTCTGATGATGCTAACAGACCAAACTTGCTAGTAGTACTAAAACCACTTAAGACCGCGCCCTCATTAGCTAAGCCGATGAGCCACTGCGGTATTGATACAACAATTGTTGAAATCATTCGAATGTGTTTCTGACATCCATCATCATGTCAAAAACTAGTGTAGTTTTCTCTACGTATCTGTTCCCCGCTCCTGCTGGCGTCGAATCAACTCCCGAGGAAAACGCCTCTGAGCTCCAAAATGGACATAGTTCAGCAGATGAACTCCAATATTCAATGGTTGAGGACACCTTTGCAGTTCTACCTCCCATCAAAACGTTAGACACTCTGAGTCCCCCCAGGGTCAAGCACAAACCCACTGCAAATCCCAGTCTGAGTGCATCAACTCTATCGAGTGCACGCTTGCTAGAACGCTTTACTCGCTGGGCAGCCAAGACCAATCTCAAGTTGAAGCGCTCGTCATCAGGTGAATGTTTAGATTATACTCATGGTACAATCTGATACTAATCATTTACCTTCAAGCTCGACGTGTATACATCAAGGTCTTTCAGTCCATTGAGGACAAGTCTCACTCGGAGTTCACGGTGAGCGCCCATTCTTAGGCCGATGTGTCTAAGTCTTCATCTGATCGTCGTTTTTCAGGAGATTTCTAGTGTCGGACCAGAGGAATACGCAGCAATAGAACAGTTTTGCGAAGATTCGGGGTTGAAACCCAGGTGAGTTCTTGCTCAAGTCGGACCGCGAACTCGGAGGCTTATGAGATGCGCAATGTTTGAATGACAGATTAAACTACATTCATTCGGAACGTACTTTATTCATCGAAATGCCTTCAGGTCTCCACGAAGCTCCGATGGCCATCATACAATCCTCATTCCACGACTTCTTTCGCGAAATACCCTACCCCAAGAGGCGGTTTCTCAAAATCAATTTGTTAACCAACATTACAAAAGACGGCACCATCCCCGATCTCAGGATATCGATGCAGAACGTGCGCGATCCCCAACTCACCCTCATTATCCCTGCCATTGGCCAGACCGCGTTTACACAACATCTTGCTTCCTTATCCGTAACATTGAGGACGGCTGTTGAAACCAATTCAGCGCTACTAATGATTATCGTCGCGATAGTCCAAGAACTCCATCCGTATTCTTCACCTGTTAAGGGTTCAAATGCATTCAATGTGTTGCTCAACGAGCCACAACGCAGTTGGGATGACTTTCACCTTGCGGTCGGCGGAGGAGACCCGGCCCTCGATCGACCAATAGTCGTAGAGGGGCACACATGGTGCTCGCTGAGATCCGTACGCTTCAAGGTGTGGCTCCGAGGGACGGAAAGCATTGATATCGATACCGTTGATCCAAATCTATTCGCCCAGGGGGTAAGATTCCTCCTCCTCAAAATTTATATGCAACTGATTGTTTTTCAGTCTCTCTTTCCACTCGACAATAATATGACTGCTGTGCACGCCATGATTAACAGGGGTGCCGAAGCGATCAGGGAGACCCTTGTCGAGCTTTGTCAAAGCATGGCTCCTGAAATGGACCTTGTTCCCCTTCGAAATCCTGATATTAAGTTTCGATTGGAAAATGAGGATTTTATTGACGGACTTTTGGCGGCTATGAGCGAAACAGCATATGATCGCTATGCGACCTGGTACAAGAATACGCCCCGACCCAGAAAGCGTGGCAGGGCTGCATCTCAAATGGACGGACCAGCATCCAACACTCGACGTTCTCAGAGGAGGCAACACTAGGGTATCCTGTCGTAATGCACGTCTCACTGTATATATCAAGAATCACTCGTATAGTGGTACCATAATACGCATGTTCGTTATTTCATTTGTCAATACGTGATTTCCGAACCTGACAATGATATACTAGTAAATATAAGATCTTTGAACATGAATAGCACTTATATTCATGTTGGTTTAGTACCGTTCCACGGACTTTGTCGCAGCAAAACTAGGGAAACTCCAGCTCGTATCATATATATTTCTTTATAAATCGGCAGCTGCAGCAAGGTACCCTTCAACCGTCCAAGACAAACGTCCACTGGGACGAGATTTCCACCCCCATTCGTTTTGACCATTCGAAACAAGCACTTGAGTTATACATTGTCTTCCGAATTCATATCGTTACACTCATCGCCGTTAGTTCGCCAGTCATTATATGGCTTCCGTCATATCCTAATCCACATTAAGACAATCCTCATTGGGACAATCCTCATTAGGAATCGTTCAATCGTTTAGCGAGACATTATATATAATGGTCCAGGTAGGTTTCTGACTTGTCGCATCTTGACAATTCTCTCTATCTTCGCTCTTTATTTCTCTCGCTTGTCGCTCTTTATTTACTCTCTCACTCATCACTCTTTATTCTCTCAGTTCACTTCACCCCTTTACCCCGCCCTAACTTCTGCCATGTCTGAACGAGAATCAGAGCATCACAATTCGACACACGCTCTCACGTTTCCAGACCTCTCTGGGGCGGTTCCTACATCCGCGGAGGCAAGGGCAAAGCGTCGCATCGCTGCGTTGGAAGAGGAACTGCAAATGATGCAGCAAGAAAAAGGAACCAAGCAAAGGTTCGTTACACGACATCTTACTCGCCCGATGCCTCTTGCTTATCTATTAACTCTCAAAGAAAGACAACTTACTATGTTTCTCAAGGCAGGGCGATTCGCCGCATGGTTGTTCTATATACTAGCCTGGAAGATTTGATTGCCGAAAATGATCGCAGATACGAGGAGCAACTGGAGGAGAACACCACAGAGTATGTCATTCATTTTGTTCTGCACTACGCTCAATTCTATTTTTCAGACAAGATCGCTTGCAACGTGGTTATATCACACTTGCGCAGGTTGTGCCTTGGCTACACCCCAAGCTTTCGGAACTCGACATCGATGACTGCGAAGATATGCTGAAAAAGGTGCGCACTCTCAACTCCAATGCTTACTGCACTGCATCCTAATATCTTGCAGCTCAAAAGAGGGGCCGATGCGGCCCGCGGTGACGATACGTCAACTCTCAAGGACCTCGTCGCTGCCTGGGTCAATCAAGATTTCCGCCCGTCGTGTCTACTGAAGGCTGATGACAAGCATTCCCGAGGCTTTGTACATGACACTTGTGGGAAGCTGCTCTGCCCTTCTGAATGGGACTGGAGTGATCCCCGGTGAGCACCAAACTCTTTCGGCTCATTTATGTGATGTTGACGCTTGAGAAGAGTGAAAGCCGGTATTCGCGACCGAACATCTGAGTATATCGTATCAGAAAATTCCTGGCCGCTCTTCCTGTACGAGAATTATACAGTGGACAGCAACAACCTCGAGGAAGGTCTTTTCAAGTCTAAGATTCTGGTGCAGGTTAGTAACTCGTCTTAGTAGTCATAAAATTTACTCAAAGTTTTTACGGTGCTAGGCTTTCAAAGCTACATTTACATCTCCGTCTTCGGCCAAAGAAGCTGATGGCGATGGCGACGGAGCCGACATCTTGGAGAATAACAGGCGCGCTAGGCGTGCATTGAACCAAGCCAAGGTTAAAACGTGCGTGGCCTCCATCATCAATATGAGGAAGGTCACTGCTCGTTCTATCGCATATGTTGTTTGCCAGGTGAGTACAAGTGATTACCCGCCATTGATATACATACAATCTTTCGCAGGTTCGTTTCGCTCTATCGGGTGTCACATCTTGGCGCACCATAGATGGTGACTTTGATTATGAAATGTTCTGGAACAACATCGTGGATTTTTTCGAGGACGTCCCTGGCCCTGTCGCACAACGTAGGGTGACCTGACTTCTCGAGTGGTGGACCAGGTAACAAATTGTCATGCCTCGTGTATCTAATCTCTAATCCTACTGTCTAGGAAGATTTTTGGAAGAAACCATCGCGAGGACCTAACGCCAGACGTCGTGTCCAAGATGTCTGTCACCGCATTAGCCGAGCAGAGAAAGGCGATAGAGGATGCCGCGTTTGACTCGGACTAGAGTAATCTTTGTACCCCACTCAATTATTTCACCATAGTTACTTTAACGTCATTGTAATGTCATTTACTGGTATACATGAATATTGGGAACATGTCATATTGCTCGGCGTCGGTGTACGATCTACTGAAACATATATTACACCCCCACATACTGCTAAGTTTGATGGACACTCTGAATGTAAATAACTGTGCGGGGCGCTGCAACAACTCACATTATGTCGCCTGTATGTGGATCACCCCATGGAAAGTTGATCATCCGCAATCTCTAGCTAAAGAGAACCAATCGAGGACCCAAAACATGAGAGGCGTACTCAGTAGGTGATATAACCGTGGCAGACACTAGTATATTAAAATAGATGTGAACGGATAGCCAGCTTAACGAAAAAATCGTTCCTCTGGGGAATGATCTGATCTTGAGACGAAAGCACGAAGACTGAGGATAACTTACTAAATGAACTTCTGGAACTACCTTTCGATCCTTTCATGACCCCGTCGTCATGTCATTTATGCTTGTAACGGCAAAATAATATCACAAGCCCGATTTGTGATATCCAGAGTGCCACTGGAACAGAAAAAATATTAGTTATCGCTGTTATTTGACTTTGTCGAGGCTGGTCAGAATAAACCGACTTCCACCATGAAGGTCAATATGGACAGGGGCGCCATATTGTTGATTGTTGCGTGACTTTCGTGCAGAAAGAGTTGCCTGCTGTGGTTAGCGCTTGGCGCCAATTTGACAGTCTTGAGCCTCGGGCTTAGCATTTGCTGTATCTTCAAGACAGGTTGATCTTATATTAATTGGATAAAGTAAAGATTGATGTTAGAGTAGGGCGTTGTGTCGGTTTGTAGAAGGAAGCGGCCCTCGTCTGGTATATTTGTAGCACACCATTTATGTCATATGATTTGTCATTGTACAGACAGTGTGTGTCTTGAATGAATTGTAGATGCAATCAGTAGAGGTGCGTATGTTCGACGCAGAAGTTTTCTTCGGCGACTATCATATGGGTTAAAACATATTTTGTTGTCCCCACACTCGTCATAGTTCCTCCAAGCATGAAACACACCTCCTACGTCGCATGTTTGACTTACACAAAATTAAATTGGGGATGGAGCACGATCGCCAAAAAATGTCGAATGTAGCAGATTGCCAATATCTGGCTGGATACGGCACTTTAAACCAGCAGTTCGCGAATATGCGACCACCCCGTGACTGTGTGAATCGGATACCACAAGCAAGATTTTACGCCATCTCAGCCATCGTCGATTGAGTGCAAACTGCTAAGCAGAGTCTGTGTTGACTAATCTTCGCACGACTGAAATAATGCACACCAATTATGGGCGCTGATGTCTGTGCCGACGTTGATAAGTCTAGACTACAATCAACTTCCTTAGCCAGCGTTTTGTATTTCCTTTGCGTTACAATTCGCTCAGAAGATAGTGTCTCGAGCACACCACAACTTGATTGGCCGTCTTTGAAACACATTCTTCCTACATAAGGTTATATATTGTCATGTCAACCCTCCCTCCATATTTGTAGACATTGTTGCGATTGTTATCAATATATGGTATAATATGGTATTTTAATATGTTCATCGGTTTACTGATGGAGGGGCTGGTTATCTTGTACTTGTTCACCTGCTAGTGAGCCAAAGAGAAATAAAGGTTAATTAGTTTGAATAGTGTAGGATGGGGGAACTTACATCTGGATGAAGGCTTTGCGGTGCGAGTTTGATTGACATCAGCTGGGGTCTGGCGGTTAGACATGCCGACTGGATTATCGTCTTGGATTAATAGAGTTAATTCCAGATTGACTAGGCCTGTATCGTGTCTTTGTCATTCATGAAAGATGATGATAGCTCTCCAGCAGTAGTCCTATGACGGATTAACACAAATATTTTGTTTTGAGATTAAGATCCAGAGAAGAAATTCCACCCTTGGTCGTCCTCGAAGATAGCTGCTAAGCTTCCCACCACGCATCTCTTCTATCCAAGTTCCCCGGTTCTGAGAATCACCG